>JARKHS020032295.1:0-365841 GCA_030143305.2 Amblyomma americanum | reverse complement strand
ATACAACGAAGTAGATGGAATTATAGGCCCCAAGCATTCTAGCTAATTCACTTTTTTCTGTCGAAGTGGTGCTCTGAACAGAGGCCTGCTGCTCACATTTATTGGCTTGTGTGGCCACCAGTAAGGTGGTCACGTTTTAGGTTATGCTTAACCTAAAAATTCTGCAGACGCAGTGACACCCGTATCAGAGCGAAAAGACGTTTTCTCTCTGTATTTCATTGCAGCTGAGCATAGAGATAGCTGACGTCGGTCAAACAGCGAAACCTCAATAGTAAAGCTTCTTCACTTGGCCCCTCGGTCGCACCTATCGAAAGCACCACGATGGTACCAGAAAGGGGCACAGCTCATACGCCAGCTCGGGTATAACGCATCGCACGCATGGAACGCGTAGCGCTGGCGCACGCAGGTCAGTTCAACGTGACCTCAGCTGTCACGCGTGATTGCATACATGCTTTACTCTTTTTTTCTATTTTATAAACCTTGAAAATTTCTCTAGAGTTACGCTCCTTCAAGAAATTAAATCGCGAACCTCCAGTGAACCGAAACCTGAACATGGGGCAATCTGGGGTGACAGTGGTGACACGGACTAGTCGTTGGAGAGCAAGGCGGCTGGAAAACACGGAGAGAAGAGTAGAACGACTGGGGGAAGCATTCAGGATGGCAGCGCATCGCTCTCCTCTCCGGTTCGCTGACGCCTGCCTAATTGCATTAATCGATCGCAGGTCGATCTCATCCATTAATGGGAGCCGCTGAGTTGTGGCGCAAACAAGGGTCGCTTCCAGAGGCAAAGTGCCCTTGAGGACGAGTACAACGGTAGGATTCTGTCTGTTATTTCTTAGGTGTACTCAGGTTCTATGTGCAATAGCGAAGTTTTGGTTTCGTTTGGTCTTTGGAGGTTGAATGTCCCAAAGCGACTCAGGCTAGGAGGGACGCCGTAGTGAAGGGCTCCGGAAATTTCGACCACCTGGGGTTCTTTAACGTGCACTGAGATCGCACAGTACACGGGCCTCTAGAATTTCGCCTTCATCGAAATTCAACTGCCGCGGCCGGGATCGAACCCGCATCTTTCGGGCCGGCAGCCGAGCGCCATAACCACTCAGCCACCGCGGCGGCTAATATAGCGAAGTTTTGATTGTACCAAAAATCTGTGTGGTTGAACCACTATCCGCAGATTTGAAATATTAAATTGAATAATGATATGCTGGGCTTCTTTTAGAATCAAAAAACCCTCTTCGCGATCTCTAAATATATTCGAAGAGTGAGAATAAATTGAAATACATTGTAGGCTCAACGACGCTCAAAAGATTGAGAAGAAAAGACACACATGCAGGTAAAAAATGTTACCAAAAGTATTGTGAGAAGCAGCACGCGATGAACACTCATGTGAGTTCAGTGCATTGAATAGAATGTGGGGACATTAGTGCAACGAAATTTTTTGCGCGAGCACAAAGATAAATCGTCTTCTCAGTATGAAATGAAGCGCACTTTGTAATCTACGAGGAAAGGTGCAGGAGGCGTACGTTTAGAGGCTTGTTAAAAGAGCGCGCCGAACGACAACAAGATGACTATGCTGAGCGTTGCATATCATGAGTGTTGTCGGCGCTGGTGGCTTCTACCATTTGCTTGTTCGCAGGGAGCTTCTGCTCATCGTTCAGCTTACGGCTAGGCTTCACTAGACGTTCGCTAGACCGGGAGCGAACACTTGGAGCAGAGTTTTTGTATAAGACTTTGTTATTAGTTCTTTCGCTGTTCTAATCGTTCTTTTTGGCTCCGCCACCATACCCGCAAAAATATAGAAGCTAAACAGCCTTCTCATAAGTGTTTACTTACCCACCTTCTCCTCCCCTTACTCATTATTGGTCAGAAAAGCATGCAACTAAGCTTTGCTATAAGAAATAAGAACGTGGTCTGTTTTAGGGCGCTCGTTTCTGTCATGTTTGTATTATAACGTAGTTTTATTAATATATTTCAAAATAATTGTTGGCCTTGCAGCCCATATGTACAAAATCGCAGATTTTTTCTTCATTATGGTGCTGATACAATTAATCATTTTTCGTTGAATCACAAAATAAATATAATAATAGTATTATTCATTTTATTTCCACTAACGAAACTAGTACATATATTCCCGCCTGTCAAAGCCATTGTGGCTTGAGGGACAGCGCCTGGCAGGCAGCAAACTCAGACTACTCGTACACCAAATAAATGAGTAAACTTTAGTATAGCAAATGAGAAAAAAAATTAAAATGTTTAAGGTGTCTAAATAGAAATTCTTGCATTCATCCAAAACAAAAATGGGACGCAGAAACAGCAATATGTCTTCAAAAGATGGTCGAACTCAAATATCATTTTGCGTTCAGCAACGGTGGCAGATAAATATCGTTCCGAAAGGAAAAGACTGAAGCAACCCCCATTTAAGAAAGCTTCCTTCATACTGGGTCTAACAATACACAATTGCCGGACTAACCAGGTAAGCAGAGCGGCCCATTTACAGTCTCATCCTAACCCTAACTGCTGCTGCGGCCGCTGCGGTGGCTGAGTGGTTATGGCGCTCGGCTGCTGGCTCGAAAGACGCGGGTTCGATGCTGGTCGCGGCGGTCGAATTTCGATGGAGGCGAAATTCTAGAAACCCGTGTGCTGTGCGATGTCACTGCACGTTAAAGAACCCCAGGTGGTCGAAATTTTCGGAGCCCTTCACTACTACGTCTCTCATAGCCTGAGTCGCTTTGGGACGTTAAACCCCCATAAAAAAAACCAAACCAACCTAACTGCTGCATAAAAAGAAATGCGTGTGTAGCTAGCGTAGTCAGCTCTGTGACAAGAAATATAATAAAGAAGCACGACTTGCTCTACAGAGTTCATGAAACAGTGTACCGAAAAAAAGGAATTGCAGCAGTTTCAGGGGCAAAACAAATAAAAACAGGATGGCGCAATTTGTCGAAATGAGAATGTCACCATCGGGTACAACAGCAGAGAATCTTACAGAAGAAACCGTTGCAGCGGCGGAAACGACTCCTAAAACGCGGACGTCGCCAGAAGAAAAGTGTTGGTTTAGTGGAGTCTAGTCTCTTTTAAGGAAATAGAAGGGCAGGAAATGAATAAAAATGAAAAGGGGGTTTGAGCACCCTTCTGTGTTTACTCACACAAATGTGAGCACAGAAACTGTCATCTAGCTAG
Source organism: Amblyomma americanum (assembly GCA_030143305.2). Classification (NCBI taxonomy): domain Eukaryota; kingdom Metazoa; phylum Arthropoda; class Arachnida; order Ixodida; family Ixodidae; genus Amblyomma; species Amblyomma americanum. Next base: position 362,664 of record JARKHS020032295.1, on the reverse strand, counting down.
CATACGTGCTCATGTTTCCCTCTAAATGTTCCTCTGCAGTCTAAAACGAACACAAAACGCAGAATATAAAACCCTGTTTGCGAAAACAAAAAAATGACAATAAAAGACAGCCTCTGACCGTACAGCAAGCTATAAACATCAAATAAACAGTGAAAGTAGTGCTGATGCGCAAGCGTCACCGGTGCACTGGTGTGTGACAATGGAAGCTGTTCCAGCAGACCGAGTCACAGGACGCATTTTTTTTTTACGAGAGCGTAGTTTGCTTGATTTAGATGGCTGCTGCCCTAAACTAGTTATGGGCGCCCAGAGGAAGCTTCGGTTACAGGCATGAATGAGGAACTAAAAGTAAAGGGAAGACAGGAGAATAGGAGAGACAGAAATCCCGCCGAAATTCTGCGCAAGCACAAGGCACAATAGTGGAGTGCCGGATCGGGTTACTTGGTGTACGTTTGTCATTTTTCGCAAGCGCCAAAATAACACGTACAAAGAGCGAACAAACATGGACGAGAACTCGTCCATGTCTGTCGCCTCTTTGTCCGTGTTCTTTTAGCGCTTGCGAAAAATGACAAAGGTACAATACCTGCACTGACACCACCAGCTCTTCGTAACAAGAGTTTCGGATTACTTCGCCGACACACCAGTAGTACAGTGCACGCGATGTAGCTCGACAGTTCTGTCTATTATATCTTCCTCGTCTTTTTGTCCCATTTTGTCTCTATCATTGCTGCACTATTCTGAAGAATGATTTTTCGTGCGTTTCTCACTTCCTCTTTGTACCTTTATCTTTCAGACGCGCATGAAAAAACTGGCGGTGGTCTAGCTCTGGTTAAACCTGGAGTGACGCGATAGCTACAGCTGGCCGAGAGGAACTTGGTCACGTGACCAACCACGTGACGAAACACGTGATCAGCCACGGCGCCGCGCCGCCGGCAGCTGCTCCGCACCATGTGACAGCGTAGCGCCGCAGCCGCAGGTTGGAGGCGCCGCCAAGCTGAAGGCTCGAAATGTTACCGTAATGTAGCTATGGCTACAAAACCCCAAAAAACTCAGCGTGCTGCTTCCGAGAGATTCCAGTCAATCCAGGAATTTTTAATATTTTCTTCTTGTCAAAAGTAACTGATTCTAGCCCGGAGCAGAGATTATCGTCTTGGAGGCCACTAGTTCATGAAAGTTTTCCAGCGATCATGTGTTCTCGGTCACCAATAATGGTGGACACAAAATTGATCGACGACCAGTTTTATCCTCCAGCGGGACCCAAAGCATCGTAAATCGTCCGGTTATCCTATTCAGTACTTGTCTCACTTCTCTGAGTTTCCTAGATAGCTCAAGCCTGCACTGAAAGCACGAATGGAAGCAAGTGAATACCAGCCGTCTTTTCGATCACTGCTGTCAGCTGGCGCGGACGAGTTAGTGGGATGACTTTTTACAAGTAAGCTTCTAAATCGGCAGGGGCATTGCGTCCTGGGAAGAAATAGGAACCAACAGTGCAAACAGGAAATTCGACCACACGCTGCGACGACGGGGCGCACAGACCGCGCGGTCATCGGCAACTTCTCGAACTCTACCGTTCGTTAATGTTTAACAGTCATCCACGCAGACGGTTACCCCGATAAACATATCAAGTGCTTTAATGTTCGGCTGGGTAGAGAAGTTTTAATAACCTCCTGAACACTGGTAGCTCTCAAATCCTGAGCAGTGGGAGGCCGCGTTGCTCACCTGCCTCCTCGAGGACCACCCCCGGGTGATGACCAGAGAATGTATGTCGCAGAGCGCCAATGGATCAAAGCCACCTGACGGGGCTTGACCCCCCCCCCTGGATTTCAACGAAGCATTTTGGTCTACGAAATAAAAATTTTCATTTGTGTCTTAGAGAAGATGCGAAGCAGAAAAGCAGAAATACACGGAAACTTTGTTCTAACAAGCATTTCCGTGTTCCTGAAAACCTTAAACAAATATTATGTGCAGCAGGCCCCCGTTTAGCCCTGTTACTCGAGCCTTACTTCTTATTTTTTTCTTGTTCGTGTCACTCGATCGAAAGAACTCTGCGAGTGCAGCAACCCGTATTTTCGGCGGACTCTTGAGAAATGAAGCAGCTGTAGGCTGGCGAAGAAAGCTTGGCGGTGAGAGGAAAAAAGGAAACAAATAGGCGCCCACGGTTTCGTGCTCTGTTCGCTTTTCATTCAGTGGAAATAGAGAAAGGATGAAGTGAATGATGTTTCTTATGCGGCTACAGAAAAGGCCCGCCGACCAACTCGTGATCTTCAGGACCCAATTTATTTTCTTGCACCGGAAAATAAGCAAGAAAACAATTTTGCTTGCATATGAAAGCTGCCACGCACAATTTCACCTTTAGTTAAATATGTCTGCAGCTTTGTTGTCGCCGCTAAAGATTAAAAGAATGCTTACAAGGAACTTCATACAGAAACCGGCTAAAACTGCCACGTGGCACCCCGTGCACAAACATTCCTCAGACAAGTATTTTAATGAGAATTACGTTACTGGTCTTCAGGATTTGCTTTGGAATAACTAGACGCTAACTAGAATGAATAGAATAGCTAGACACTACTCCGCAGTGAAGCGTCGAATGACATGTTTATTTTTACACGTTGGCGACTTAAGCGCTCTTTTGTCATCCGTTCAATGCAATGAAGCAATAACCGCAATAACAAGAATGCATATTACAAAAGGTATACAGGATGTGGGTTACTTGGCTCAGTGGTGGATTATTTGCACGTTCAAGCAATATTCCCACCGATTACATTACCAAACTAAGAAAAACGTCCGCGTGGACTATCGAGGCCTCTTAGGAGAATTTCAGCACTACGGCAGAGTGTCTCGCGTTGACGTTAGAGGCAGCACAAACGCCTTGCTGGTAGTGTGATCGCTTAAGCAAGAAGGAAAAAGCTATGAGAAAACGAGAGGCATCATGAGCTCAGTGCGCTGATAAAGGTACCTGCGGATACCTAAAAAAAAAAGGTCCTGGATCCGAATGTGTTCGTGCGCAAAGCGCAGTTTGTTAGAAAGCGGGGCAGAAAAAAACATAAAACATAAAGAGGGATCCCTTAGAGGTGGTTTTCTCGTATACTTAACGGAATTTTAACGACGTTGGTACGAGAATCAGTTTCGGTTAAAATTCCCTCTTGGGGAAAAATAATAAAAGCTTTACTTTTTGATAGCCGTGCGGATCCCACTATTCCTGATGGGCTGGCGTTAGATTCTCTCAGTGAGAGACAGACAGAATTTTTAAAATGCAACTCACAAATTGTAAAATTGGCACGTGTAAAAAACAGCAAAGAGTTTAGACCTTCAGTCCATGCAATGAAAAAAAACAAAAGGCGTCGGTCACGATGTTCTCTGCGGCCCTTTGACATGCAGAAACCTATGGTGTTGAAATTTCGTCGAAAAAAGGTACTTCGACACACCGCTCTTTCGCAACAGCACGCTGCTGTTCAATCCGTCAGCAGAAAATTGATGCCCATCATATGGCGCAAAGAGCTGAATTTTTTCAACAGGAAATTGAATTCAGCGTGATGCGTCATGCAGAATTGAAAAAGCCGCAAAAAATTCATAAGGTTAAGTCTGGTTTCTTTCTTGCTTGATATTTTTTGATAGGCGTGAAATTTTCTTTGTAATGGGCTCATAACCAAAGCCTGTTCAGCCAAGACTCCAGCGGTATAGAATTTTTGTCACCGTTACTTTTGTCACCAAGGCTACGCCTCTCCTAAAGTGCGATGACCGCTGCGTTAGCACAACCTCGGGAAGCTATAAGCTGTGCGCCAAATCGTTTGGGAATGAAAAAGATATTCACTGGTTTCTAAAAGAAAACGCGACGTTTGGGACGCTTTCGCAGTGTTCGCCATATAAAGCAACACAGCGCTTATTCAGCCGAACACGCATAATTCCCCTCTCTGTCGAAAACAACCAAAGAAAGCGGATTACAGGGGCAACTCAGGCAACCCACCTGAAGACGCCTACAGAGAGATATTAAAAACTACGATTCAAGAAAGAAAAAGTGCTATACAATGCACAGGCATGGCTCAATACTTTACACAGACAGTGCGGCGGTATTGAACGCCGCTCCCAGTTCATGCAATGAAAAAATTAGAAATACATGACTTTTCGTTTTATTCACTTTTTCTCTCGCTTGACGAGTTGCTAAATCTATAAAGCAGTCAAGCTATTGGGCATGATGATCAAAAGGGAACTGCGTCAGTGCTATGCACATCGAATAAGACCTGCACTGCACGCCCTTGAAGTTGGGAATCACAGCTTGCAGGAATAGCCACGCTTCTGGTTTCAGGGACATTTAGAACAATGCAGTAAGCTAGCCTGATAATAGAGTTCCCTGAAAAGAAACATGCTACTCAAGAAGCCGCAAAATCAGAAGTCATCTAACCATATAGGTCTTTTCAGTAGAACACGTTCTTGGGCAAGTTGGTTCACAGCTTGAATAGATGAAGCGCACAAAAACACAGCACACAGGAAAAGAAATACATCTGTCTGAAGGAAGCGCCTGTCTCGTGTGCTACTCAAACCATATAGGTCGCTATTGCATTTGCTCTGTATTTGTTTATTAAATTTTTGGCAGAAACGATATATGAACTTCTATCTTCAGTTTTAACAGTCTCGTTCTCTAAGCCACGAACAGCGTACAATGCTCACGGAAATACTCATCAGAGACAAGTATTCAACTAGAGAAGCTCAAGTTGCACTGCATTGTCTTACTTCAGATTGTGCAAATATGGTAGAAGATGCAAGGGAGGTGTAAAAGCAGGCTTAGACGTAGGGTATAAGACGGTGCAAAATAACCTATGACGCCCATATTAAACAGGAAGAGACTTAAACTAAGACCGTATCTAATGGCCGGAATCTTCGGGCGCACGAAGAAACCCCTCACGAAGTCAACTGAATGTTCTCGAAACTTTTCAGTGCATAGCATTACTAGCGTGGTTAAGACTCCGCCTAAAGGGCCACATTACTCATACGGCAACTTTTACGCTGTGTCTTTGCAATATCAGTGCAAAACATTTATTTTACACCTTTCAACCTTGTATGAAAAACAGTCGGCTTATCGCACACATAGGGCTAACATCGCTTATCTACATCGTAATATGATCTGATCCCTTCCCCAAGCTTCGGAAATACAAAATGCCACATTTCGTCTCCCCCTCAGACCCCAACGTTTGCACGGGTGGTTCATGAACGAAGCTCTCGGCCTCCACTAATCAAACCTACCATGCATTGAGCTATTCTGCAATTAGAGGTGTGTTCGGAGGCTTTTGGGAGTTTCACGCGCCTTCCTTTTGCGCTTTCCCTGTAGATATAAATAGCCGAAACAGAGTAAGCGACGTCACGAATGCACTGCCAGTTCCTTATGCGTGATATCTGTGCCAATATGACATCCTAGTCGAAATCAAGAGGAACAAATGGGCTTGGGCAGGGCATGTAATGCGAAGGCAAGATAACCGCTGATCCCTAGTGGTAACGGAATGAATTCCAAGAGAAGGCAAGCGTAGCTTGGGGCGGCAGAAAGTTGGGTGGGCGGATGAGATTAAGAAGTTTGCAGGCATAGGATGGATGCAGCTGGCAAAGAACAGGGTTAATTGGAGAGACATGGGAGAGGTCTTTGCCCTGGAGTGGATGTAGTCAGGCTGATGATGATGAAGTCTACCTGCGCGTCTCACGAGAACAGCTACGTGTTTTTGTGAAGGGTGCACCAGTTTCACCTCTTTCACATTTTTCATCCTCTTACACCATTGGCTATTATTCTTCCATACAGTGTTTAATATTGTCAAATTTAATACGCGTCGAAAGAGTGAATCTAAAGCAGAAAAAATCCGCCATACCTCAGTGTGTAATTTCGTAGTATTTGTTGTTCAACAAATCGCGCCACTTTCTAGTTGTGGTGCTTGATTCTCTGCCCTTCCTGAACACTTGCCAAAGTTAACAGCACATACCTGGTGTCAAGGAGCGCGACCAGTCACGTACTCGCACGTTTTATCTCCCGACTCATCGCTATTACGAGATGCTGCAGGAATTCGAACAACGAAGCTAACAACACGGCTTCAAAGATACGTTTAAACTAGTCTGTGCAAATTTTCTTTCTTTCCGCTATCACTTTGCACAAGTATACTACACGATCTGTCCTATTAGAGCGGAAGCTGCTTTTTTTAGCGCTGCTTTTCAGCTCGAATGAACTAAATTCATGCTCTATCGTTACGTAATCCAGTGCTGGAGCTTTCGCTAGGCAAACTTAAATCTCCTTTTGAGCGTGTCACAGAGGCACTCAAGTGATATTCGGTGCGCTTGAGCGCAAAATGCGATAGCTGGGTTGGAAAATTGTGTAATATGTTAGCACGCTCTACAGGATTTGCACACATTCTTGATTTGTGTTATTATTAAAGCGGCTTCTCAGGCGCTCTCAACGTTCGGTTTATATCGCGTCGCTTGGCCCATTGCCATTGCTGCCCTCCTGTCATGGCATTTTTGCGAAACTACCGAAGACTGTCCCCATGGAGCACTCGTGCATTTAATGACAGGTGATGAACGACTCAAGGCGTGTCGATTCCCCCTTATATTCCTCGTTCTACGGCATGACCAAGCGATCTTGAAAAAAAGTTTAAGATTACACGACAATGAATTATAACGCACGCCAGAAGATAAGCAGTGAGTGGCTTCTGGGAAGAAGCGCCATCAACAGCTCGAAACTTGCAGCGATCGCGATGATGCAAGCACGCTTATGCCGGCGTAACGAGCAGCACAGTTGCCGGCCGTTTCTGTACTCTTCTCGCTTACTTAGTTGAATTTCATTCTTGGTTTCTTTTTTTTTTCATCGAGCATTAAAAACGAGCCTCTCCTCTCATTATTTACATTGCCATATTTAAAAATTGAAACACGTATTCCTGTCATTTGTAAGCGGCGTCAAAGGGCACACGTTGGCAGAGGATTCCTACTCGAATATAAGATTGGTGGAGGGAAGAACTGTGGCGCCAAAGTGTGAGGTTGTGAGGCATCCACACGTAGAGATACACATTGAAGGAAGGCTGGGCGGAGGGGAGGGTTTTGAAAATAATAACCAGCCGAGGGTAGATAGGGTGGAAGAGTGGGCTTCGGTGGCTCTTAATGAAGTTTACGTGGATACCTATCAGAGTATAATGCTAAGACGTACAGTGTTCTCCTGTCCCTCAGCGTTACAAATTTTTTATCTTGCGACTAAAGCAGAGGGAGAGACCAGAACGGAGAAATCCAATTGGCTGGAGGGATGTGACATCACGAGCTCATCAGTGACGTCATCGATCGGCAAATGCATATTGGTTGGATTGAAGTGACGTCACCAGACCTGCAGTGACATCACAGCCAGGGTTCGTATGTGTGAAACTTCTGTCTGCTAACCATGCAAGAGGAAAACAGCGAACGCAAAGAGCTCGAGAAGAGCAACCTGAGTATCACAGTTCCCCTCAGTCACTTCCGGCCAATCAACAGGTTCGATTGCTATTGCTTTATAGCCTGCGTATTTTTCATTTATTTTTTTTTGCGTGGGGTTCTACAGTCATTTCAAGAGAGGTTTAAAACGCCCTTTCATGCTGCCTTTCCCATCGACTGAACCTAAGCAGTCGCTATACTAAGGGCCCTGAGTGGACTCATATCCGAGAAACGAAGGGAAGACGAAATTATTTTCGATCCAAAGGCACCTAATTCATTAAGCCATGCTAGAAATGTGTAGTAACAAAATATAAAACAGCTTCCAATATGTATAGAGGTATGAGCAACAACAAGCAAAAAAGAATACTAGGTACCGAGGAATGATAAACGGTGAAGCCTTCTTCATAAAAAGATTTCTTCTTCATATAAAGGCATCAACGCTAAGCACTACCGAAAGGCTATTCAAGAGTACTGAAGATGAGTTCCTTTTTCTCTTCCCCAATATGCACGAACACCATATCGACTTCTTAAATCACGCTTGGAGACAGAGGCAGGCTTAGCAGAAAAGACGGAATTAGGAAGCCCGTTTTGATCGATCTTCGTACTCTTCGGCGATCAATGTCCCGCGCAGGTTCTTTCATTCCCCAATAAATTCGAATCCCGAAGCCTAGCTTCTCCGTACGGAAACCCCGACGGAGCAGATAAGTCCTCCTTTCAAAGGACTCTCGAGGCTTCCGCTTTTCACCGTCTTTCTTTCTCTTTTGTATGTACATTTGCCCACCTTCTATTCCTTACTCATAATCGTCACTAACAGAGGGCGTGCGATAAGGAAAACAATAAAGTTGAGGCAAAAAAGGATCACTCCCGAAACGTTGCTCAGGATTATAATCCCGGCACAATTATCCCACGTTATCGACTCCCAGTTAGTGTGCTAACAATAAAGTTTCTAATGCCCAAAAAACTCTTTGTCTGTTTGCCTGAAGCGAGGTAAACCTGCAGAAATAAAGTAAATATGGCTGCCACTGCGCCACGCCTGTGTTTCTAACCCGGGGCGGCGCGAACAGATCAGTCTCGATGGCGACTCCACAAGAACACTATGCTATCGCAGCTTTTCTTTTTCAATACGATATTTATTAGAGCGATGCAGTGTTCTAGGTACATGAGCTATGTACAAGTCATGAGGAAAACCGTTTCAGATCACCACTATGCATAACACAAAACACCTGGGCAATCCATCTCTAGAGAAAATGCAATGAATAGCACAGCATTAAGATTGAGTGCAAGTCCCGTTCGGACTCGGTCTGAGCCTGCACTTCTCTTAGATGAACAATTTTTCTACTGATGTGGTCTTTTGCATAAGCAACAAATTCACGATGTCGATTCATCATGCGTGTTTCCCTGTCAGGTGCTGAGTAACATTTTTCTCACAAAAATTTTCTGATGGGTTTCATCGTCTACTTACCTGCTAATATTGTTTATATGTATGTTTTATATATCCGTGTGCTGCTAATGCTGTAAAACTTTGCTCTTTTGGTAATGTAACAATGTAAATTCATTCCTGCTTGGGCCAAGCAGAGGCCTGCAGTATTCTGAAATAAATAAATAAAATAAATAAATGACAAAACATTTAGCGCTTTCAAACGAGGAAGAACATGAAGAACACACCACGTGCGCGAAACAACAAAGAACACAGCACGCTTCATGTTCGTCCTCGTTAGCAAGTGCTAAATGTTTTGTCATGACATACCAACTCGCCCGAAGAGCCACTCTGCTGAGTAACAATTTAGCAATATCAATGAAGAGGAGAGTACATAACAGCTGTACCTCACCGGTGACGTCAAAAGAAGAAGCAGTTACTTGCGTTATGTGGTTAAGCCTTAGTCGTAATAGCTGGTGATTAAAACGTGCAAGGTTTCTCAAGCGAACATTCCAAGGGGTTCCTTTCTAAGTCGGGCTGCTGCAGCATCTGAGAAAATTAAGTTGTACCTTTCGATGGAAAGAAGTCCAATGTTCCTTCCACCTTCTAGACATCTGTATCGCTGGCGATGCATGACGAGCCACACGTTATGGTCCTGAAGGAAACCACTGAGGCTTGTTACTTTCCACAGAGTATGTGCGGGGCCAACGTCAAAAGCGTAAAAGAAAGATAAGTCTCAAAGACACTTTTACTGGATAGCAGATCAGTTTTCATAAACGAGAGCGTAAACAGATCCTTCCGCGTAAGGCATCGAAGCAGGCCGACTGAAGTGAGATGCAACAAGCAGTGGCTTCGATCGGAGCCATATACCACTTTTATTTTCTCGCTTCTTCTTCGCTTCAGGCGTGGGATTTCCACAGGTATTTGCCAGACATCAGAGCGCGTACTACCGGTGGACGATAAGCATCCACAAAATGCAGACTTCCCCGGCCAAAAACGAAACTGCCGGGGCTCCCTTTTTTCTCTTCATGATTAGCTTTGTTTGTCTTCTTAGGTTATCGCTTTTCTCGCCTCTCAGCGGAGAACAAAAGAAATAGGAAGTCTGTGTGCGGCGTTATTTTAGTGCTACTGCATTCTGCATTCGTACTGGTTCATTTCGCGAATGGGCCAAAATTCAAATTGCATTTCTGCAGCACTTCTTTTTTGACTAGTTCGCTCCAAGGTACACGAAAGCATCGTTTTGATTTGACCGTCGCTTATTCTTCATAGGGTCGGCACAGGACGCGTAGGTCACAGACCCGGAAAAAAAAACGTTTGTATTTGCATGCAATCCGTAGATTTTCTTACTGATTAATAATCTTTAACGAAGCAGGTTCAGACTCGTCCCACAAAAGGTTGTTCTGTAGGCATGGAAACACTCTTGCGAAAATGCTTAATCCTGGTCTTGCGCGAAAATGAATCTGAGATTTTAGTAGAATGTTCTTTCGGGCTAACTGGCTCATTTTTGAGGAACGCCCGTGGTGTCGTATTGGTTTCTTCGCCTACCGTCCCGTTCTTTTTGCGCACTTTCTATCCTTCCTCGAAACTGAATCTGGGAGCTCAGTGGTGTAGAATGTATACCTCTGCTGCTTGAATATATATGATTTTGTAAAAAAATATTGTGTTAAGCAAGCAGTCCTCGCAGACATGTATATTCATGTTTTGTATCGATAGCTACATTACGGCAGCATTTCGAGCCTTCAGCGTAGCGGTGCCGGCGCCGTCACGGTGTCACGTGGTTGGTCACGTGGTGCGGAGCAGCTGCCGGCGGCGCGGAGCCGTAGCTGATCACCTGATTCGTCACGTGGTTCGTCACGTGACCAAGTTCCACTCAGCCAGCTGTACCTATCGCGTCACTCCAGGTTTAGCCGGAGCTAAACCACCGCCAATTTTTTTTTATTCCACATTTCTGTGACGGGTTGACTGCCTCAGCTTTCTGTTTTTTGCCGAAAAAGTGATTTTGATGATGTTTATTCGGCGCTCTTCTATAATTCTAAGCTCTCTATAATTTTTTCTCTACAACTTTCTTTAAAATGTTATCCATGCTGTGCAGTGATCCATATTGTCCATTTATTCTTTAACTCTAGACACATCTTTGTTCGACAATGAGCTCAAGCTGCTCTTCCCACCACGCGTGCAACACACAGAAGCTTCTGTTGCCACTTGCAAGCGCAGCTGGCACCATTCCTTTCTTATTCCCAACATTCATCAGAGAAGGAAGCAGATAACGAACAATCATCTTTTTAACGCCTTGGCTCCTTTACTCCATCAAGCGGGGTGTTCCTGGTATCAAGCCGTCTCTTTCTTCCTTTTTCCTTTCTTTCTTCCTTTCTCTCTTTCCTTCTTTCTTCATTCTTGCTTCTTTCAGTCAATCTTTCTTTCTTTCCTCTTTTTTCACCTTTCTTTCTTTTCCTTTCGTTCTTTCTTTCTTCTTCTTTCTCTCTTTTCCTTTCTTACTCTCCCTCTATTTCCTTTGCTTTCTTCCTTTCCTTTTCACTCTTTTTCTTTCCTTCTTTCTCTTTGCTTCCTTTCTCTTTCCTCTCTTTTTCTTTCTTTCATTGTTTTTCTTTCTTCCTTTCTTTCTCTTCCTTTTACTTTTCTTCCTTCTTTATTTCTTTCCTTCTTTTCTTTCTTTCGTTCTTTTTCATTCGTGGGCGCTTTAAGGCCTAAGCTACCGGAGCGTACTAACCTCCAGCTGCTACTGCTGCTTTTTCGTCGTGTTCTTCGACGAAGGGCGGTCACTCGTTCACGTCGCATTTCCCTGCGCTCCCAAGATGGGGTCTCCTCCACGAGTTAGTTGGAGACAGGTGGATTGAGCAACCGAGTCTCGTACCTTACGAAATCGAGCGTCGCGTGCGTTACACATACTTCGCGTGCTGGAGAAGCGAGACGTCTTGCGTCTTTCACGGTTTCGCAGGGGAGTCTCGAGCCTCGAGCTCTCCCCTGGACCAGCTCGCAACTCTCGTTCCCCGACCCATCCACTTCTTTTTTCTCTTCCCTTTTTCCTTGGCAGCATTGCGTTGTTGTGTTACTTGGAAATGGGAGTCTCCGTTGTACTGCTTTCGTCCTCAAACAGTCTCGAAGCAGCGGAGTCTAATGATAAGAAAGGGGCAGGACACGATGTCCGCCAATTCCAGTACTACTCACGTCAACATATTACATAAGAAAAGTTGGCTTACAATGCAAAAAAAAATGTTCAGTTTGCATTTTCTCTTCAATTAAACCATTTACGTAAAAAATATGGAACATTTACTTCTTTTGGTGGAGAAACACACACACACACACACACACACACACACACACACACACACACACACACACACACACGCACACGCGCACGCGCACGCGCACACGCACACGCACACGCACACGCACACGCACGCACACACACACACACACGCACGCACGCGCGCGCGCGCACGCACGCACGCACGCACACACACACACACACACACACACACACACACACACACACACACACACACACACACACACACACACACACACACACACACACACACACACACACACACACACACACACACACACACACACACACACACACACACACACACACACACACACACACACACACACACACACACACACACACACACACACACACACAATGGGGCAAGTGGCAAGTAAGGCTTACGCCTTAAAAGCGTTAACTGCACGCCTCAATCATATCTTCCAACGAAGAGGGTTCCGGCCCTCTATCGTGTTTTTTTTTACCATCTTCTGTAAAACAGCGCGAACAACGTCGGACAAAAACAAGAAGGACACGGGACACCGCTCGTCCCGTGTCCTTGTTCTTGTCCGACATTGTTCGCGCTGTTTTACAAAAGATGCATATATACCAACTCGCCCAACTGAACGTTCTGCTTTTTTTACCAAGCAAACACTTGCTGACAGGTGCCCTACCTCGGCTCCTATGCTTGTATCAGCCCGAATTAATTTTAAAAAAGGAATTTTTTTCGACCTTTGATGTCGCATCTCATCATCCACATAGATATTTAGGAACAAATTAAATTTTATCACTTCACCTTTCTTGTTAGCACCGCATTTATTCTACACGAAGAGTAAACGCACTTCAGGCCTTTCCTAAACAACCACTTGTGCTCTTTTTAAGAGATGGCGGTGGTATCTTTGTTTACAAATCCCCAGACGCTTCTCCCAGCGTGTACAAATTGGGAGCGACCTTTGTCTTGCAATGAATATAAAAGGCTGTTCTTAATAATGGCGATTCTAAAGTAGCGGGCAAGGCTGGAATATAAGCATATCTAGAAAGAGGCAGATAGGAAAGGAGCTGGTTTATTTGCGGAATGCACTTCTTGAGCTCTCTTCGCAAAAAAATGAAAATTAATTGGGGCCAGGTCGTTTTCCTCTTGAAAGTTTTTCGCTCAGCAAGCCTAGGGTAGGGAAGAAATTTTTATGTCCGTGTCTGTATGATGAATCTTGGCCTTCAAGTTTCCAGTCTGGCAGAGAAAAGCTGACCGGTGAACTAGAAGGATGAGCAAGACGGAGTAGCGACTGAAAGCTGGAATGGCCAGAGGACTTATAAAGTGAGAAGGTGAAAAGAAAAAAAAATCACTCTTACTGCACACTTTAGAGAAAGAAAACGTAAGATCAAGAAGAAGAGAAGTCGATCAGTAAGGAAAATTTCCTTGCCACAAAAACACTTCTGTCTACATAGTACGTGGGCGCACGAAGATGTAGTGCTGCAGAACCCAGAGGCGGCGGAGCTTTCGGGTGGCTAGCTACGCCTATTTTAAGCCAGTTCAAAGAAAAGAAGATAAACTTAAGTGAAGAATGTAAGGTTTGCTGAAGAATAAAATGTTACACGATGGATCTGTCTGACAGGTGAAAAACGCGATCAACGCGACCAACGCGCAAAGACCGGAAAGAGAAAATCCAGCACAGGTTTGGTCCACTCGCAGAAAATCTCGTGGAAAGTCGCGTTTACAACAAACGCAAAGCTGAAGTGAAAGAAAGAAAGCAAGAAGAAGAAGAAGAAGAAGAAAGAAAGAAAGGAAGAAAGAAAGAAAGAAAGAAAGAAAGAAAGAAAGAAAGAAAGAAAGAAAGAAAGAAAGAAAGAAAGAAAGAAAGAAAGAAAGAAAGAAAGAAAGAAGGAAAGAAAGAAAGGAAGAAGAAAGAAGAAAGAAGAAAGAAAGAAAGAAGAAAGAATGAGGTCGCATACGAGAGAGCAGAATGATGTACTCTCACAAATTCCTAAGGTTGACAGCGACGAGGACGGTGGCTTTCGTCGCATATACGCAGCCCAGAATATTCCGCAAGTTATGCTCACGTGGGGCCCATAGTCTAGTGGGCGGAGAAGAGCCCGGTAGAGCAGCTCTGACACGTCACGAGGCAGAGAAGCACACCGTCGTGAAATTTTCCGCCCTTTACCCATTTGAAAGATGTCTTCGCTGAAAACGTTGCTGACATTGCTTTGACGTGCCTACGCGTCTTTCGCGCTTCCTGACGCGAGCTTTGTCGAACGCTGATGGCCAGAAACGCGAGTGATGGCCCGGAAGTTCGCATCTTTCATTTTTTTTTTCGAAGACGAAATACTTCGATCGTCCCCGTCGAGCGCATTTCTTACCGCTTCCACACCCGCAAGCAGCGGGAGAGCAACAACTTACTGCACGCGAGGATAAGAAACACAGAAGGGAAAAGAAAAAAAAGCTGCACACGGAGCCTGCCGTCTGAAAAGCACATTCGCGAAATGTATTCTGGTAGAAGACGCCAGCTGAACTGCAGCTGGACTTCTTTCTTCAGTCTCGACACAAACCAGAAAGAATGCAGATCAGTGCCCATCCATTAACCTCCTTCACGAAGCACGAAATTTCCATCTGAGTGTGAACATTGCAGCGCGCTGTTCTCCAGCGCACAAAAGAATGAACAAACCTACTACTTACGGCTACGCAACATGGTATCCGATTATTGTTTCCAGAGAACTAACGCATCTACTTGTTTTCTTGAATATCACTCGCTGCCATAAAAGTTTAACCGTCGCATACAAGAGCCGCTTCGTAAGGGTGCGACTGTAACCGTTATTGGCCGAACTGATCGAAATGAATGCGAAATGAGTACAATGAAAGGTTCCACCATTCTTCATTGATCACTTGCGTATCAGCCGCGCAACAAGCTCTATCGGCCGGCCACTCTTGATGGTCCTTCGCTTACCAGCGTGTTTGAAATGCGATAGAATTAGAGTTCACGTCAGGAGCAGAATCCGCCCTTGGGGCACACGCTGTTCAACCGACGCTGCATCACGCGCTAGCAGACTACGAAATTTATTTCGAAAATTTTCTGGAAGAAATTATAAAATACTCTGTTAAACTCAACCTCCATCTTCATATCTCTGTTAATAATTGCCGCCTGTTCTAATTCACCCCAGTGGCACCTTCACTGCAGTATTAGCTTTTCCTCTATAAGGCTCATACTGCGGTGAAGTCTGCTTTTAAGGCTGATCAAAAAGAGTACGTGTCTGGTGTACATACATGGTCTCCTAAGCTATGCATAGACTTGTAGGCGCATTTTCAAGGCTGTCACAAATAAAGGAGAGACAAAAGTAAATCTGCTGTGTTTCCGTAGTTACCTTCTTGGCAAAAGGAAAAAGTGTGCCACTGGGCCACTGAATTTTCAGAGACACAGCGTTTATATAGATTTTGTTTCCTACGGTTTCTTGTCTGGTGTCCTTCGAAGCATTATTTGTCGAGAGAAGAAACTTGCGGCTTACAGAGTTATGTGTCTGAGCTACCGAGTCTCGACCACAGTTGCCCAAAGGCATTGGAAGGAGCCTAAAAAGCAGAACAGTAAACCTTTTCTTTTTATCGCGCGAGATTTTATACAACTCAGATATCAATTAACTCCTAGTATAAGTGCGCTTTCAAAAGTTTTTTTGAAGCCTTGCAGACATGTCAGAAGTTGTTTATTCGGGAACAAAAAAAAAACAGAATAAAACATAGCGAGTGCACTGATAACAACAGGTATAATTGCTAAAAATGTCGTTATCAGCCAGAAAGAAAAAAGAACGCAAATGCGTTCCGCCATAAAAACACTTTCCATGATCGCCCGATGTGAACATTTACGGCAGGAACATTTACTGAAGATGATGAGTTCACTACTCTCGCTGGTAAGTGTGGCGTGTTGAATCGATGCTTTTAAAGGGCAACTGAATATGTTTTACATTTTGATGAGTTTAAAGCGGCCAAATGTGTGAAACTGGTGCGTAGAGAATGCGAAATAATTTTTTGCTAGCATTTGATATTGTATTGTAATCGCCGAGTGAAGCGGCGTCGGTGTTCAGCCACCCCTGCAGTGTACAGCGACGGGCAGAGGCCGCAATGATTACGTCACGTATGGCGGCTCTATGTTTCCAATGAAAGAATAGTTGTTTCAAGGATGAAAACGAACGCCATCGAATGCTACGCTCACGAAGCATTGTTTGGCTCCACCGGACGATGCACGGCAGTATGTAGGCGAAGGCAGCGGACATCTGAAATTTCGCCAACAAAGACGTCACCACTAGTTTTCCCGCACTCCTCCAACGCATTGAGAAAGAGCCTGAACATCATCGCAGGTTTTACTCGGTGATTACATCTCCACTTTAAATGCTACAGCAAAACTACTTTGCATGCTAAAACCTAGAGGCTTCATAGATTGGAATACTTGAGACAACCTCGAATTCTCGAATACCCATTTAAGGTTCCTTAAAGGGCCTGACAACTAATCTCGAAGCAACCGGCATTTTTTTCTCTTGGTGCAAGGGCAAGCTTGGTGTCCAATGAGCCCAAACTCGACAAGGTTGCGCCGGAAATGACTTACAATATGTTTGAAAATTCTTCGATTAGTAGGCACACTCGTTTTAATGATATATCGTGATGCAGGAAGTATTGCTTGGTAAACGTGATGGAGATCACACGCCTGCAGTAGTTTCAAACGACAAACAACTGTTGTCCCGGAAACAGATGGAATATTTTTAGACAAGGCGATCAGAGCCGCTTTGAACCATAATGTTCTTTACATCAGAAGATGCAGTGAAGAAAGCGGTAAGCTCTTATTTGATTAAAGAAGACTCGAAACAAGGAAAGCCACGTTACATTCACAACAGCTACGCTGGGCATTATTATAGGATGCTGCCAAACAGTGATTACACCTCTGTGCTAAACTCCAACCAGAAACCATCCCTTCTTTACGTTCGCCAAACTTCTGCACTGCACTCAAACTATGTTTCCTTGTTTAGCTGACAGTGCTGCGCTTCATTTTGCCAATGATCATCAAGTTGTTCTTGCTGCAACCATATTCACAAAGAACATTTTGTTTAATTATCGGCAAACTTAAGATCTCCAAACCAGTTCTACATTAGCGATTCGTCCAAAGCCGGGATTTTCCCAGGCATTATATGCTTCTGAATGGAGGCAACTAATGTAAAAGGATAATTTTGAGAAACGCGGGACTGAGTGCCGTTCAATGTCCTAAGACGTATTGACAGAACCTGTCCGCATGTGAAGGGTGAGGAAGGCGGTATATAGCATGTGGTTTAACATCCCTGAGCGGCGCATTGGCAAGGATGGCCCTCGTAGTAGAGGGTTGCAGAATAAACATTAATAATTCTGAAGAAATTTGTTCTTAAAAATGGATGTAGGCTGTATTTCAAGAGAAATAGAGCGCCGATTTCTTTGACTAAAATCGTTAATTCCCCCTTAAACCGGGATCTCCCTATAGCAGCTGCTAAACTGTGACGCGCGTGCTGCCAATGCTAAAATTTTGAACAGTGAGCCCTGTCTATTGAGAAAGGGCCGAAATAAGAGAAGAACTAAGCCAGAACAAAAGCCTAACCACGCGCAAAACAGTCAGAACAGAACGGAATTTCTTGCATATGGGACGAAATGCTACCTCTTCACTTATTTGCTGCCGATCTGCTTCAGCTATCAGGGCACGCAACTGGGTACGCAAGGCACGCAATATGCAAAAGATATTGCGAAAACGCGTGGCGTCTATTATGCAAGGAAAAGGGTTCAGGAGTTTCGCAGTCTCAGCTTAGAGTATTCTTGCACAATTGCTACACTTGCTCTGCTTGCAGCGGTGCCAGCCAAGCAGATAACTGCTAGTCCAGAGCAAGATACTGCGTCAGGAAATATGCTACAAAAATATTAGGGCACTTGAGACCTGCACGTGAGTGGCGCTTTTGGCGATAAGGGGTGGTTTCTATTCTTTTTTTGTGTGTGTGCTCAAAACTGACGACTAGCATTCTGGTTGAAGCCGAAATGGAGAGTCTACATAAGACAACCCTAAAATAATGCACATTTATGTTCTCCTAGTGCAAAAACAAAGCACCTCAAGCGAGCAAGTGGCGACAGATTCCGACAGAAAGCTAAAGTTATTACCTTAGCGCCACCTTGCGTCTCGTGTCGAAATCTCCTTTCACACCCTCGCCTTTCCCTCTCATTCATGCAACAAGACCCCGGATGTCATACAGTTACGTTTCATGTCCTTGGTCTTCTTTTATTAGCTCATTTATTTTAGTTTTTCTAGAAAAAAAGCAGCACTAGCGGATTCAAGACCACCA
Organism: Amblyomma americanum; assembly: GCA_030143305.2. NCBI lineage: Eukaryota > Metazoa > Arthropoda > Arachnida > Ixodida > Ixodidae > Amblyomma > Amblyomma americanum. The sequence goes on along the minus strand of JARKHS020032295.1, from coordinate 344,209 downwards.
TTATCTAAAACAGGCAATTATGGAAGCATGATGTTAATGACCCCACGTTTCGTTGCTAAGTACTTCAATGCTGCAAACTTGGCACCCACGCTGAAGATCTTCCTAATTCATGATATCACTGTGGTACGATACGTGCGTAATAATATTACGGACATTGCAAACTTGCAGCTCTGTAAGTATGTTGTAATGTTCAGTGTGATGCCTTCCATTTGGCGCAACTCATTGGAATAGGCGCCGCGCTTAATAGTGACACACGCTTGGCAGGGGATAAAAGCAGCACGTAAGGCTGTTGAGGTCTTCCATAATCGCGATACTAGACGCAACAAACACATAACCATCAGAAGCAGTAGCCCACCAGCGCCTGAACGTACGAACTCAACACTGCTTGGCGGCTCTTTAACCATCTTTATGGGATGCCAGAGCTAGTACCTTGCACTTGCACCAGCGCTTTATTGAAACTAATGAACGTGGCGCAGCGGCGATTTCCCAAAAACATCGTCTCTCAAAGCGCGTGTGGTACGTTTATTAAGACACGCGTTGATTCCTCGGAACAATAACTACTGCTCGCGCTGGTTATTCGCCAAACATGTTATGGCCTAACATTTATGCGTTTATTTATCACAAATTTATGAAACATAACCACCACTCTATACTCTTCGGGAAAAGCTGTTTGCATTGGTTGTTTTGCTATATGTGAGCTGCTAGTATTTTCTAGAATCACAAGCGCTACGAACCTTTAACCATAATGCGTCTCAAAAGCTAAAAAAACGCAAATTGAGAACAGTGATGTGCTCTGGCCGTGGTCAAATTAAAACTTTCCGCTGAGCGTAGAACGTTCTCTTGAGAAACGCGTGCCCGTATAGTATAAAAATGCTAGCCACTGACCAAACTGAACGCAGCCAGATGCCTCATCTCGCGACCACTAATTTCGAGGTGAGACGCCACGGCAAAAGCCTTCTTCAAAGGGAACGGCGTCGGAAGGGAACGTAATGAGGCATCACGCGTATGCATAGTTGTAGAGAGCTTTCAGCGCCCGAATGCGAGAAACGGAAATGCCAGCGGCGACCCGAAAACATTCCGCTTTGCCCCCAGCCATCCGAACTCGGATATCAAGCTGTCAGGTCAAGCTCGCTGCGGGTCGGGCACAGGGTCTAGTCACAGAAGAATGCCCCCGGCGTGGGCTGTTATTCCCGGATGTCGGTGGCAGATGCTCTCTACCAAAGCTGAGGCTGCCTGCGTTCCGGCTTCGATCGCTCAATGTAACAACCTGAGTAACTTTTTCACGACAACGTTCTTCTTTGCATTGGGAATGTTGTTGATTCCTGTCACGCTTTTTCTTGTCAGTGATGATTGAGAATAAAGTTGTCATTTGCAAAAGATTGCCTGGTTAACGTAACCAAGAGAGAACTCAGCAAGCTACAACCAGTAGCACTTAACTGTTTTCTCTGCGGAGCGTACGGTAGAGCACAGAAAACATACTTTCGGGTAGTTGCTGGTCGTTCAGAATAAGGTATCTCAAGCGGAAGCAATAGCATTCTTTTAAGTAATGTGAAAAGACACCTTAATGAACGTGGCTGTCTCCAGAACTTATAAAAAAATGCAAAATGAGACGCACAGTCTTTGTCAGAAGCTTTGACCTGAGTAGTTGGACACTTTTCGCGCCCACTGAAGGTCGACATGCCCGAAGTATTGAGAACAAAAGGTGTCCAACGCCTCCTGATATCCAGAACTCCAGGTAGCATCGTCATTTTCTACTATGTGCTATAAAAAACAAATCGTCACTGGTGTAGGTGTCCTTAAGATTTTTTTTAGATCCTCTAGATGCAAATACTTTTTAAAATTTTTAAAAAGCCCGCTTTTATTCCTTGTTGCCTTCCTTTCTTCCACAATGTAAGCAGGCATAAATCATTTAATTAGGCCAACGAACACCCAATGTATTCTACGTCAAGCGATTCACTACCCCTAATTTCTCTATACATATTGATTCACTTGAGAACCCCTTACACATGGGAGATCAGTGCAGCCTTAATCCACTTAAATGCAAACGATGTGTCTGCTATCGCTCAATCTCTCTAAGTGGCTTGTTCATACGAGGGTTACCTTGCCTGCACAACACAAATTCTCCGGAAGAGATTAATTTACGCACTATACCTAGCAGTGATTGCCACCAAGATCGCGTCTACCCGCGTCTGGCTTGCGGCATACTGCACTGTGATTTTGTTCATCTGCTAAATACACGCTTTGTTCAGGAGGCTTTTAGTGTCCTAAAGCACTTGCACTGTATCTACCATGAGGAAATTTTCATGGTGCTTGGAGTCTCTTTTTAAAAAGAGTAACTAAGGCGTTCATCCTGCATTAGTGCGCAAGGTCGGTCCACATCATCATTAATAATAATAATAATAATAATAATAATAATAATAATAATAATAATAATAATAATAATAATAATAATAATAATAATAATAATAATAATAATAATAATAATAATAATAATAATTTATTTCCATCACCATAGTGTTGGAGGGGATGGGAATAAAAGCGGTTATCGCTTGACAAGCCCCCCACCCCTGTACAGCAAGTGGGCAGTGGCATGAGACGGCACTTCTCTGAACAGGAAAATACACAATCACCAGTGTATGTAGAAAATAAATACGGGTTGAAGCAAAAATAATAAAGTAATAAAAATGAAAAAAGTTATTTAACAAAATGAAGAGGCTTCCGCAAGGTCATTGCTCCAAAATTATCTAACAACAAGTATTTAACCCTCGATATTCCTCGAAACATTATCCAGATTTCACGACCACAATGCCATTTCACAGAAAACTAAGCCAGCCGCAGAAATGCCTAATTAATTTGTGCTCAGGAATCAAACGATTACTTTCTGCAGTCGTGAAGCGCAAATCAAGGATATAAGAACCGTAACTTTACCAAAGTTCACCACCACTGCGAAATAAAAAGAGTAAACTCAACATCACGCCAAAGCTGCGTCCAAAAATCACTAGAATTTTGGACAACGACTCTGCATGCACTCGAAACGCAATACTGCTTTAAAACATGTTTTCTGGCACCTTCACGTAGGAACTATTTATGTTCAATTGCCCTTTCTACAATGAAACTTGCTCGCATCTAAGGAACAGTTTTAAATCGGATGTGCGCCTTGAGGCAAGCACCTGCGTTGCTTTCACTATTTAAATCATGAGTAGTAAGGACCTCTCCGTTGGTTCAAGCATGCAAGAAAAATAATATTGTTTCTAATGGCACCCAGAGGTGATGGCGCCTGTTAGCAGTTTAAATCTTCTCAGTTAGGCTTACAAAACTCCCTGTCCCCTGAAGACCTGTTTAGTTCCTTCGCTGAGAGTCGATGAGAAAAAAAATTAAAAAGCTGCAGAAGCGAGCACGGAAGTAAGGCAATATGGCGCGAGGAAATAAGGCGGTCTCTCTGCGACAAAGTGTTCCAGAGAAGCTCACATCTTCATTAGCAAAAAGATCTTTCCTGTATCGCAGAAATATTAAGGGCAACGCGGCCCTCCCGCTGATGATGGAAGAGGCCAACCGCTTCTAAGTTGGAAATAATCCTAGACGCAACGGAGCATTAAATGGCCCTAAGCCTGCACATAGTCACTGCTCAAGAAAAGTTAATTACCGGCGCTGGGACTCGCTTTTCTCACGCGCCGCTTCTCTTCAAAACTTTATAGTTCAGCGCGGTTTCATTGTTTGAATGTGCGACCACTTGCAACAAAGCTAAAAATCCAGAAAATTACACAAAACTGCTGCTGCGCGCCATATTAGAAATTGCGCTGGCGAATTATTGTGGTTCTTTTTCCGCTACGCCAAAGCTATCTGTAAAGCGTGAATTATTACGCGGCGGTCCCGGACGCGCATACTACTGAAACTTTCCGTGGGCGATGTCTGCAAGATATCGTCTCGAGTACAAAATCTTTCCTCAGTCCTTGTTTGTGTCTCCTCTTTTTGCATGCAAGTTGTCGTACTATATCAGTTTGGGAGAATATACTTGAAAAAAGAAATCGCAGATTCCTGTTTGATCCTTAAACTTTCTAACTTTTATACTTGCACAAAGGAAAAATAATAGTAAAGTAGTTGAATGAACTCATCTCAACACACCCGACCTTTTAACACAGCTACTAAAATATAAAAATATGTCTAACGAGTACTCGCATGATCCTTGACCCTCGTCTATCAATTTTGTGAATATTTTTTATTTCATGTAATGAATGTAAAAAAAAAATAATGTGTTCTACACTAAGCCGTTGTTAGAGAAAGATAAATGGAAAGCCACTGGTCCAGATAAGATTGTGCTAGGTTAGCCGAGTACGAAGTGCCACAAACATCAAGCTAGAAAATCAGAAAAAAAAACACATGTTTATTCTCATAGTTCAAAGCCCGCCTCTGAGTTGCAGTGTAGCCTTGATATTCATTGTGCCAATTATTATGGGAACCAGAAGCCCGATGCAAGATCGACCACAATTATTTCATGCGGTCAAGGCCAAACCACACAAACTGGCGAGAACAGTTATAAAGTTGTAAAGGGGATGAGAAAAATAAAACAAGCCAAAAGAGGTCACAATGCGTGTCGTACCCCGCTTCCAAACCCGCCTGCCAGTGGCGCCGAATGCAATCGCTCCTACAACACCCTCCTCCCGCCTGCCTATTCCGGCCGCACCGAGAGAGGACAACACTTTGGGAGATCTCAAATAAGCCATTATTGGCTGCTGGCTGTGCCTCGTTTTGTTGTTATTTTTAGCCACAGATGTGACCAGAGCTAGTGAAGAGGTCTTGGTCGAGTGCTGGGTCACGACCATGAACCTCACACACTTCAGATTGAAAGTCAACGTACGGACACTGTCACGGCTGACATGCCTAGGAAGGTTGTGAACGGCTTTAATTTCATTCGGTGCTAACTACTGCTTTAAAACTTAGAATTTCTGCTTCAGTGAAACTTCGATGGAATGAAAAGCCGCTGCTTTAAGTGCTCGCGTTGAAGTAAAGTACGCCCTCGAATTGAGGTTATGCAGCTCAGTATTAAACAAAACGTGCAGATATCCCCAAGCTTTTCGTTCGAATCTAAAATAAGGCATGCGGCTTTGTCAACTCAAGGAATAAAAATGCTCGAATCGAAGCAAATAAACTTCCCTACACTGCTTCGCATACGGACGCCGCTTACCAATATTTGCTTTTGGCATTCCAATATCTTGTTGATATAATAAGTGTCAGGAACAGGGACAGTTTATCGCAACGTCGAAAAGAAATTTCGGAATGTGGCGTCCCTATGCGACCCAGTAAAAAAAAAAAATCTTGTGGGGGAGGGGACCTCTTTCATCTGGCCTAGTTCTCAAGGCGCTAATGTCATCTCCATTCAAAGCTGTCATCGCGTCTTGAGTCTTGCAGCCCAAAAACATGGCATGGCGCTGTCGAACGGACGAGATGGGTGGTGTTAAAAGAGGAGCAAAGAGGCCTTCTCTCTCTTCAGAAGACGCTTTCAGAAGAAACAACAACCTAGGTTTTCTTCCTCACTGCCTCACTCGCTTACGGAACCAGTGAGATAACAGCCAATTGACGGCGGTCATTATCATCGGTCAATATTGACAACCCGGTCCGGTCTCGGTCCCAATGGCTATCACATCGTCCAAGCTATGTCGGTTTGCTCAGTGTTCCTCTCAAGCACATGCTCCAACAATTCTATTGCTTTCCGCTGTTTTGAATCGATTGAAATTACGTTTTCTCACCCCTTCATACTCTCATCTAACCGCGCAGTGGTTCCTTTCCAAAATTAGGCCTCCAACATTTAGAATGCCAGCGTTCTCTCTGAAAACAAGCCCCCTGTGCCACACTCTGTGTATGCGATTGCGCACGCGTGCCTTCAGCCTCGGCACGAATCCTACTGCGGCCCAGAGATCATTGCTTACGCAACTAGATTGCCGCGCCTACACTTCTATGTTCCCCCTACGTACCTATTTAAGAGTCTGGCATTTATAGCAGCACCGAGCTTTCGGAGCCGCTTGCGCAAGTGTTTGGTCTCCCTGGGAGCACTTAGTCGGCGGGACAGAAAGAGTAGGGGAGGCCCAGAACGGCGTCTCGCACAATCGCGTGTGCAAGGAGGAGCAGGCCTTGCTTCGTACCGCGTTTGTTTCAGGTAGCCGCCGCGAAGTACGCGCGCCCAAGGAGTTTCAACAGAGCATACCGGCGGCCTTCGAACTGCTCTCTTGTTTTACCCGTGTCAACAGAGTATAACAGGTGTATTGCCTCTATTCAACCTTTTTTAGCTGATATGCACCACATATCAATACAGCGTGACACATATATCCAACGTAAAAGCCATTTGAATTTTATAAATCGCAGAATTCGCCCCATTCATATATCCCACTGTTAGGGTAAGTGACCATAATGTAATACGAATTGATATACTGCGCCAATCTCGCGTTAGTGAAATGACAACCACATATACTTAATTATGGCTGTGCTTTCTTTTTATGACACATTCTGATTGAGATTGTCTTCTTATATGGCGCTCGCTTTATTTCGATCTCGCTGGATGCGCTTGCACTGTGTACACAGCTGAAACCTGTCCGCTTTACCGATGTTAAAAGTGCTTCCATTTCTTGTGTTACATTTCTTCTTCTGGTATTCTTGTAAAGTTGTCATTCATTTTCGTTCTTCAATTTTGTAATTCAGAAAACAAAATGACAAAGATGTCAGTTTCGTAATTCTGTTCTCTGTACATTCCCAATGCTCTACCTGGCCGTGTAAAGAATCACGATTCCATTACCTGCTAGCCTCAGTGCTTTATCTGCGAAGCGCACGGAAGAGTGGAGCTCAAATAATCCAGTGATTCGCTCTCAGAGATGCCCTAATGCTTAGATGTCCGGTGTAAGCTCATCAGAAGGCTCCAAGTCTCACGAGTGAAGTCGTCACAGGCCATTTTCGCGCTATTTGGTCTTCACCATCTTCTTTGACCAAAGCTCTGAACCGAATGAATGCCACTCTGCTATATCGCATTCCGGCCTCAGCATGCACTCCCGTCTTTCGCACATAATTACGGCTGACTACGTCACCATTGCGCTGGCCCTACTAATGGTGCCTCATCTGATGCACTGCGCGAAACTGGACTTACAGCGCAGGATTCTGTTTGATGACTCGGCACACTGAGAGGAACACGAAATAACGTTGACGATGTAATGTCGCCACGAATGACTGGCTGTTGAGGCAGGAATTGGCTGGGGTATTTCCCAAGTTTCCTACGGCCCCTTATATACGTCAACCCTGGCGAACACCGCTCCTCTGACGGGTGGAGAGGATATTGCGAGGGATAGTAATTGTTACCAGGGCCTTGTGCTGCGCGCGCCGTTATTGTCTGTTTTGCGTTGAGCTGACGCTGTGATTCATATATCTGCTCTACTTTTCACAGGTTTCACGTATTTCTAGAAGACATAATCAAGGCTCGATCCGCCGGCAGCAAACCTAGCTTGCCGCGTAAACGGCTCCCAGCCAGGGGCAAACGGACTTCAGACCTAGCAGGCACCAGACACTGCGCTCAGCTCACTTCGAGTCAAACGCCTCCGGACCCTTCGGATCTCAAATGAACTGCGTGTGTAACTGCGTGCATAACTACACCACCACAAAGCGCGCTAAAACTGCACTGGTGAAAACGAAACTGAACAAAAAAGGTTCCAATCCGTAACACAGTCAACAAGCCACCGCATGTAAATCCTAATCCGCTATCTTCCCGGCATGCCTCTGGTGTCCATGGTGGATGACGGGCAGAGCCGCCTGGTTTCACTCATGTGAATAGTAAGGAACTCTATGGTCCCTGGGCTTGAGCTGCCGCCGTTTTACGGCACTGGTTATCCTCCTCGGTCGCCCTTTCATGCTTGCGATGTTAGTTTGAGCTAATGCTGATATACGACGATGTACGATTCTCTTCGTTATCTATACAACGTTTCCGACAAGTCGCTTCAGATTTCGTGTGCTGCCGCTGCGTTGTCATTGAAGTAGTACCACTTGCAGAAGGTCCAGGATCCATAGGTGCACGCTAGAGCTTAAACTGCGACACCACACGAGGCACAATCAGAAGCGCTCGCGAAACTTCATTCTTTTTTGAGTAATTTTCTTCTTAGTCATTATTTGATTCTTCTTGCTTACTTTGCTTCCTCATTCTTCTTTCTCTTTCTCCATTTTTTTCCACCTGCCCACGGTGGCAAGTGGCAGGTGGCTCTTCCGTGTAGGTGACCTTACGTACGCCGATACTGGCAGGTGCTCACAACTGGGCTTCTAATGTAAAACGCCTTAAAGGGTTGGCGTTATGTCTTTTGGCTGCACCGCATTTAAGGCCTTCCGCTCTGAGTACTGTGTGCATTAACCGAAGGTTTCCCGTGCTCGCCATTTCCGTTCATTTCACAAGACACAGTTCCGGGTCGTATCCATCTGTACAAAGATAGCTGGGCTCGAGAAAAAAGGTGGCTGTCAAACGGCCGCTTTGCGTGAAGACTCTTGCGTGCGCTGTTGTTTAGGTGACGTGCTGAAAAAAACAGTAACGTGCCACTCTTTGTGCGAATTACTGTGGCTGTATAGTAACAAAACAAGGTGGTTCACCTTTAACGTGCGAGGCATTAATTACGCCGACGCTCATTGCACGACCCGAAGGAACAGGAGAACTCCGGATTCCTGACGGATTAAATATTCGTTGCTTAGTATCGCATGGACGGTGAAACATGGGATAAAAATAACCTTAAACACAAATGAAGAAGAAACATGTTTATTGAAAAAACTAAGGTACCATATTTGCTTAGCCGGGTTTAACCGTCAAAGGTATCATGTCGTCCTCATAAAAATAATATGTTCACACACAACGGATAAATGAGGGAGTGTCCAGTGACTGAAAACTGCGACACCGATGTCGATGAAGTTAATTAAATTGTAAATTAAATTATTTTTTTTATTTTCCAGAACGAAAAGGTACATACTTGAGAAGTTCAGGGGCTAAAACCTGCTAGCAACAACTTGAGAAGGGCCCATGAAGCTCTAACTAGCAGTCAGCGACAGAATGCACATAATCTTAATTAAAGTACACAAAGAGTTCAAAAATAGAGAACCAGCATATTCAAGTTATCAACAGATACCACGAGTATTTGTACAAATCCAAAGCAAGTGCGAAAACAGCCAATTACAAGAACAGAAAGTGTGAAGAAAAAAGACAAAGAAAGATTGAGAAATTCAAATGTGGTTATAAACGTTTAGAGGCGCACGCACTAGCTATATATTAACAAAATGCATTTAAGCTCCTTTGGGCTCACATTAGCTACAAAGTTGTGTTTATTAGGAGCTGATGGCAAGCTGTGTTCAAGTGTTTGCAGTATTTAGTTACTTTGGAAATATGAAATAAACCAGAGAGCCTTTTGCAGGGGCAGATTGGCTGTGCAATACGGATTAAGAATCCTCTAGAATGTTAAGAGGCATGGTAAAACGAGTGCTACATCTGGAAGACGTATATGTGTTCAAAACGAAGTAATTTGTAATTCTGGAAAACAGTTCGTGTCGGGGAGAGGTAAGGAATACTACCAATATAACTAATGATTTTTATCTGTAGAACCTGTATTTTTGTTACATACAGGAACAACAAAAACTCCTCAAATAACTGTTATAGTAAACCAACCTAAGGAACAGTATGTGTGCTAACGTTAACTGAGTTGTTCTGACGTCGTGATAGTATCATTTGACAGAAAATTTATTTGGTGTTGTACGAGTGCTTGAATATACAGTCCAGTTATATTTCGGTCACCAAGAAAAAAACTCGTCTTTTTAAAACGCGGAGTCCAATGAACTCTTGCGGTTTGTTGAATTGCCCCTAGTGTCACTGGTTCTCCTTCTTCTGGGCGGTTTATTTCCTTCAAATGTGACCCCACCAACGGAGAGAGTTGACGCTGCCTCCCTATTTTACCACATTATACGTCCAGTTGTTGCGTGAAGCTTTATTTTTCTTGTTCTAAACAAGTTTGTCGCGCAGCCATGACTTAACTCTTCGGCTATGCTGAGCCAAGACGGTCCTCGGTAAATGATAGAGCAAGTAGAAATGTGGTGTTCCGGTAAAGTTCTGAATAAAAAGTGCGCCTCTGTCGAGGCTGGAAGAATCTACTTACACTTGTTTGCAGAATTCATTGCTGCCTTTTCTACGTGTAGTTTCCACCTCACCTTTCTGAACCTCTCTTCGCCTTTTCTTTTTTTCTTAGCCACCGTGGTGGTACAGCGGTTAGGGCACTCGTTTACTGCACCGGCCGACGCGGGTTCAATCGCGGCGGCGGCGGCCGTGTTTCGATAGAGGTAAACCGCAAAAGGCACCGTGTGCTGTGTAATGCCAGGGCATGTTAATGATCCCCGGGCGATCGAAGTTCCGGAGCTCTGCACTACGCACCTTCTCTTTCTTATTTCATTTTCTCCTTAATTCCTTTCTTCACGACGTGGTTGACGTGTTCATCGAGCACGAGGAGGAGAAGGAATAAACTCAATTTACTGAAAAAAAAATAGCTGAGGCAGTTACTGTGTCTCCTTTCCTGACACCAATTTTTTTCCGGGGCGTATGAAATAACGGACGAGAGCCCAGCGCCTAACGGCAGTCAGATCTCTATAGATTCATTTTATTGCATGAATTGTGTAAAAATGTCAGATATGGTCGAACTGTATATTTAATACTTTTGAAAGGGGCCAACACTTGCCGAAACTAACGCTAGCATCGGGGATTTCATATTTTTTTTTCATGTATGTAATAACATGCCCCTCACATCCTCACCCTAGTTTGCTCAATACATTCGGCAACTGAAGAACCTTCTGAAGCAGAAAAATCTTCACTTGAACTTATTGAAATGAATTGATCCTGTTTATGCTTGTTTTTATCTACAATAGTATTCAGGATCCGGATGAACATGTGAATTCACTCTCGACAAAATTTGCAGGGAGGCTGCCAATTTCACCGCAACTACGCTGACTTAAAGGGACACAGAGGACGGATTGAAGTAGGCCTTCATCTATAGACGACGGCATTCTAACGACAAAAAAACCACTCTGACCGAAAATAGGTTTTTATAAGCTAGAAAAAATCAAAAACAAAAAACAAGTGTGGCCATCAAAGGCCGATTTCGCATGTAAGCTGCATGCAACGACACCGAATTCTGGGCGCAGATCCCAGAAAGTATTCTTACGCCGTGAATCGCTTCAAAACAGAGCAACGAGTCTTTTTTTTTTTATTTACGTGAACAGTAAAGGAGAGGACGGTGCTGCAAAGCGGCTCCGGCTACTCCTTTTCACCAATTCATAGCAACCTCTCGGTCCGACGATGTACATGTCCACATAACATAAAACAAACACAAACAATACACGACATATAAAACAAAGTACAAACGTCAGGAAAAGTAGCACTAACGAGAGAACAAAACACCTTGAATGTTAATAGAACAGTACACAATACAACATACATAAGAGATATTAGTAAACAAGGAGAGAAGAACAAGAAATAAGATTATTTGCAGTACACATAGCAAAAGTAAATAACAACGCTATTAAAGCACTCACTCGCCAAAAGCAGAAAAAAACAAAAAAGTTTGTTCACCGCCAATGCAGCAAAAGCATATATCAAAGATCTTGAAGCACTCACACAAAGAGAGGTAAGAGCTCTAACATTCACTACAATTCTACAAAGCTAGTACTTCCCAAGTATACCGCGGTCCCCAAGGAATGCTATCAATTCCACAAGTGCTCGCTTTTGCAATTCACATGTCGGCCACGGGCCTAAGAGCTTTTTCAGACTTACGGATCCTTTGTCAAGAGCGCTCAAGTCTGCCTTCAATCGCGACCTGAGGTTGTCACGCACTCGGGAATCCAATATTAGCTGAGCCACATGCTTGTTTTATTGACCACACGCACACCGTGGGCTGTCCGCGCGGCCAATTCTATAAAGAAAGTGTCTCGTGTAAACCGTTCCTGAACGCAAGCGGTGAAGTAGCGTTTCCAAACTTCTGCTGATAGATAATGGAATATTAAACCGCAGCAACGGATCGATGAAATGCAGATCAGAACCTGTACGGTTTGGCTCAAACCACATCTTTTCGTTCATTTCATTGCGCACGCTCTTCAAGAAACAGCGCAATGCGCCGCCTCTCTATAACGGAAAGCCAGAAGTGAGGGCATTGGAGTGCGCTTGCCTAGCCGCTGTACCCGCCTCGGTGGTTCCAGGAATAAATCAATGTCCGCGTATCCACGAGAAAACTATAATATGCTGCTTTTTGATAGCCTTAGAAAATTCTTTACGAACTTTGTATATCAGTCTAGCTTTTCATGGTATTGAACTAGCGCTCTCAAGTGATTTCAGTGCGGATTGGGAATCGCTAAAGATGGCCCGCATACGCGGGTATCGCACCGAGGAGATGAACTGGAGAGCATAATAAATAGCGTAAATTTCAGCAGTCGTTGATTCATTCGCGTGATTCTGTCGTGTCGCAACCAGTCTTTCTCAATGTGAATAAATTGCTATTCACGAGTGGCGGGAATATTTTTGATTCAATTTTTTCTGAATAATAAATGCGACTTTTGCTACAAGAAAACGTTACCATACCCAGAAAAAGCCATGGAATTAATTTTTACCGAGAATGTCATGTATTCGTCTTCAGTGTCCCTTTTAAGGCAATCTGTATGGGCTTTATTAGAGGAATTCTGCGTCTAATAGACTGTCTCACTGCTAGCACTCTTTTTTCCTGCAAGAATGTTCTCGGAAGTTTGAAATCTTTTAATTCAATAAAATGAACAATGTGAAACTGCATGTTCAGAATTCAGAAAGTGTTCCCGAGGCAAAGACTCTAGGATGGACCCCTTATAAGTACTAAAAAATAATATACAAGCGAAAAAATAGCAGTTACAACATAAAAAAACAAAGCAAACGAGCAAAAATTGTCACATATTAGTAAAGAAAACAAAATCGCCAATAAATAGTACGAAATTAAGTACCCCGAAAATTAGGAGAAATTTTTAAAAGGCGTAGTGAACTGGATCCTTAACCTAATCTGGAAAAGTATTCCAAACTGAACTTGCGTCAAAACTAGTGGTTTGTTTGCCGCAGCTAATCTTTAGATGAGGTAAAAAGTACTTGTTCATAGATGCAAAGTGTGTGTGTGTTTCAGGTGAGGAAGTCGGTTGCGGTTGAGTAAAACCAACGGCGATATCTTGTTGTGAAGATTGAATACTACATATGCCAAGAGAATATTTAAAGAAATTAAATATTGAGAATATGGCATATTTGTTCAAAAAATGTGATTCATAGAACGTCAGGTTACTAAAGGCGGTGATTCGATTAATTTGGTTTTGAATATGCTGAAGAGGTGATAAATGCGCAATGTAAGTGTTACCCCATGATGTGATGCAATAATCGATATTGCTGGAAATGAAGCCGTAGTAGAGCAAGATTAGTGAATGTACCTTAAAGTAATGTTGTACTTTGAATAGTATTCAATTTACATAGGTTGCTTTTCTTTTTTGAAAAAAAAAATTGCTCGCGAAATAAGTGTTACACCAAAATATACAGTTTGATTGAAAGTTGCGGTGATATGAGAATGAAAGACAATAGATGGCTTAATAGGGATATGTTTATTGTTTCCTGTGGTTTTATCTTTCTATTTACGCTGCATATTTTTTTTCAGTCTAAACGTCAGGTTCACATTCAGTTTTATTTTCCTCGGCACTGCTTTTGTACCGAATCCTACAAATCCGACGTTCCTCAGTGTTCAGAACATTTCTGAAAACATTTAGAAAATCGACATTTCTTTATTGGTCTGTATTGTAGTAAAGCTAAATTAATGTGCTGGGAGCTACTCTTCCACACATGCGGCCTTACCGTGTCAAATGTAGGACTGTAACATTGCAACACTTATGTCATGTTACTATGCCAGCTATTGCATGGTGGCTAAAGCAAATAGGTTTAAAGAAAAGAAGCAAAACATGTTTTCAGGTATACATCAAAATTCTGCGCCATGACAGGCGAAATTTTTGTGATTTTTAAACCAAGCATTATTTGAAAATTTCACATGCTTTTGAGAGACAAGCCCAAGCTGTTCTAACGGCTTAACGACCAGAAACGCACCTCTGAATATAAAACTCACAAAAGCGCTCGTGATTATTAATAGTCTCCCGCATTCTTCTCTGATTTATCCAGTTAAAGTTTTATAAACACTCTTACTCCGATCTCTGCCAAAATTAGCAAATGCTCGATAGCCTCCTTGTCAAATCCGTCAAACAAAGTTTCCTGTACTGAAAAATTCTGATCATGGGAAGCCGGAATTTCATGGCTCACAAACAAGTTCTTCTAAGCCAAGGAGAAACTAATTTCTCTTTACGCTGATAAGGCTAAACACACTAGCGATTCATGTAACATTGTGCTAAATATAGGACGATGTAAAATTCTCTCGACCGCCCAGCAAATTGAAAGGAAACTTCTCATGTTACTCGGCTTTATCTCTAGAAGACCAAAAGGTTAAGAGAGCTCGCCCTTCTGTGCCGAGAACCTAAGCCCAGACGCACAAATGTCGCCTACGTGACCAGACTTAACCCCACACCGCTGTGGCATACAGGAGAAGTAGTTTTCTAGCTTTCAGTTTTTTTATGGTCGGCGCATGCATCGTTGGTGACTCGTACTCGAGCGCACTGCGTTTCATAAGTCCACAAAATAAGTTTTTTTTTTCCTTTCATAATTTTTTTTCAGGAAAAAAAGCGGTGCTGATCTGTAGTCCTAATCGTCAAGGGAAATTTCTCATGTCTGGAACTTTCGCTAGACTGCGCTGCCTTCATGCAGGCGAATTCTATCGCTGGTGGAGTTCGCCTGCAGCACGTGACTTGGTGCTCAAAGCAACTGTAGCCATAGTACACGCATATGTGCAGCAGGGTGCAATAAGTGTGCGTGCCAGCAGGTCTCGCGAATTGCGAAAAGCTTGCAGGTTTTATTCATGCCACAGTTTATATGATTTACAGTGGTGCCAAAATAAGCGAACACCTTTTAATGTTCTTTTTCACCAACTTTTTCTCCTTGCTTTTGATTTTTGTAAATGAAAGTTGAAAACAACATGCTATACAAATTGTCCCTGCGCATATAAGCAATAGCGGGTATCACATCCTTTTAATCAGACGGAACTGTGGGATAAGGAACTATGCTGCAACTGAAGCAAAAGGATAACAGGGCTGTGCTTTCTCACCAGTGATTGTTTCAATCAGGGACTTTTCCCTCCCTCAGCAAGTTTGACAGGTAATTTTCAGTTCTGGGGAAGTTTAAAAAGCGAAATTGTCTCACTTTGTCCAAATTAGCTTAGTTTTCAAGGCTTCTGCGGAGAAAAAGGCCTTAAATAGAAAATTTTGGGTCTTATTGAGGGAATGTTTGCTTGCAGCGTGGCACATGACTGTATCTGATTGCTGTAGCTATTTTTGCGTCCCCTTATTTTATGCGCCATCAATCAAGGGCTCGCAGTTAGTCAGGTGGATGACTCGCTTCAGTGACCACAATTAGGAGCATAGGAGGAGTAAACTTTTTACGTTGTTGTCATTGTGCACAATAGATAAGCTTCCAGTATTCATGTTTATATATCTGTGGCTGATACAGGTGATGAACCTCTCAAAATACTCCCCTTTCTTTATACTTATAACGAATATACCCATAGGACTGTTTTCTATAAAAGAAAAACCGCTGGTAAGGTGGCTGTGGGGTTTTGTTTTAGCGAATATGCCAACAGAAACTATTGCATATACGCAACGCGGCATAATGCTGTCTTCTGGAATCATCCGGGTCAATCATACGGTCTTCATTCATCTACGCATGCGCGTGTTCGCGCACGCACACAAATAGCACAGTTTTTCAAACCACGCAGGTACAAAGCACACACGACAGTCTCCCCAACTCCCGGAACTCCTATTCGTCACCGCGTAACAACGCTGAATGTTACCTTTCTTGTTCATTTTCAATTCCTTTATGAAAGATCGCCCTCCTCTTGTTTGGCCGGATGCAGCTTGCCCTACCTAGCCTGAAGAACGATAGGCGACATCTGCTATCCCCGCAAAACTGCAAAAAAAAAAAAATAGAAACCAGTGCTCGGAAGCAACAGCGAATGAAGGAAGCTGGTTTTGCGCTGGCCGCTTGAGCGAGCACGGATGGTATCGAAAGCCGAGCGCGGAGGGAAGAGGGATCCTGCCGAAGCCAGCGACCGGATCTCCAACCTCAAGGAAACGCGGCAGAGCGACATATCACGCTAAGGCGCAACCCAAGCGAGTGGAGACCGGATCTACTAGATTCGACCAGCTGCGGACGAGGACGCTGCAAGGAAGAGTTGTCCTGCGCGATTGTAGGCTATCGGTGTACTTCGAGAGCCTTTACAGAGGCTTAAGTGCTCTCCAAGTTGCTGGATGTCACTCAGCTATCCGCGAGGATTCGAAGCTTGCGTCCAGCGAGAATTTCCTGCCCATGTTCGTTGTTTACAACATACTTATAATTGCCGTGCTTTCTGTTTAATTAGTCTAGTTTTCAGATTCGGTCCTCTCGCGTGATTCCTATAACCCGAAGAACGAACTTCTGGCAATCAGGGGTATTATGAAATTTGTACGTCGTGTTATCTGAAAAGAGAGACAATAGTGCAGTTATTTTAAGTTGTATATACCACTAAATAGATGTCGAAAAATTAAAAGTACCTATGTTTCGAATTGAACCACATACTTGTATTTGATGTAATGCCCCCTTGCATAGCCTGCCTGCAGGACGTTCTGGCGTTCCAACCAGTTCTGCCTTCAAACTACCCCTGCTTGTTCATCGGCGTGGAGCGCACGCCCTTCGCGCTTTGTATTACAGTAACATGACGAAGAACTGAGTATGTATAAAATCGGCGTCTTGAAGGCAGTTTGCTGAAAACACAGTATAAAACAAGCGGACTGCAATGCGCAGCCCTCCTTTCCTAACATCAATTCAATGCCTTTTTTAAATCTGCATGAAAAAATCCATCGTTCTGTCACATCACCATAACAATAATAATAATTGTCTTTTGGGGGGGGGGGGCGGGAGGAAATGGCGCAATATCTGTCTCATATATCGTTGGACGCCTGAACCACGCCGTAAGGGAAGGGATAAAGGAGGAAGTGAAAGTGGAAAGGATGAAAGAGGTGCCGTAGAGGCTCCGGAATAATTTCGACAACCTAGGGATCTTTAACGTGGACTGACAACGCACAGCATACGGGCGATTTGGTGTTTTTCCTCCACAAAAACGCAGCCGCCGCGGTCGGGTTCGAGCCCGGGAACTCCGGATCTGTAGTCGAGCGCCCTAACCACTCAGCCACCGCGGCGGGTTAATAATAATAATAATAATTGGTATTGGGGAAAGGAAATTACGCAGTATCTGTCTCACATATCGGCGGACACCTGGACCGCACCGTAAGGGAAGGGATAAAGCAGGGAGTGAAAGAAGAAAGGAGGAAAGAGGTGCCGTAGTGGAGGGCTCCGGAATACTTCCGACCACCTAGGGATCTTTAACGTGCACTGACATCGCACACCACACGGGCGCTTTAGCGTTTCGCCTCCATCGAAACGCAGCCGCCGCGGTCGTGTTTGAACCCGGGATCTCCGGATCAGTTGCCGAGCGCCCTAACCACTGAGCCACCGCGGCGGGCACACTGCCATGTTAAGAACATGTTTTTTTTTCAGTAATAAGCAAGTGAAGGTTTATGTTAGCGTCTACAAACGAGATCCCGTCCCTTCGACATTTCTGGCGTTTTCCTGGGTATTCGGATTTGACTGGAGCATAGAACTTGCGCAATGTGGTCTGATGCGCATGAACGCAAGCGCCGAATGACCCTAAAGTAGCCATCCGACGCGAGAGTGCCAAAAGACCTAGCCTTTTACAGTGGAGCACAAATGCCGGAGTGTTCTGGTATGTATCACATAGCAGCACGCCGTGTCAGATCTGCAGAAGCGAAAGACATGGCTCATGGTACTCTGCACCGTTAAGGCTCGCTTGCTGGGGGTCGTTCCGCTTCGTGTGCTGTCTTCGCCTTGATCGTTTCCTTTCGCTTCTTGTTTTCCCAAACCATATGTCAGTTTCTTAAGCCAAAAAGACAACAGTGCAGCTCCAAGAAAACGCGGTGTTTTCATACGAGACCTGTGCGCTGAAACAATTGCTATCGTAAGCGTTTGTTCAATGTTGATGCGTCAAGACATTCAACTTTTCCTTTTTTAAATTTTATTTAAATCTTATCGTGGTGACACCTTTTTTCTGCTCGCATATTACATTGAAAGCGATGAAAAAAGACGCGTTATTTTGTGTCTTGGGTAAAAAGTTGAGCCTTTTACTCGCGTAGTGTTTCTCCTGCTAATGACTATTGTGAAAGCGAAACATCGGAAAACAGCCACCTGTAGGTTAACAGGTTAGGGCCTTTATGGCAATAGCCTCTCCTCCTTATTTTAACTGCCCATTTCATCACATGGGAAGTTTTAGTCGTGTCTCCTATCTGGATTGATCACCAGAACGTCACTTGAAGTACCTACAGAAGCAGGTATCGACGCACGAATTCCGGCTCACGGATTCTGAGTGTACTGGTACTAAACGCAGGAATTATATGGAGTACCTGATGGCTATAGATTTCCTAACAGGCGCGAATGAATTCTTTTGTGTAGGCTGGCATAGACACGGGTGCGAAACATCCTTGTTTTACTGGCTGTGGGCATTGTGGTTTGTTCAAGCTGTGCGCGAAAAGAAGTCGTCTGCCGACGGCATAAATCTAACTCCATGCGCAGTTAATATGTAAAAGTTATGAGTTCGCAGCAAAAAACAACAGACAACGTTCTGTTTCTCAACTTACAGCGCGCAAGAGACGTGTGGTTATTTTTCAAGAACGGTGATCGTGTTGGAAACGCGCCAAAATGCAAATGCAGTCACTAGGCACACTGTTCCAGATTTTTATTTCCATTAAACCGATCTCCACGTGCCGTTCGCAAAGCGCTCGCTTCTTTTTAGTCAGTTAAAAGAACCTCATTAAGATAAGTGCTGCAGGGGCCGCTGCCTACGCACTTAGGCTTTCCCTCGAGATTTCTGCGCCACGCTTTTACGTTGCTGACTGTGGCGCATCTCGGCTCGTGCTAATTAGACCCAGTGCCGACTGCTAACTGCGCTTTCTAGTAATGCCATGGCAAAGAGCCGAAGTCGACAAAAATTCTGGCTAATAATTTTCGCATGTGCAAAATAATGAAAAACTTCTTTTGTTTAAGCCAAGTTTATTGCCCCAGGGCATCAATGATGGGTGAAGGTGTGATGAATGATGTAGTAGAGATTAAATGAATGGAAAAAGGTTAGCTGATTTGATGAAGTCCAGTAGACAACGATGGTACGGTCCCTGCGTCCAGGCAATGTATGAAGCAGGGTTGCTTGGTGAAAGACCTGCTACCGTCAGGTGCTGGGTCCTTGTAGGCTTGAGAGCTGGGCAGTCCCACACTAAGTGATGTATGTCGGCTTCAATGTCCTCGTGTTTATATATCGGAAACCCTGGCCGAGGAAACAAATCTAGGCACTGAGACCACTTCCGAGTGACGGCTGGTGTGAGGGCAACCCCGACCCGGATCCTCCTAAGCGCAACCTCCTCTGCAAGGGTAAGACCGCTTCATTCCCCAAGTGTTTTGATGCAGGCAAGATCAAGTTCCACAGCAGCGCGTGCTTAGCGATATTTCAATTTATTTTTTAGCTACATTAAAGGAACACTGTATCATGTGTTCTCTCCGAGAATAAAATGTCTGGCCGTGTGATTCTGATTTTTTTTTGCCTTCGTTTAGTACCGTTCCCAATTACAGGAGTGCTATGAGTATACAAGATTATTTTTCGGTGATAAAGTAAGGCGCCCATTAGCTGAAGTTAGCTTGAAGATAGCCTACAATTTGCTCTGAGTTAATTTCAACTCCGGGGCACTCTTGTTCCTGCCTCGAAAGAAAGAGGATGTCTTTGAATCCGCTTCAAAGCACAAAATAAATAACTCTAGTAGATGCAATGTCGCCAAACACAGTTCACAAAGAAGGTTCTGTTTTTAAAAGTGTCAAACACTTTATGTGGATCCAGCAATTGTGTAATAAATAGCGTCACTTGATTTCTTTCTCAAGGAAAGCTCAGCTAACATAAATACGTAACGTGAAGTGCATTAGCGCTTCCATATAATGTATATGTGTGATTTGCATACCAAGCGACGTTTGCGTGTTAAGAGCTTTAACCGATGACAGCATTGCAACGAAGAGTATCAGCTCAGTGATTGAGTGAGTGTCAAGCTTCAGATTCTCTGGAACTCGGTTATCGTCTATGCAAATAACCATCAAAAACTTTTATTTTGGGGGGAATCGGCTTAAGTAAACGGCGAGAAATTTCGATGCTCCAAAGTTAGTTCATGATGTGAGGATGAATTTCATGAAACCTGACAATCCCTCAGCCAGGGATAAAGCGTTTCAGCCTAAAACAGGAGATAAGAAGGTCGCCTAAAGTGCAGATCCAGCCCCGCCCCATATTCGGACGGCGCGGTAATAATAATAAAAATTGGTTTTTGGAGAAAGGAAATGGCGCAGTATCTGTCTCATATATCGTTGGACACCTGAACCGCGCCGTAAGGGAAGGGATAAAAGAGAGATTGAAGGAAGAAAGGAAGGAAGAGGTGCCGTAGTGGAGGGCTGCGGAATAGAGAAAGGAATAAAGAGAGAAAGATAGAGAGAGAGAGAGGAGGAAAGAAAGGAAGAAAGACAGAAAGAGAGAAAGGAAGGAAGAGAAGAAAGAAAGAAAGCGAGAGAGAAGAAAGAGAGAAGGAAAGAAGGAAAGAAAGAAAGAACGAAAGAAAGAAAGGAAAGAAAGAAAGAAAGAAGAAAGAAAGAAAGAAAGAAAGAAAGAAAGAAAGAAAGAAAGAAAGAAAGAAAGAAAGAAAGAAAGAAAGAAAGAAAGAAAGAAAGAAAGAAAGAAAGAAAGCAAGAAAGCAAGCAAGCACGGTTTAGTTTCATCGTCACTTGCGCTTTTATGAAATTGCATTGACGGCAGGCGCAGTTTGGCCGTCTTATTATGTGCCTATTATCCCTACTACCGAACGACGGACGGTCATCATACGTACCAGCGGTACGAACCACAATGCGCACGAAGAGCATGGACACCACGGCAAACACATTTCACATCTCACTGGATTTAGAGAAGCTGTCACCATCAAACCTGTACTTCTCTGTGATGTAGCAGTATATGTGAATAAACTCTTCTCAACTTCTTATTCAGAGTATCTAGAATCCTTTATAACATCAATATGAGGCCTCAAAAACGTCCCTACAAGTGACGTGCGAATTCGTTTTCTTAACCACAAATGGTCATGTTTATTTTCTAAAGCCGCTGTAAATAAAGCTGCCAGGAAAGTGACAGGGTGAATTCAGGGGCAATATTTACCAAGTTAGTGTTCTCCCTTTTGTGGGCTCTGAAATGTTAGGCTAACAAACTTGAGCAGCAGGCTCTGCGTATGCCCAAGTGCATGGGGCCTGTGAAAATTCAAACTTTCTTCATGACACACGAGCTGAACGGGCGCCACTGCACTCGTGAATAGGTTTTGAAGAACACTTTACTTTGGTCTTGTGCTGTGCCAGGAAGAACACAACAACCAGATACATCACGGCTCACTTCGAAAAATGCGCGCGTCGCAAATGTGAGGCAATGGAAACGACAACGAGAAATATGCCGCAAGAAAACCTCTGGCTCACTAAGCTCTGCAACGAAAAAGCCCGTTATCTCGTAATGGGGCAAAATGTTTCAAAGTCACTACGAAAAAAATAAAATTAGAGTAAGCGGAAGATTTATCGGCGAGTTTTAGAACAAATCAGCTTCGCGCTTAAGGTTTCCCTTCACTAAGTGAGACCACTTTGAAGTTGACTTTCGTGGAAGCCTTGTGCTACAGCTGCCGTTTTTAAAGAAAATTCTTTGTTCAATTAACACAAGTTTAGAAAGATGTTGAAACATGAAAACCATGCTCAGTTAAAATTCCGCTCTCTAAAAAAATAATTCAGAGATGCACTTTGTTGACCTAAAGTGCAGTGAGGCGAAAGCCTTTAGCGCGGTGATGCTACTTGTTTCACTGATGTGTGGTTAAGATGATGATTAATTACACAATTTTTTATGAATCTTAAATGCCGGGGGCACTGGAGGGCGTTTGGGAGCCATCCGTCTGATTCGACGCATTTCCGCAAACACTCTCCAGCGTCCTAGACAAGAAGAACTACATATGCGTTGGCAGGAAGTAGCGTAGTCTTTATTGACAGGCAGTAAAGACAAAAAAGCAGGAAGTGGCGTAGTCGTTAGCACGCGCGTCTGCGGAAAGGAAGGATGATGATTGGAAACCCGCCCTGCACAAAGATTTCTTCTTCCTTATCGAGTTGCTGGATCTAGCGGACGCCAGACAGATCCATGGCCGCGAGTATGATCCATTCAAGGCTTTCACCTTAAAAAAAAGTCTGCGACACAGAAATGTGAGTTCCTGCTTGAACCAGCAAGTCCTGAACGTGAACAATCAGAAGTAGCGACGCACACCGAGATTAGGGTGACAAATGCATGAGGTTAGCTCTTCTTAAGGCGTTAAGAGTGTCAGTGGAATATTTTGTGCTGGAGTAATGAATGCAGTGCATTCATCAACATACTAATTCCGGCTGGCCAGAGCGCAATATATTTGTCGCCACATAAGTTTTTCATGCCATCGGATGCCGGCCACGCTTTTGTTGTTTTATGCTTGAGATATTTTGCCGCGTTGCCCACCTTCTAGGTGCCGCTATTTGATTGCATGTTTTTTTTCCTTCGTAAAATTCAAAATTCTAGAGGCCCGTGTACTGTGCGTTGTCAGTGCATGTTAAAGAACCCCAGGTGGTCGAAATTTCCGGAGCCCTTCACTACGGCGTCCCTCACAGCCTGAGTAGCTCCGGGACGTTAAACAGCGGACACCATATCGCAGACTATCCTTGCGCAGTTTTACACCGGAGCAAAACATCCCATTCGGGCATGTTCCAGCATCAGACAGTGAGCAGAAAGGTGTCCCTATTATAGAACGTTTCTTAATGACCGAAAATTCCGACGCAAGAGGGAGACAGAATGTAAAAAAAGGCGGAGGAGGTTAACCAGGCTGCTATTATGCTCGAAGGGAAGGGAGAAGCGCAGATAAAAGTCAACAGAGCACAGAGGTAAAAATTAAAAGTGCTGCAAAGAACTCGTTTATTTAAGAGGTTGAGGAGGAGGAAGAAGACGTTTATTATAGTGAAGGGGAGTTGGGCGAGCTTATGGGCGGGGCCCTCAATCCAGGGCTCCACTGGCCTGAGCTGCCCTGCGGACCTGTTGTACGAGGGCCCGTTGGTCCTCCAGGTTATCGCTGGTCAGCAGCGCCTCCCACCGCTCAAAAGACGTGTTTTCCATCTGTAGAGTGTTAGGTTTGGCCCCACATCCCCACGAAATGTGGAAGAGTGTAGGGCGGGCCTGGCACCAGGGACAGGTGTCTGGTATAATGTTGGGTGTATGAGATGTAGTCTATGGATGTAAAGAGATGCCGTCTCTTGGCGGCAGATATAGACGACCACATTTCCAGACCTCCATAAACTACATCACATACAGCCCAATTGAGAGAAATAAAGCCTAGGATAAATTTACGCATCAAGATAATATTTTTCTTTTGCACAGAGGAAAAAACAATAAATTTCTCGAAGTTTGCGCAGATTGGCAGTGGTTCGCAATAGTTCAAAAACTTTAAAAAAACACGTCGGTTATTCATGAGACCCGGCGAGTGCTATTTGCGTTTGACTAATGGCGACCTATCCTCAAGTAGAAAACTATGGGACACGCCGCCGCGGTGCAGTCACTCCGAGTCGGGCTATCAAGCTCTCCTATTCCGTAAAGCACAAGCGTTAGAAAAGAACAGAAATAACAGAAGGCCCTAAATGAGGTTAGGTTCGGAGTACTACTTCTAGAACTCTCAGTAACGATAAATACGCTGGACATGAGTAGAAAAATCTCCCGCATACAGCGTTGCAGTGAAAGAAAGTAAAGAAAAAGAAAACTAAAGCATAAAAGCAAGCGCCCAGAAATGCACATGGTGGCTTCTTGCATGAAGAAAAAAGGTGAAGCATGGTTTCCATCAGACGCAGCGCAGAAGGCGTAAAGAAGTTTGTAAAAAGCCTGCTACCCGAACAGCTGGTCAGCAGTGTGGTTACCTCAGGAAATCGCAAGAGCCGGCGTTTCCTCGTCGACCTGGTTGTTGCATACTATTAATAGGATTTTGCCAGCATCGATTGTTAAACTTTAGAAAGCAATAGTACCCTTGTTCTTCGCGTTTGCTGTCTCATGCTCCTGTCAACTCTCCAGGAAATGCATCTAGTACACACTTCCTTTTCTTTTTAGTCGCTCAGATTGTTCAGTTCAGCCTCTCGTAATCACAGCTCGCTGGTATATCTTGCAAGCTGCTTCAACGCCTATCAGTCGTTATGTTCAATTGCAGCAGTTGAGGCTGCCAACAACAGCTTGCCTTTTACTCTTGCCTTCCCTGAGTAATTTGGCCGTTTCGGTAAACAAGCTTCCGCGTTCCGTTTCCTTTGCTCCGCAGTCTCACACGTCCCAGATTACGGTGATCGTAAACTGCGCTCTCCACGAAAATGGACGGGAAAACGGCGAAGCTCGGACGGAAGCTGCGCCAGGTGGCCTGCCAGCTGCCAGCATCGATTTATGTCTAGCTTTCGAGAGCGAAACCTGAGCCGGTGAATTGAGCCATCTGTTCCGCATCGATATTCTCTCCGTTTATTATTGCTATCATTCCGGTACAAAGCACGCAACGCCGGACCTTAGCGCTCTGTATTGCAAAGACTGAGTTATGAACGCCAAAACCGACCATTTCCTGCAGATTGATTGGAAGCATTTTCAGCACTTTCGCGACATCCAAAGCCGTTTTGAAATTGCAGGCTGCTTCTTGCCAAGCCCTCAAATGGCAGCATAAGAAGCGCCGTGCCTTCATCGATGCATACCGCTCTTACAAAAAAATTTGAGAGAGTCTATAGACCGTCCATATATTCTATCTATAAAGTCTATGGACTCTCTACAGACAAACCCTAGAAAACAGCGTATAGACAGTACAAATCGTATAGACAGTGTATAGACAATCTACACATTTATGGCCACACACTTTTAATAGAATTGTCTGTAGGCAATCTATATACCATGCAAGGACAGAAAGAAATATCTATAGGAAGGCAAGAGAGTCTATAAGAGGTCTATAGACTGCCTATAGACCATTTCTGTTAAGGCGATATAAGCAAAAATATAAACACAGTTTACGCATTTTGCCTTCGCGAAACGCATTATTCACCCAAAGCCAATATTTTGAAGAATACGATTTTTAGAAAAGGAATGCATTTATCGGCTATACTTCCACTTCTCTTTGTCCGTAGATTTTCTCTTAATAATAATTAATAATAATTTGTTTTTTGGGGAAAGGAAGTGGCGCAGTATCTGTCTCATATATCGTTGGACACCTGAACCGCGCCGTATGGGAAGGGATAAAGGAGGGAGTGAAAGAAGAAAGAAAGAGGTGCCCGTAGTGGAGGGCTCCGGAATAATCTCGACCACCTGGGGATCTTTAACGTGCACTGACATCGCACAGCACACGGGCGCCTTAGCGTTTTTCCTCCATAAAAACGCAGCCGCCGCGGTCGGGTTCGAACCCGGGAACTCCGGATCAGTAGTCGAGCGCCCTAACCCCTGAGCCACCGCGGCGGGTTATTTTCTCTTACCGCCTGTCCTCAAAACGGGAAAAGGATTATCACCATCTGCGCCGCTATTACTTCCGCGTGCAGACAGAAAAAATGTGATACAAATAGATTCCAAAAAGTAAAATATTGAAAAATATAGATGCGTCACAAGAACCACGCCACACAAGCAATTTTTGTAGAAAGACATATCTCTTTAAGTAATTACTCCGGAGCCGGATTTTAATAGTTGCGGAAGGCACATTGAGTCAATACAAAAAAGTGCACTTGACGTCATGGTAGTGGGCGCTCGTATAACATTGGGACAGCCATTCCAAATCTTTCTTCTTTTCAACATCAAGTCAAAAGCAACTGCAGATTCAACACACTCCCAAGGACGAAGCGCTACAGTGAGCTTTTTTTTTCAATACAGGCTGTTTTAGTCGTTTCCGTTTCAGGAGATGAACAACACTGGTCCTTGGAGATAAGAATGCGACATTGAGAAGATGAACTTAGCAAAATAACTATGAAGGGTGTTAGTTTTTTGTTCCCGCGCAGCAGCACTGTGGTGCTAGTTATATTTAAAAATAATTATTTGTAAATGCAATTTACTAACTACTATTTACATTTATGCAAAGCTACTGGCGCGGGGAGAGTTTGGGAAGAGGAAGCACCCCTTAAAGAACATTGGAAAGGTCAGCATGGTAACCTGCCAGATAGGTTACTAAAAATGATGCTGATAACGATGAAGCGAAACACACACGCACAAAACTACTGCGCACATACACATATACATGAACATAAAAGCAAGAGCGACTTAAGCACTCCACATACTATACGAGAACACTGTAATGAGCAAATGAAAGCAGAGAAAAGTCGTTCCTCAGGGGGCGATACAATCGCCGACTATGTCAGAACATACCGATACGAAGCAATGGGAATTAAAGATATTTTATAGCCTAGGCAACAAAAGCAACGTCGCAATGGGCAGTACTAATGGCAAACTTTGCGCGCGCTTCAAAAATTGAAGGAAGAGGTTAGGTGAAGCATACTAGAAGTCAAATAGCTACGTACAAGAAAAAAAATAGCGAGAATAGCCATTTCCCGAGATCAGAAGGCTGCCAAGATGCCTCAGGAGAACCGCCAGGGAAAGCGGCGTGGCGGCGCAAATGTCGCCACAGACACGGGAGCGTTATGCGGGAAAGGCTACAGCAGGAAGCAACGTGTATGGTTCTTCTAGTATTATTGAAGAAAATACGAACGGGAAGGAAGCAGCACTCGGGCAGCCACTCTGTCGCGTTTGCTGAGACAAATGTAAACACATAGGCAGTTATCTAGCTTAGAAAGTATAACCCGGGGACCATAAGCCGGGCATCCGTGTACAAACGAAGATCAACCAAAACACAACGAGTAAGGTTACAAAGTATAGAAGAAAAAAATGGAGACATGTGGCAGGCTTTTCTCCCGTTGCAGTCATAAAAGAGCACGAGGCGAGAAGAGACGGAGTCAAGTTTGGTGAACACCTTCGCGTCCGACAGCTAAAGGCCTTTCACAGCACTCCCAGTCGACATAGTGTTATTTCTTTAAACTTTGCATATGGAGGATGGGTACCCAAAACTCCTATGGTTCCTGGTATCCGCTGCGATGGCTCAGTGGTTAGGGCACTCGGCTACTGAGCCGGAGTTCCGGAGCTCGATCCTGGCCGCGGCGGTCACGTTTCGATGAAGGCAAAAAACAAAGGGCGCCCGTGTGCTGTACGGTGTCAGTGCACGTTAAAGACCCCCAGGTGGTCGAAATTATTCCGGAGCCCTCCACTACGGCATCTCTTTCTTCCTTTCCTTCTATCCTTCCTTTCTTTCTTTATTTATGTATTCCTTTCTTTCTTTCTTCTCTCACTCCCTCCTTTATCATTAATTATAAGACTACCGCATATAACTAGAGACACAGACATAGAAGAAGACAGGACGAGCGCTAAACATCAACTGAGGTTTTACTGCGACAGTAAAGGTAAATAAATGCACTTCGATGGTGCATGCGCACATTGGTTGTAACAATACAAGCACAATCTAATCGAAATGTGGCAAACTGTTCCTTAGGTACATTTTTTTTCTTTCTTGGACAAGACAAGTGCAGTCGTGCTAACACAGTTATCACCTTCACTGTTAATGTGATAGACCTCACAAATCTCACGAGCCTAACGTTGTGTCTACCCTACCAAGCACACACGTGGCATCGAACGCCATCACGCACCCGCACCGCTCTGACAGTGAATCCGCGACGGTAGAGGCTCGAACCCGACCGCGGCGGCTGCGTTTTTATGGAGGCAAAACGCTAAGGCACCCGTGTGCTGTGCGATGTCAGTGCGCGTTAAAGATCCCCAGGTGGTCTAAATTATTCCGGAGCCCTCCACTACTGCACCTCTTTCTTCCTTTCTTCTTTCACTCCCTCCTTTATCCCTTCCCTTACGGCGCGGTTCAGGTGTCCGCCGATATATGAGACCGATACTGCGCCATTTCCTTTCCCCAAAAAAGAAGACGTGCAGAGTTTGGCGTTGCTGAAGGAAGCCAGACTTCAGCGTTGACCGAAACAAGCATAGACAGAGATTGGCCAAGTAAATCATCAGTAGTATTGCGTCGCCTCGCTCCAAGCGCCGAATTCTCGCCTCCGGCGACGCCAGTAGCCCACACGCTGACGCGGCGCCGAAGAAACGCTGCCTTGTGCTTCGGCCTTTATGGAGAACTTTGAGTCGGCAAGGCTGAAAGAAGCCAGACTTCGGCGTCGGAACGAAACAAGCATAGACAGAGATTAGCCAAGTAATCATCAGAAGCATTACATCACTTAACCACAGCGAAGCTTAAGCGTAGTCATGGCCTGTAGCTCTCGCTACCTACCAGGTTTAACCAGAGCTAAACCGCAGCCAATTTTTTATTGAAGGGGATAACAGATTATTTACTGCGGGAGAAAAAGTTAAAATGCTCCAACACGCCGTTTAGCGTACTTGTGCGCCAAAGAAAGCCCGGCGCTCTGTGGCTGGTGAATTAAAGATAAAGGAAGCAAAAGTGGCTGATGAAGGACGCTCCCAAGGACTCTTCTGCAGCTATCGGTATTCATGAGCCCTCTAAAATTACGGTAAGGCTTTCCTGCAGTGCACTTCATGCTCGAATTTTTTTTTTCATTGAACAACTTTTATTTCCATCAGAAAAGACGTTTCTCCCGCCCCCTGCACGGAGGCCTGGGAAACGGGGAGTTGCGCGTCCGCGGTTAGAGGCTGGCTGGCATGTACTCTCGATGACGTAATAGTCCGTGAATTTCTCTCTCTCTTCCTCGGCATCCAACATTCGTTTCGGTGGCATGACAGCAGCATCACTGACTGCAGCTTTCTACTCTGACCCGACTGCATGCACATACACATGATACAAGAAATGCAGCGGCTACCCACTTATCAGCAGAGGTCGAAGCTAGTCAACGCCAACAGAATTAAGTCACGTCGAGAACACTACGCGGGTCCTTCTGCACTTTTCTCTCTTCAGGATCTCTCCCTGCCTTATAGCTGCCGCCATGGAAGCGCTTCTGACCGCTTCTTCCTTCGTCTCCTCCAGAAAAATAGCAAATGTAAATTAAAGGAAAGTTAAAAAACGGCGTTATTTACAATGGATGAGCGAACTGGCCGATTTCCTGTTGCATGAGCAAGTAGCATACTTTAACAACAATATTTCAGCACCAGAACACAAAACTCATGAAGGGGCGAACGAATGACTTTTATGCAGCCAACGAAACAACAGTCCAGTGCACAAAAGTACCTGCCCTGCAGCGGCAACATGAGAAGTCCAGCCAAATCCCTCAGGCAGTTCGGAGTATGATGTGGACGCCGGATTCGGTGAACACAGGCTCGGACAGCTCGCCCACTTGTAGCGCGAAGGCGGCATCTTCGAAAGGCTTCTGCACTGCGCCGCGACCGAATATACCCAGGTCGCCCTTCTTCTTCGCCGAGCTGCAGTCGCTGAACTGGCTTGCCAGGTCGTCGAAGGTCGCTTTACCCGACACAAGGCGTTCGCGGTAGGCCTTGATGAGGCCCAGCGCCTCCTCTCTTGTCCGGGTGATGACTGCTTCGCGCCAAGAAGAGGGCCGACGGGAGTCACGGTGCTTGACCAGGAGGTGCGAGCACTGCACCTCGCCCTTAGGCCGCTGTCCCAAGGCTATGCCCAAGGCCGGGGCCGATGCGGCTTCGGTTGGAGCCTCCCACTGGCTTTCATTTGTCAGCAGGTTCACGTAGTAAGGCTGGCCTGTAGACCGGCTCAGATGCATTTCCCAACCGCCTGGCA
This sequence comes from Amblyomma americanum, assembly GCA_030143305.2. Taxonomy (NCBI): domain Eukaryota; kingdom Metazoa; phylum Arthropoda; class Arachnida; order Ixodida; family Ixodidae; genus Amblyomma; species Amblyomma americanum. Next base: position 314,107 of record JARKHS020032295.1, on the reverse strand, counting down.
AATGCCCTGACATCTTAACCATGTTTGCGGTTAGAGTGAACTAAAAGAGCGAGTGTGCCAAACGCCTATGCTATGCAGCCTGCGCATCAAAATTGAGGGAAAAAAAAATAATTTCCGCTAGGGTCGCTGCGAACGTTATCCTTTCCTAGCTGCTTTTTTAGAGGCGGGTGAACCCGCGCGCCGCGTAGCGGTGTGTGGTTAGTGAACTCGCTTCACACGCGGAAGACTAAGGTTCGATTCCCGCTGAACGAGCAGTTTGTTTTTTATTTTATTGTAAATCACAATTTGTTTTAGTGCAAACAAGACGTGGTAGCTAAAATAAGACAACCGAAACCGAAACTGAAGTTTGTGCAGCGCCGTCTTCCTGCTGCCGTGGACTTACACCTTGTCAAAATCACAACCACCTGAATCGACGCGCGCGCGTGATCGAGGCGGCCGTGTCAAATTATAACGGCCGGAATCTCCGTGCCACTCAGCACCAATTTTGAACGCGCGTTTAGAGCACACCCGACGTTACTCTCCAAGCTCCGTTCTGTGCTTTTAGCGGATGAGTAAGACAAACACGCCCTTCAAACAGTGCTGGGAATTGTTTCGTTCAGCTTAACGTATTCAAGCTGCACAAAGTGCGTCAGCCAGACGTGCGCTGTCACTATTAGAATGACGGGCTGTGTGTGGGGCGAGTTGGTGCATGGATGAAAAAACTGCGGCGCAACGTAGACAACACAAGGAAGAAAAAGACGACATATGCTCACACTACCAACTGTTTATTGGAAGAAAAGGGGCACATTTACAACCCTCACTCACCATATGACACCACTTTTATGATTACGATGTGGCCTTTATGATTAAAAAAAAGGAGATCACATGCATTAGGGATAGCAGTAGCACTGTGCGCGTGTGCATCACACACGCGCACAGTGACTTTGGAAGTAACACAGCAGGCATGACTGACCGGATTTCTCCAAATGACAAGCACGTGTGCGATGATGAAATGACAACTGGAACAAGGGGAGTATCAGACATGGCGAGCGACTTCTGAATGTTAAAAAAAACTGTGCTTAAACGCACAGACACGTTCACACTAACGAGGAAAAATGGCATGCGCCGGTGCGATGAATGCGGCGGAAGTCGTTTCTTATACGTACTGCAGTTTCAAGAATTCTCAGGAAATAGCTTGTTGTACATCTTCGCACTGCGTTCTTGTCTTTTCTGTCAAGTGCATGGTTTGTTAGCAACGGTTTGATTAACTTCTTGCAGATATTATGCAGTAGTGCTTCCCTGTGGCCGCTATCCTTGTTCTCACAGGTCAGGACAGGCAAACCCGCGATTTTATTCACACTAGTTGTGGAGCAAGCATGTATCCAGTGGCATTTGCAGATGTGTTCGGTCTTTGAGCATGATATCGACGAACTTCTTGAGCCATGTAACATTCTTTGGAGCCCCGACGTCGGGTAAAAGAGTCCACGCGTCTTGGTGGGCAGTCAAACTGTCTACAGTAGCATTTCCTAGGCTGATAATGGAAGCTACAAACTGCAGAATAATTTGATGTTGTGTTTGGCTGCCAGTTCTTTCTTCGAATCACCTTGAGCCGTCTTTCCGGGAGTTATAAGTCAGCAGGAATTTCATGGAACGAAACGCCGGGCTTCTTGTTTCACTGACTGGACATGCAAAACGGAACGCAACAGCAATGCATTTTCGCTCGCTACTGCCTCCAGCAACTGCAGTCATCGACGCGTCACTTGTCAAACGGTAACAATAAACACAACAAACAAATAATATGAGAAAGAGCGCACCAGAAGGCATACTTTTTGCTGCAACGGCAGTCGCAAGAAAATTTTGTGCTGCCTGCTAGAGGGTGGTCGAAATTATTCTCCAGGTGGTCGAAATTGTTCCGGAGCCCTCCACTACGGCACCTCTTTCCTCCTTGCTTCTTTCACTCCCTTCTTTATCCCTTCCCTTACGGCGCGGTTCAGGTGTCCAACGATATATGAGACAGATACAGCGCCGTTTCCTTTCCCCAAAAACCTATTAATATTATTATTATTATTATTATTATTATTTTATTATTATTATTATTATTATTATTATTATTATTATTATTATTATTAATATTATTATTATTATTATTATTATTATTATTATTATTATTATTATTATTATTATTATTATTATTATTTATTATTATTATTATTATTGCTGCTTGAGGGTAATCTGACAGCGCCGCCACACGGAGGACGCGCGTTCTACGGCGGGCAGAAAAACCCGGACGCTTCAGGCATGTAACCACGCCGTAAGGGAAGGCATAAAAGAGAGAGTGAAAGAAGAAAGGAAGATAGAAGTGCCGTAGTGGAGGGCTCCGGAATAATTTCGACCACCTGGGGATCTTTAACGTGCACTGACATCGCACAGTTCGCATAAATGAAACATCTTTCCAAGCAAAAAATTTACAGTTGCTTAGTTCCGCTATGCCAGGATATGCGTAGCGGGAGGGGCTCGTTTGACAAACATATTAAGGAAGCCAACAGTCACCGAAACCAAGGTGCATAGGGGAAAGTTTTCTATTTTTTTAATTTCTAATGCCAATCAATAGTTTTAAAGAAAATTACTTATAAACCAGCAGAAAAAACAACCATGCCGCCGGTGGGATCCGAACCCAGCTTACCCCTTTCCACAAGAGTATATTGGTCAGACCAAGACATCATTTCGCTTCCGCTTTAATAACCACAAAGCTCACGTGTCATCATTACCCAGCTTACCCCTTTCCAAGCACCTGCGTTTGCCACTCCACAGTTTCGAAAACATCCGCGTCATCCTTCTCCAGTCCGGGTTCCCTAGCACCTATTACAGGGAACAAAGGGAGTCATACCTCATTCACAAGTTTCGCACGTTCTCCCATGGCATGAACGCTACTCCTGGGAGGCTCTCCTGCTTGAGGGAGGCAACGTAGAAAATTTCACCCGTCATAGGATCTGGACAACATTATAAATCAAAATACGCCGGATGTTGTTCTTGACAACTTCAACCACGCTCTAAATGGCTGGGAATGTAGCTGTTTATTTTATTGTATATTGTTTATTTTGTCAGTAATCTCCTTTGTTCAACTTACAGCCAGCTTCCTAGTTCTATCTGGAATAAACACCTATATTCTAACTCTATCACCTAGCCTACTGGGACCACGCGGCTGCCCCGCGGGCCGCAAACCTTTCACGGTTTCCGCACACATGTATTATTATTATTATTTTCTTTCTTTCTTCTTTTTTTAACTACCGTGCGATACATTTCTTGAATTCTGTGCTATGTCTTCCGCGCCCAATTCATTCTCATTAACCATTTGGTATTTGGTTGGCGCCCCATTCTGTTCATATATATATTTTTTATTATTTTTTATTTTTTGTGTGTGTTAATATTTTCTTCTTTCAAAGTTCTCTTGTGCTACTAATTTTTTCTCTTTTTAATTTTTTCTCTTTTTCCTTTTCGTTTTCTCTCCCAAATTCCTCTCTGCCTTCTCATTACGCACTCGGGCTTCGCTCAAGATTTGTTGTCTTTTTTCCCCCACGGCTGCCACTTCTTCACGGGAAGCGCACTGCCGGACTCTAGTTGAAACGGCCTAGTTTATTTATGGGAAGAAGGGCGCCGGGATTTCTGGTAGACAAAGCCCGACGGAAGGGCCTACCGAAGAAAAGAAGCAACGATACGCATGCGACAACACTGCAGATTGCCGCTGCGGCGCGCAACAAGTGTCTCTCGTGCGCGTCCCCAGCAAGCGTCTCAGGAAACCTGATACGGGCCGGCGGCGCGGACTCGGCGGCGTCTTGCGGGAGTGTCGTAGAGAAGGGGGGGACTGCGGCCTCCCGGTGCGCCGAGAGCCGGTTTTAACGCCCCTTTCCCTTTTCTATCGCTGTTCAAACTCGTTGTCTTTTCTACTCCTTTACTATTTCCACCTCCCCGTTTTGCTCTGTGTTTTTTCTGTGTTTAATTTGGCCACTGCCCCTGTGAGAGCTGCTGCGCGGTCCATTATACGGCCCCTTGCCCTCACTTTCAAGTTTGCTTTGAGGGCGGAGTTTATACATCCTCGCCCGCTTTGTGTCCTTATATTGACAAGACTGTTTCATTGTAAGCCTGCCCTGACGAAGGGAATACCATTCCCGAAACTGTTGGCACAATAAACCTTTAAAACGAACAGTCGCGTTTGTCGTAATACTGTACTTACACTTGTAAACTGGCGCATTGGAACCCCTACAGAATATATATATATATATATATATATATATATATATATATATATATATATATATATATATATATATATATATATATATATATATATACACCTCTCGAGGCGACACCTCGTCTCCCTCTACCCCAGCAGAGCATGGCTCATGTCATCAAATATTTCTAAAACCGTGTTAATGTCCATTCACCGTCGTCGTAATTACGTAGCGCCTAATTATAATATTAATAACCTGCAGATTGGAACATCCGAATCATTCAAATATCTTGGTGTGCATATCTCGCGTGACCTAACTTGGACCTGTCATATTAATCACATAATAAATTCTGCTAATTGTGCTCTAGGTTATTTACGCCGTAACCTTTCACTCGCTCCTCCCCCTATTAAACAGCTTGCTTTTCAAACCTTTGTGCGTCCCAAGCTTGAGTATGCTAACGCTATTTTTGATCCGCACCACGTTAATCTTACTAACGCCCTCGAATTGGTTCAGAACCGCGCAACACGATTCATTCTATCAAATTATTCCTACCACTCAAGCATCTCAGCACTAAAAGCTCGAATCAACTTGCCCCCCCCCCCCCCCCCCTAGCCTCGCGCCGTAAGATAGCACGTCTTAACCTTTTTCATAAATTTTTCCATTCTTTGCCTCTTGATAACCCCTACATAAAAAGAGCCCACCGCATCGCCCGGTTCAGCCACAGTAACGCAGTGTATCCCCTACAAGCCCATACTGTGACATTTCAGCAGTCATTTTTTCAGCGTACTGCACGAGACTGGAATGACCTGCCCACCGAAGTTGCCATTATCATCAACCCACTAGAATTCAAGCGGAGCGTCGCCAACCTTTCATCTTAACATTTTTTACCATTGTTTGCCAGATACCGTCCACTCCCTCATGTAATGTCTAAACCGAGACCTTTGAGGAAATAAATAAATAAATAAATAAATAAATAAATAAATAAATAAATAAATAATTATGGTGGAGCGAGCGGCGACGGCAGCGGCGTCGACGGCGGCGCCATCTGTTGGAGCGCGGCTGCGGTGTTGCTAGGCAACGCCAGGGCAGGCTGCTGAAGTGCGACCACGCGACGGGTCGAGCTGGCTGCCTGGCTTGCGTAGTGTTGTTGGAAGTCCCGATGCCCTGACCATCTCGATTGGCCACTTCAACAAACTTCGCGGCGCATGCGCACCTAGCACACTTCAGGAGCCGATATAACAGAGCGTTTTCCCGCACGGTGGTCACTTGGCAGCGGTCACATCTCTTGGAATCCTGCTAGTTACAGGTTGGTGTTGAAAGCTCTTTTAGTATTGTATTATGTATCAAGCTGCAGTGTTGTTGCTCCCGCTGTCATAGCATTGTCATGCAGTCCTGTTTTGTTCGGTCAGCTATCTCTTTTACTTGTCTCTAACGTCAGTTGCCCGTTAGCACAAAGGAAGGGTCGGTGCTATGCTCCGAGTGTTAGAATATCGCTTCGGCAAGTGCGCTGGCATAAATGATGTTTGGCTTGGTTTATGGGGGTGTAACGTCCCAAAGCGACTCGGGCTATGAGAGATGCCGTAGTGAAGGGCTCCGGAAATTTCGACCACTTGGGGTTCTTTAACGTGCACTGACATCGCACAGTTGGCATAAATGAAACATCTTTCCAAGCACAAAATTGACAGTGGCTTAGTTCCGCTGTACCAAGATATACGTAGCGGGAGGTACGTTTCCCTGGCTGAGCTTGTTGTTCTGGTAATGCCAAACGCAAAGTGTCATACACTGGATTATTCACTGGTGTCAAATCCTTTTGGTGCCACAGTCTGTCGCACACACAACATATGTGTCCAAATGGATTGTTCACAAAGTCCGCTGCAAATGTCCGGGTCGCAGATGCACTTTCGGAAACTCGAATGGCATGATCAGTCACACGACGGGCCTTCACATCCTCTTCGATCGGTTCCCGTTTACTGACGCCTTCCATAGGCCCTATTTCGGCGGCTATGCGGCGTCCATTACGGTCGGCAGTCTGGCGTCTCCGTTTGGCAGGGCGTTCCTCTCTCTGTTCGGGCGTCTCCGCTGCTCTCTTCGCCTTCGGACGCTCATTCTCTGTTGAGTAGCCAACTGCCAGGCGACAACCTCAGGTTGGGAAGAGTTATTGTTCTGTTGTCCATACCGCCGTTTAGCAGCGGCTGGGCTCTTTTTCTGTACATCCATTTCAAGCGTTGTGATACAGCCGCCGATTACATCTCCGCCTTTTATACGCAATGCTGTGCATGCGACGACGCGCGGTTGGGTGATAGAGCGGCGTGCGGCGAGGCGGTGGTGACGAACGCGGCGTGGCGATGGTGACAAACGCGGCGCAGCTGTTTGCTCATCCGCGTGACGTCACATTCACCTTCGACGGTGGTGCTGGCGCGCGGCCGCGGCGACGAAGCACGCGGCGCACCCACTGCTCCTCTCCGGTTGCCATGGTAACAGCGCATGCGCACAACTGTCCTCTCGCATGTACCGCGAAATGCTCGACTGGTAGTATAGTGTGGTCGCTAGGTAGTCCAGGTACGCTAGATAGTCGAGGTGGTCGAAATAATTCCGGAGTTCTCTACTACGGCACCTCTTTCTTCCTTTCTTCTTTCACTCCCTCCTTTATCCCTTCCCTTAGCGCGCGGTTCAGATGACAGATACTGCGTCATTTACTTTCCCTCAAAACCTATTATTATTATTATTATTATTAATATTATTATTATTATTATTATTATTATTATTATTATTATTATTAATATTATTATATTATTATTATTATTATTATTATTATTATTATTATTATTATTATTATTATTATTATTATTATTATTATTATTATTATTATTATTATTATTATTATTATTATTATTATTATTATTAGTCCAGTGTAGCTCCCGCTACAAAACAGAATCCGCCAAATCGTCCTGGAGATGCTCAACATGCAGGAACACTGGAGTACACGTTGCTTACAAAGAAGATGAAATCGACGCTCTCACGGCCGTCAATCACAACCACGAAAACCTGGCTGCTCTAGCTGAACAAAAATTAGAAAACTGGTTTTTGGGGAAAGGAAATGGCCCAGTATCTGTCTCACATCTCAGTGGACACCTGAACTGCGCCCGCCGTAAGGGAAGGGATAAAGGAGCGAATGAAAGAAGAAACGAACAGGTGCAGCAGTGGAGGGATCCGGAATAATTTCGACCACCTGAGGGTCTTTAGCATTCACTGACATCGCACAGCACACGGGCACCTTTGCGTTTCGCCTCTTTCGAAACGCTGCCGCCGTGGTCGGGTTCGAACCCGGGTACCCTGGATCAGTAGCCGTGCGCACTGACCACTGAGTCACCGTAGCAGGTGAACAAAAATTAGTGGCATGTAAAAATGACCAGTTTATGCCCAGGAAGTAAGATGAGCAGGAACGAAAGATAAACCGACAGGACACTGAAATATTTTCAAAGGCTCTTAGAAAGAGGGTGACAAAGCCAGGAGAGAACCTAGTTCGCATTGCAGTACAAGGTGAGTTTCAGCAACAACTAAATAACCTATTATTTCATAGTTGGTGGCTTAATCTGGAGCTATACGGCGTCCTTGTTGTCACGGGCGAGAACCTATTATCGTCACTAAATCAGGTTGTTGACACGATTCAAGCCCCCCGGCTCACTGACTGCGACATTGCATCAGCTCACCGCCTACCAGTGAGGCAAGATAAAGTTCCTGGTATTATTATCCGGTTTAGCAAGCAAAAGACAAGGGACACAAGGCTACAGAAAAAGAAGGCGCTGAAGGACACTGAACTGAACGCTTTCATTAATAATAATAATAATTGGTTTTGGGGGAAAGGAAATGGCGCAGTATCTGTCTCATATATCTTTGGACACCTGAACCTCGCCGTAAGGGAAGGGATATAGGAGGGAGTGAAAGAAGAAAGGAAGAATAGGTGCCGTAGTGGAGGGCTCCGGAATAATTTCGACCACCTGGGGATCTTTAACGTGCACTGACATCGCACAGCACACGGGCGCCTTAGCGTTTTTCCTCCATAAAAACGCAGCCGCCGCGGTCGGGTTCGAACCCGGGAGCTCCGAATCAGTAGTCGAGCGCCCTAACCACTGAGCCACCGCGGCGGGTCACGCTTTCATTCAGGAAAATTGAACTCGTTACCGCAAAGCACTTTTTCGTGCTGCGAAAGATAAGGCAAAGGAAAGAGGTTATGCGTTTGGTATGTGAACGGAAAAGTTCTCGCTCGATAAACCACTGGCACAGTTTCTATTGGTAACTAACTTTTGTTTGGTTCGTTCTTTTGTGTTTAAAGAAAGCGCAATATATCAGTCTCGCTATTTGTCTAGGGGTGTGAATAAAGCTGTCAGTTTTCGGCGGCCTTTCACAAACGTATTCCCTTGAACACTAGATCTGTGAAGAAGAAAGGGTTTTGTTTAGAAGAATGTTTTGCCCATTTTCCTCAGTTTTTCCAGTTTTCTGTTTTGTGCAATAATGTTAACAGAAAAGTGGCAAATATGCGATTCTGATGTTTCCACGGTGAAATATTTTACGACATATTATGTAAAAAGACATGTTCGCGGCCGTGGTGTAGCATTATTGCTTAAAGACGGCATAGAAAGCAATTTACTTGAAACATATACTCTAATTACCCATGATTGTGAAATTCTGTTTGTACGCATATTTATGCGTTTTTTTTTCTTACCGGCCTCCTAACGGTAGTATTGCATCAATTTTGCACTTTTATGACCTGTTCATCGCTTCTTTAATTTTCTTTATGAGGCTTTAACCTTCCAAAGCGACTCAGGCAATGAGAGACGCCGCAGTGAAGGGATGCGAATAATTTCGACCATCTGGGGTTCTTTAACGTGGACTGATATCCCATAGTACACGGACGTCTAGAAATTCGCCTGCATTGAAAGTCGACCACCGCGACCAAGATCGAACCCACGTCTCTCGGGTCAGCAGCCCATAACCATTGACCCACCGCGGCGACATTTCCTGGGTTCTGTTGTTCAGTGTCACGATCAAGAAACTTGTGGCGACTTGTTAAATACGGATATGAATACTCCCTGCACATATGCTGTAGGTTTTAATACGACCATTACGTCCAATGGTTTTAAGTCGATTAATATACCAACAACTGGCCCGAAAGACGCGGGTTCGATCTCGGCCGCGGCGGTCGCATTTCGATGGAGGCGATGTGCTAGAGGCCCGTTTACTGTGCGATGTCAGTGCGAGCTAAGAACCCCAGGCGGTTGAAATTAACCGCGGCGTCCCTCATAGCCTTAGTCGGTTTGGGACGTTGACATTATGTGACTTTATCTGTGCATCTGACTGTCTGTGGTGTCTGGACCAACTGTGCCTGTGACTTCATCTGTGCTGTCATTCTCTGTGACATTAGCTGTGCTTCTGTCTGTTCTGTGCCTTTGGGGTTTTGATGTTTTTTTCTATTTTCCTGCTTTTCTCTTTAAATTAAGTTTTTTTGGGGGCGTTTATCTCCTTCTCTTTTTTTATTTGCTTTAAGCCAGGTAATGCGTTGCTGGTCCAGGCACACTCTCTCTTTCATTTATGTTCTTCTGTATTTTTTTCTGAGAGAACCAATAAAAGGGTAAAAATGACGTTGAACCTTATAGCACATAACCAATATACCAACAAGGATCACCAGTAAAATTTGGCAATTCTGTTCTCGATTTTATTATGACCAATACTACGAAGCCGAATGTCATATCAGGTGCTTTATCTTGTTGCATTAGTCATCATCTTTGCTTGCATAGATAAGGCTTGTGCATTAGGAAGTAAATCTATATCATTCGCATACCAAGCAACTACGGCGACATCGTTAGTCTTTTGGTGACGATCGAGCTCCCGCAAAGATATTTGATAATAATAATAATAATTGGTTTTTGGGGAAAGGAAATGGCGCAGTATCTGTCTCATATATCTTTGGACACCTGAACCGCGCCGTAAGGGAAGGTATAAAGGAGGGAGTGAAAGAAGAAAGGAAGAATAGGTGCCGTAGTGGAGGGCTCCGGAATAATTTCGACCACCTGGGGATCTTTAACGTGCACTGATATCGCACAGCACACGGGCGCCTTAGCGTTTTTCCTCCATAAAAACGCAGCCGCCGCGGTCGGGTTCGAACCCGGGAACTCCGGATCAGTAGTCGAGCGCCCTAACCACTGAGCCACCGCGGCGGGGCAAAGATATTTGAGCAAGATATCCGAACACGATGATGCATATGTTATATTGCTGTTTACTGCGACTGACTTGCACTTCAGCATGGACACTGACATAAAACTGATTGCGTCTTTTTAGATTTTGCTAAAGCTTTCGAACGCGCTGCACATATCCGTTTGTTCTCGAAATCATCTGCTTTTTGCCTTGATTCTTTAGCACTGACATGGCTTCGTAACTTTTTTTTCGGCAGCAGGTCACAACACTTAACAGTTTCACCTCCTCAGTCTGTGACGTAACATCTTGTGCCTCAAGGCAGTGTTCTTTGTTCTTTCTTGTATCTAATATACATTAACGATTTACCCTTTGGTATACACTTCTGATGAGATTCACTGGTCATGGCCGAACACAAATGACGTCTCGGGAGCGCTACGGCTTCCTTGTTCACAATTAGCCATCAGCTGGACGTCTCGGGCTTTTTGTAGCGGTTAGTATCGTTCTTAGACATTTCGCGTAGGTAGGGTGCAATTGCCGTCATTCTTATTTATTGTGTTAGGCGTAGCCTGGATGATTAGTGACTCGAGATTTCGGCGGACTGATACATTCTTTTTTTTTTGTCACTATATCTGCTTCATCCCAGTTAATTTCATGGCCAATCTCTTGGGCATGCTCCGCGATTGCGTTCGTTGTCACTTTTCCTTTTCATACATCGTACTGATATTCTTTCAGGCGTCTCGTGAAATCTTTCGTTTCGCCTATGTAAACTGATGAAAAGTCGGCGGAGGCAGTTTTGTAAACAACGCCGGGCATACCATCTTCTCTGCAAATTTTCGTGGACGACTACATCATTTAGTTCCCTTCAATGCCACGGATGATTACCTTGCTCTCTGAAGTGACCTGAACCTCATTTCAGACTGATGTAATAAATGGCAAAAGACGCCTAACTCGACTACATGCAAGATTATCTCTGAGTCGCAGCAATACTAACTCTAACTTCTCGTACCCCATAGAAAGCACTATAATGTCTCGGACGCCATCATACAGGTATTTATAATAGGTATTCGTCTGACGCATAATCCTTCACAGGCCATGCACATTCACGCCATTCGCGCCAAAGCCTACAGATCACTAGAGTACCCACGTCGGAACTTGCGAAACTCTCTTAACAGCGTAAGAAAACTGGCATATCTAACAATCGTACGGCCACAACTATAATGTGCTTCACCTACATGGTCACCATACCAAAACTACCTAATCAGCATGCTACAATCCATCCTGAATAGAGCCGCGCTCGTTCCATTACAGGCAGCTACAGCCCCCACTACGGCATAACAAATATAAAACGATATCGGCCTCGAGTCTTTAGATATTCGTCTTTCCATCGCTCTTTTATGCTTAGTTCATAAATATTATTACAGCACCAGGCCATCTTCATCACCTCTCGAAGCGCCTTCAGGCATTTCACGCCGCCTACGTTCCACGTGCACTTCCACCTGCACTTCCACGAGCCATGCTGTGGATGAGTTAATGAGAGAACTTTATTGATTTATTAGTTATTGAGCTGACTTCATGTGAGACTCACTGATAGTCGGGGCCCCTATTTCAGGGCTGCGCTGGCTGCAGCTGACTCTTCTGCCGAGCGGACCACCATTCCGAAGCCGAGCGGACCTCCTTCCGGGCTTTGTTAGCATCCGCGTGTCAAAAGAAGCAACGTCGGTGCGTGCGGGCGACCGACCTCCCCTCCCTGCTATTGGTGACGACATTCCGGGCTGAGGTGACGCTCTAACGCCATCCTTGAACGGAGGAGTCTAAAAGAGGCCACAGGGGAGGCATCCGCGAGCGAACTCAGCTGCAGCGCCATGACGTCGTCGCTGGGCAGCGAACCTGGTAGTGGCGGCGGTGGCGACTGGCAAGACACCAACGGCGATGAGCCCTCGAAGCCCAAGCGTATGCGACTGAACGAGGGTGACCAGTACTTTGTGTGTGACTTCGACATCCTGGGCGCCACTGACTGCGTCTTGAGCTCCATCAACGTTGAAGATGTGCTCCAGGATCAAATATGCAAGTACAGCCGCCTTAACCTGGCCAATTTAGAAAGTGAGTTCCTTGAAATCGACACTGCATTTGACAAAATGGAGTATCAAATGCAAAAATTGAAAGAAATCTTCCTCCAGAGGACCCAGTTGTTCACAAGGAGCTCGAGATCTCATCAAAAGTCCTGGCGACGCGCAGCTTTCCATAGGAAGACTTCTACAAGGCCCGAATCATCCAGATTCATGAACCTTCCAAGAGGTCTAAATTAGTGCTGATGTACCTAGTAAGGCCTGAAACACGGAATGGAAGCGCAAGGTCGTTCGTCGCCTACGTCATACGGCTGAAGTGCGATCACGCGACGAGCAGAGCTGGCTGGCTGGCCTAGTGTTGCTTTCGTCACAATAATAATAAACCACGTGCCCATTTCTCTTGAAAAATCAATGTGGAATAGCTCAGCTAATCCAGGATATACAAATCGAAAGATGTCAGCGTTCACTGTGTTCATTGGCGTTGGCGTTGATAAAGATCTAAACGGCGATGGCTTTGAGCAAAGGAAGTGCGCATAACTGGCTCCCTGAATGTGCGGACGCCTCATTCGTGCTTTGGTACATGTGGCGATGGTGAGAGAGAGATTTGGCCTAAAAGAATTTAAAAAATTGGCAGTGGCTTAGCTCGGCTATGCCAGGATATAAGTAGCGAAAGCTAAGGCATAGCACGGTTAGCCTTGGTTAATCTTGATTTCAAGTCCAGGTTAGGCTGGTTGTCTAGCTATGTTGTCGCATTAAAGACGACACAACTTCGGTTGCGGCGCACGCGAGGTCTGCTTTTCAATCCTCCGACATGTTATCAGGCATGGGACGCAGCTAGTGAAGCGAGCGGTGGCGAGCGCACCACGAGGAACGCGGTGTGACGTCATACCAAACGGCGGCGGTTGTGAGCCGCGCTGTGTAACGTAATGCCAGATGGTGCGATACCCGAACCGCGCCGTAACGGAAGGGATAAAGGAGGGAGATAAAGAAGAAAGAGAAAACTGAAAATTGAAAGTTGTATTTTGAGGAAAGGTGCGGCGCTGCGCAGCGGCGGAACACCTGTGGCTCGACGCTACTAGTGGCGCATGCGCAGGTGTGACTAGGGAGCGAGAGAGAGAGAAATATCCGCGGCGAAGCGCGCGTTGTGACGTCATGTGCCTCCTAGGAGCGCGGCCATGGTGAAATCGGAAGTTCGCGGCCAGTAAAGCTTTCGCTTGAAAACCGGAGTGCCCTCTCCAACACACATTAGGTAAACGTACTCTAGCAGCTGTCGAGACATATGTAACATACTGAGTGTCAGTTAAATCAGAAAGTCGGGCCCATTTGTGATTAATCTTGCAGAACATTGCATCGACGTAAAGGCCGCGCGCATTTGTCTTGTCTGCGTCTTTAGCTATGTTCCCGCCTTCTACGCTTATTCAGACTTCTAGAAAGGTGCGAGTTAGTGGTAACAAACTAGCTCGTAACTCAGTGTTCAGGGCGAGTTAAAAATATCGGCTTTTGTTGCGACATATCTTCCCTAATCGGTACGAAAGGATCAAGCGCCACAAAAACATTTCGCCGAGTTAGCCGAAAAATCCACGAAATGATAACAAAGAAAGTGCAGAAAGGTAAAGCGCGGAATGAAGATTAAGGTTTATGCTTATTTTCGGATGTTTCAACTTCACTGCATTTTCTAAGGTTCCTCTTTCTCATCATAAAATTTCTCTTCAGACGCAAACTCGGGCCGTTGCCGGCGCGAATATAAAAGCCGCAGTATTTTCGTTCCTAGGAAGTAGTCTTTTTTTTTAGTTCAGTGGTCCCCTGACCACTGACCAAGCGGTCCCCGAAATAGCAGTATGAATAAAGTGGTTTGGCACTCTGGAGCACGAAAGAAAGAAGAAGTTTATTGGCGAATACCTTCAGTGAAAAATCAAACGCTCTTTAGTTAGAGAGCCAGTAGTTCTCTAAACTGATTTGATGACTGAATACTCTGATACTGGAACACATACCGGAAATGGCTCATGCATGAAATTACGATATCTCCTCAAAGAGTTCATATAGGCCAACGCTAAAATTGACAACCTCTAGAAGACATCTCGATGTTAATGAGTGCACTTTTTAAACGTGAACGCTTAATTCCGAAGGATCAGCAGGGTGAAGCCTGTACTACTAAGGCGCTGGGGCCACGATCTCCGTACCACCTCACATAATTAGTTTTTGGCAACTGATAGCGCGACAGAAGGCGTGTAAAAAAGGTGGGTAGAAGCGAATGTAATCATCGCTATCATTCCAGCGAATACTGTATTCAAAGATGATCAGAGTCGACTGATTTATGTTTCTTTGGGTTCGCGTATTTAGAGGCATAAAACTCATTTGCCTTACACGCACTTTAACGTAAATTCGAGTGAACTGTGCAGTTCCATCGCTTCACGGGCGCTTTGACAAAAATAATACAAGTCATCGGCAGTAGACGAAAACAGTTCCAACTAGAATGGATATTTTTGCTGTCAGGTTTAAAGCCGGAATGCCACTTTCTAGGTTCTAACGCCAACATTAGACCCATCTGTATTGTTTTGTATATAATTACGAGCAGCTTGTGCTTGAGTAGACAGTAAGCAATACTACAAACTTCTGATTAGAAGAATGCGGTCGTTTACAGCGATAGGTGTTAGGCGCCCGTCCGTGGCTTTCTCGTCACCGTCGGTGTAACCGATGGGTACGTTAATGGCATCTACATACCGGGTGGATGTCATTAACGCTCCCATCGTCATTAACGCACTCAGCTTATATCACTGTCAACCTGGTTCGCATAAGCCTACGGGTGGCTCTATTTGGAACAGCCGCCTTCCACTGCAGGGGTGCATCACTCGACCACTACACCAGGGCGATGTGAGGTCAGTGTATCACTTGTACTTCAAAATATTCCCAAAACTAAATGCCTAAACAGCTTTCGCTGAATCTCGCGTTACACAGTCGTAACCGTCCTGGAAGCTTTTTGTTGTTGTTTTTTTTGCAAGATTTTAGGAGTCTTATCGCCCTTTACGAAGCAAAACATCAAGTATTATTGTCTTTCAACGTGACCCTCTACTCCGCTTGATAGCGAGTTCAAATACCAGCTACTGCAACCCAGACCTCCTCGCAAGGACGCCATAGCAAACTTTGCGCTAACGTTGATCAACTTAAACTATTTGAAGACAGATTAAGGCTCTAATTCATCTTTAATCAATTAGGCTGCCCGGCCCTTCTTGTTCGAAGACACATCGATCGACTAACCTATTTCTGAGGACGAGTATCGACGCGACACATGTTCCGGGAGGAAACATTCGCGGCATTAATCAATGAATCCAGCGCGAAACTGACAGGAGCGGTAATAGCAATTTAAGGTAGTGGCGCGCCTGAAGGAGTAAAGGTACTTAAAAGAGCAATCAATCTTTGTTCGCGAAAGAGAGAAAGGTGGTTTTCTTTTGCTTTCTCTCATTCTTGTCACCCTCTCCTTTGGGCGCAAGAATGTTCTGGTTAAGTGGGAAAGCTGGCTTTTTTACAGGTTGCTACACTCTAAACAAAAGGAGTAAAAAGGGAGTAAAACTGTCCTCTAGCGCACACCCTTTTATAAAGGGGTGTTCGCTAGAGGATAGTTTACCCCCTTTTTACTATAATATAGGTGTATTTGTGTTTAGAGTGTACCCACTTTCCTGCGCATTTCGTGAACTAAGTCGTTATTGATCGTGTACTTTAGTTCTTGGGTGTAAAAAGGGTACGATTATCGCCTGCCCGTAGTATACTACGATCGAATAAGGAATCTGAATCGTAGACATGCGCCGTGTGAATGCGCGCAGCGATTCATTTTGTGCGTACTTTTGTTTCGAGCGGTGGAGATGGCTCTGCCTCACCAGGTAGGAAGTTCTTTAGCTTTTATCGGAATTGCAGTTTTATTTAATAAGCTATGTTTATTGCCCCCGGTGATAAAAATGGGTGTGAAATGACTAGTGGAAGAAAACAAAGCCCCCGCCGCGGTGGCTCAGTGATTAGGGCGCTCGATTACTGATCCGGAGTTCCCGGGTTCGAACCCGACCGCGGCGGCTGCGTTTTTATGGAGGAAAAACGCTAAGGCGCCCGTGTGCTGTGCGATGTCAGTGCACGTTAAAGATCCCCAGGTGGTCGAAATTATTCCGGAGCCCTCCACTACGGAACCTATTATCTTTTCTTCTTTCACTCCCTCCTTTATACCTTCCCTTACGGCGCGTTCAGATGTCCAAAGATATATGAGACAGATACTGCGCTATTTTCATTTCCCCAAAAACCAATTATTATTATTATTATTTAAAACAAAGGTTAGCTAAACGACAAAAAGGTTGGCCGATTTAATGCAGTTGATGAGTGGATGGGGATGTGGCCCCTGTGTCCAAGAGGTACATGTGAAAAGATAGTGCGGCGAGAGGCCTTCTCCGGGCATATGCCGCATTCTTATGAGGTTCGGTGGGGGGAAAACCTCCCGCAGGTGGTGGACGTCGGCTTCGGCATTCGGCGACTTGCAGACTGGACACCAGTGGCGGGAGTACAAGTCTCAAAATCGAGGCCATTTTCGAGTCGTAGCAAAAGTGCTGGGTAGCCCCGCCTTATATTCTCCGAACCGCCTCAGGATGGGCAAAACCACAGGGAGTGGTATTTATTTATTTATTATTTATTTATTTATTTACGTATTTATTTGTTTGTTTACTGTTTAATTACAATGCATTTATTTATAAATTTAATTATTTATTTGATTTGTTTATGCGGCTTACCGTCCCAAAGTGACTCAGGCTTTAAGGGTCGCCGTAGTGAAGGGCTCCGTAAATTTCAACCGCCTGGGGTTCTTCACGTGCACTGACATCGCACAGTACACGGGCCGATCGTTCCGATGTCTCGCTTGATTCCTGCCCCTTTCTCAACATCGCAGATAATTGAGGAACATACATATACACCGATAAATAATTAATTATCAGCGTGTGTATTTTGCCTTATTATCTGTGAAGTTGAGAAACTGACAGAAATCATGCGACATATCGGAACGAAAGTTTATCAGCAATAGCAGTAGTGTTATCTTAATTCCATTCTTAACAAAAAGAAAAGCTGGGAAGGCCCAGTGTTAGTTCTCAGAGATGGAGGTGGCCACATTTTAAGTCTCCCGCCGTTTTCGTGGCAATTCCTTTTGAACGTGGGCTGCGTCTTCTTCCCTGGAGACCGAACCAGAAACAGAAACGCGATAAATATGGGCAGCTGCCAATGGTTTTTTTCGCTTTAATGGTTAATTATACACTCGTAATAGTAACACAGATACACCAAAACATCGCGAACTACGACGGCCCAGCTCCTGCAAGAGAGAACGTACTAAACATGCGCACAGACCGTAACCTGATGTTCGAAGCGATCTGCAATACAAGCTGCTGAGTACAATAAAACTCTAGCACGTAACAGGCTGTAAACACCGGTATTTCCGCATAGTTATCTGTGACTGTTATAGTAAATGGCACAGAAGGCACTTGATAATTGAGCTCAGCCAAATTACGTCGGTTAGTGGTTCTCGCCCGATGTCTAAATATTAATAAGGCGCAAAAAAATTAATATAAGTAATAGAGGGAGATTAATATAAGAAATAAGATATAGCCGCGAGGGAATAAAGCTTCACCGTCTTCACCGGGGTCTTCCTAAGCAATTCATACTTTTTCCTTCAAATTTATTCATTTCAATCGAAAGAAAGAAGCACAGGGAAATGTGTTTTTAAATCCTCGCAGACATAACAGAACTGCAAACACTGCTTTCAGCAAGCTGCTGCAGTGGGTTTTGAGTAGACTGTGTTAAAACCTTGTTGATTGCTTCGGGTGCTATCCAGCGCATGGCGATGGTATCGTACTCTGCGCCTAGCTCACACTCATTTCTTTTTTGATAATGGAAAAGAGGCAGAATGTTCGATTACTTATACATGGAAGAAACGAGGGCCCACGATGACACCGGTAATTATTTTGGAAACCCTTTCTGGTCTACCCAGCATTCTCCTGATTTTGACCACATCAACATTTGGTGTTATGCTGTTCGGTCCGTCACGAAAATTCAGGCTTGGCGTTCATGCCCGACTTTCGCATGGTTCCTGTGTATCCCGGCGGCCGAAGGCTGTTCTCTTTGCGACTCGCTCAGCTAGCGCTCAACTCTATGTACGTGACGGCTAATTCATCTCTACACTGAACAGAAGAGAAAATGAGGCGCCACGTAAGTTTTCACATTGATTTTTTTTTTTGCGCACTCTTGCAGGCTCATATACAGATCTGTTCATTTTTTTTGTTGCTACCTTTTTGGATATGTTATAGAGTCTGAAGTAAACATTTTTTTCAGCAATGTATATTTCAAGGCTTCCTTTCCAGAAACATAGATATTACTTTCGTTCAATTATTCACTTTGTCGCCATAGCGATAAAGTGGCCCCAACCACGGCAGTTCTAATCTAGTAAAAAAAAAAATCAAAGGACAGTCACGAGTGTGTAACTCGAATGTTTGAGCGTTATCTGTAATGTACAGCAAAGATTTTTTCACAGATGTGTATGTTTTTTTCCCTCGCAGACAGATGGCTGAAGGGGAATTCGGACATTCCCAGTACTGCTGTGGTACTCAGCAGTCAGTTTCGTTTAATCACGTTTCGACCCAACGACCTGCCGTGCAGCCGAGGCGGACGCCTAAGCCTCTAGGCCACCCGGTCTCTTCTACCTTCTTTATCTCTTCCCTCTCCCACTTTGACTCTACCTCCTATCATTGAAAAGTGGAGAGGGAGGTTTCCCTCACTCCACTTTTCCACCTACCAACCTATGGATTGGCCAGAGCCTCTAGGCCACCCGGTCTCTTCTACCTTCTTTATCTCTTCCCTCTCCCACTTTGACTCTACCTCCTATCCTTGAAAAGTGGAGAGGGAGGTTTCCCTCACTCCACTTTTCCACCTACCAACCTATGGATTGGCCAGAGCCTCTAGGCCACCCGGTCTCTTCTACCTTCTTTATCTCTTCCCTCTCCCACTTTGACTCTCTCTCCTATCCTATAAAAATGAAAAAGGAGGTTTCCCTCACTCCACTTTACCTCCTACCGACCTATGGATTGGCCAGGTGTAATTGGCAAGTGTCGGCGGCGGCGCGAAATTGAGGGAAGAGGTAATAAAAGCTAACCCTGGCAGTACAGGACATCGGACCAATATTGGCAACGTGACGACATAGGCCGGTCCCACAAAAGACCAGCGTCGTCATCGTGTTCCCAATACAGTCAATACCACTCTCTGACGGTTCCAGTGACGGCCCTACCTTCCATATGCGTCTCCTTAAGACCCGCTCTCGTCAGTTTCTATTCGTCATCTCTTCAACATAGAAGGCTGGTCTCGAAGTCGTATTAATTCTCTGTAGAGCGGCTGCCATATGAAGTTAACAAGTATTTATTTATTTATTTAATTACAAATAGCGCTGTTTCAACTTCGAGGCATTGCAGGATGGACTCTGTAATAGTCAACCGAACAATCATAAATGCAAGAACACACACATTCAGTGAGATAAACGAGGCTAGGTAAGAAAGAAAAATGCCTAAGTGTTGAATACTCCTTTAACCAGGGGATTGATCAACCAACTGATTTGCAGGTAGTTTTAGCAGGGACCTATACAGCTCATTCCACTTTTTAATGGTAAAAGCAAAAAAAATGACTCCTTGAAACAATCCCACATGGTTTCCCTGGGATGATCGTTAACGGGTTAGTCCGCCGATTAGTGCACGGTGTATAGCACGTAAATGAGATGGGCGCCGCGATTACGGCTTATGCACCGGCAGTCTTTGCAAGGTGATGAGATTCTCACACGTGTACCATTCTACCCGCAATTTAAATGATAATCCTCGAGTATGGGTGGGATGATGATGAAATTATGGTTGTGCATCTGGGATATAAATCGAATTGTGATGTTTCCAGTAGCTTCAAGGCTACAGATATCACAGAAGAAATGGCGTCATCATGCTACAGACGCGTAGTCAACTATGGCACGAATTAAGGATTTGTTCTCTTTCATTCTGCATTATTGCACCGAGTTTTCTAGCTTGAGGTAAATACCCAAGATTTCGACGAGCTCTGGAGCAGATAAGATCGACAAGGTTGTGTCTGTCGAGGCTATCTAATCACGAAGTCTCATTTCGTGTTGAGAGCTTTTGGCGCCCTGATGTCGGCACCCATTCGCCTTTCCTTCCTGGAGCAAACGCGGCTCTTCTCCCAGCGTTTGTATCGTTCTGCTCAGAAATCGGGACCTTAGTGGGATGGAGATAAAAGGTGGTCGCTGCCCAGTCCCACGAGCCTATAGGCTCGTCACTTCTCATTAGCCACTCGACGAGGCGAGGCAGGGCCAAGCGTGAGCACCAAAACCATCTCTTCTTGGCACCGACGACATTCACTCCGGAAGGTTCCAGTGATGCGTTCCGGAAAGCGGCGCTGTCATTTCGCTTATGGGCTGCTCGCACATTTTTTTCTTCCGTATACTCAGCTTCCGTTTCCCATTTGCCCAAGCCCCGCTTTCAGCACGTCCGCAGAGACGACCGTTTCTGTGCTAACCCTGCAGAAAGGAGCATGCCAGCGTTAATTCCAGATCACGCCACCGTGCTCCTACTCCTCTCCGTGCTTATGGCGCCATCTGAAGGGTCGCCCTCCACCCGTCTGTTCCCTCCTCTGTCGTTGCTCGGCAGTCCACGTTGTAGCATCGTAACAAGAAAGCCTCACTCGGCTTTTAATGCGCTAACACTTAGAGTGGCCATTACCCGCAGTTAACCATTCTGCGTTTTTCTGTCTGAAGTAGGTGACCGCCTTCCATAGTGGGCAGGAGGCAACTAGCCCACCGTCTTGTGAGCAACCTGACAATGTGAATGTAGATAATTGTAACATACCTTTAAAATACATATGTGCACACCTGGCGGATTCTGATGACGTCACAAGACCACGTGACATGGGTGACAGTTGGGCAGTCATACGGCAATATAACGAATATCAAAGGTTCTGATGACGTCACAAGTCACAAGACCTAGGTGGCAGGTGGGCCACCCCAGATTGAACTTCAGAGTTTATTGCGATCGCATTCTCGTCACGTAATGCAATTAAACGTCCCTCTAATTTTGTGCACTGTGATATGTGAGCAAAGCCTTGAATGAAATCAACCGAAAATTATTGGAAAGGCAAAGTTTATTACAATTAGTTTGAGATGAGACAGTTTTCAGTCACTTTTAGCGATTGGAATAACTTCCTTCTTCGGCGGCGATGATGACCTCTTAATGAAATTTCATTTCTTCCGTTAGCGCAACCGACTTCCAGCCGATTTGATTTCGTTTTTGGTGGACCCACGAATAAATCGAAAAAAGTGCAGAAGAGCAGTATACCCAATTGTGCCGAATGAATCCAACGAAGAATCCTAACAGTCACAGAAGCCGCATTCTTATCGTCTGTCACAAAGTGTACTCAAGTACACTTTGTACGTGCCGCAGTCTCCTAAGTACGTTTCCTCCTGCATTTGTATTATATACATACAAACGGATTTCAGAATCGTCGCACCAATTCGGTTTCACCTCGAATCAAAGCTGCCAAGAGCGAGCGGTCCGCTTCAGAGGAGTGAGTCCGATACTGGGAACAAAACTTATAAATTAGGGCCCATTTCGACGTGCTCCTTCGTGCGCGCTTTCGAATACAAATGACGGCATCAGTACGTTTCTTGCATCGAAACGAGAGAAGAAATGGTGTTGAATTTTGTTGGGACAGTACGTGGAGCCGAGACTACGCACAATGCTTCATAGACTATTGGAGTTTCCTGATATTTTTTTCTGAGATCATGATGTCTGTTTTCGGGCTTCCAAATGCGTGCGCATCTTGAGAAGAAAAAATTCATCATATCTTGTGGATGCTGTCGACACGAAATGGCGCTTTCGCCTTTCTGAATAATAATAATAATATAATTGGTTTTTGTGGAAATAAAACGGGGCGGTATCTGTCTCACATATCGGCGGACACCTGGACCGCGCCGTAAGAGAAGGAATAAAGGAGGGAGTGAAAGAATAATGAAAGAAAGAGGTGCCGTCGTGGAGGGCTCCGGAGTGAGTGAGTGAGTGAAAACATTTATTGATCCATTCAAGAGATTCGCGGATTCGAAAGCTCCGTCGTCTTCGTTCTTGGCGCTGGCGATCGGAGTCTTCTCTTCAGCATGGGTGGGTCCCTATTCCAGGGCTCCACTGAGCCGTGCTGCATCGCCCGCGTGCCTCACTAAGGCCCGTTGGGCCGTGAGCTCGCTGCTGGTGAGACGGCTCTCCCATTGCTCCGCACTCGGGTGTTCGTGTTTGTGGAATGCTTTGTTGCGTTCGCACTCCCAAGTAATGTGATAAAGTGTGGGTGTGGCTCCGCACCACGGGCAGGTGGCCCTGTATTGTGATGGGAACATTTTGTTGAGTATGTGTAGGTTGGAGAAGGTGTTTGTCTGTAGTATACGCCAGATGAAGGCCTCCTCCTTTGTCAGAGCTCTGTGTGGTGGTGGATATTTGATTCTGAACCCCCTGTGTAAGTTTATAAGTTCTGCGTATCCCCCCTCGCAGGCTTGCAGATGGAGCTCCGGGGCGTTAGACTCTCCTGCTCGGATTGCTTCGCCTCGAGCTAGGCTGTCTGCCCTTTCGTTTCCCTCTACCCCCGCGTGGCCTGGGATCCAAATCAGATTGTGTCTGGGTTTGTTTAACTCGGTAGGGGCTACCCCGCTGAGTATCCTGAGGGCCGTTTTGCTAATTCTGCCCTTCGTGTAGTTTTTGCACGTTTCTTTAGAATCTGTTAGAATATTTAGGGGGCGGCCGGTCCTATAGCCTTCTGCTGCCGCCAGCGCGACGGCAATTTCCTCGGCCTCCGCTGCGCCAGCGACTTTCGCCGTGGCGCTCGTCACTAAGTTTCCTTCGTTGTCTACTACCACCATTGCGGCTGCATGTTCTGCTCCGCATGGATAGACGGCAGCGTCTGTGTATATAGTGTTGTCTTTTGGGGCTAGCGTTCGTTCGACGTATTCTGCCCTAGCCTTGCGTCGGTTTGCATGGAGATTAGGGTCTATGTTCTTTGGCATAGGGCCTATGTTAAAGGATTTTCTGAGGTGGTTCGGAACCTCCGCGTATGTATCGACTAGTCCGCGCGTGTCCCGACCCAGCCTTTTCAGGAGCACCCGTCCTGCGGGGGTGCCTCCGAGTCTGATGGTCTGTGCACCCAGCAGCGCTTCCGCGAGTTCGCTGAAGGTGTTGCTGACGCCTAACTGCAGGAGCTTCTCGTTGGACGTGTTTCTGGGTAGGTGGAGGGCTGTCTTGTAAGCCTTTCTGAGGATGGTGTCGGCTTGCTCTCTTTCCGCCTTGGTGGTTGCGTGGTACGGCAAGGAGTACGTGGCTCGGCTGACGATGAGGCTGTTGACGAGTTTGAGGGTGTCTTCCTCTCTCATTCCGTGTCTTTTCTGGGAGACTCGGTTGATCATGCGGCCCACCTGTTCCACTGCCTTGCTTAGCAGGCTGATGGTGTGGCTGCACTTGCGGCTGCTTTGCAGCCACATTCCCAAAATTCTAATCATGTTCTTCTTAGGGATGTGTTGTCCCTCGAGGGTGACTTCTAGTGTTGCCTGGGTGGGATGTTTGCCAATTCTGAGGAGTTACGATTTTTCCGTCAAGCATCGTAGGCCCCGTTCTTTGGTGTAGTTTTCCACGCAGGTAGCAGCCTCTTGCAGCCTCTCTTGCTTATCACCGAGTGATCCCTGAGTGGTCCAGATTGTGACGTCGTCGGCGTACATCGCGTGCTGGATACCTTGGATCTTCTTTAGTCTGTTTGCTGAGCCGATCATTGCCACGTTGAAGAGGACGGGCGATATGACGGATCCTTGGGGTGTGCCTTTGCAGGGGGTGTGAAAGACGTCGCTTCTCAGCTCGCCCAGGCCCACTGTTGCTGTTCTGTTGCTTAGGAAGTCCCTGATGTAGTCGTGGGTTCTCTTCCTGCAGTTGGTATTGTTTATGCCCTCCATGATGGCCGCGTGGCTCACGTTGTCAAATGCCCCTTTTATGTCGAGGGCCATGGCCACGTTTTCGCACGCTTTTGGCATCGTCTCGAGCACTTCCTCCTTGAGTTGGAGTAGCACGTCTTGTGTAGAGAGGTTGGCCCTGAATCCAAACATACTGTCCGGGT
This sequence comes from Amblyomma americanum, assembly GCA_030143305.2. Classification (NCBI taxonomy): domain Eukaryota; kingdom Metazoa; phylum Arthropoda; class Arachnida; order Ixodida; family Ixodidae; genus Amblyomma; species Amblyomma americanum. Next base: position 289,446 of record JARKHS020032295.1, on the reverse strand, counting down.
ACAGTTGCTCTTTCTCCAGGTGAGATTGAATTCGTCTGGTGATTACTTTCACGTAAAGTTTTCCCAGGCACGACTTGAGGAATATCGGCCTGAGGTTCTCTATTTGTAGCTTCTTGCCTGGCTTCGGAATCATTACGACGACGGCATGTTTCCATTCCGCCGGAACAATTTCGACCACCTGGGGATCTTTAACGTGCACTGACATCGCACAGCACATGGGCGCCTTAGCGTTTTTCGTCCATAAAGACGCAGCCGCCACGGTTGGGTTCGAGCCCGGGTACTCCGGATCAGCAGTCGAGCGCAATAACCACTGAGCCACCGCGAGGGGTACCTTTCTGAAGGAGAACTTAGTTCTTGATGTATTGAAAAATAATAATTTATTTGTATGTAACACGCACCCTGCTTCCTGCAGAAATGTACAGGTTCCCCCAAATTTCCGCTGGCTACAGCCAACCGGCCAAGCACAGTCTTCCTCCCTTACAGGCATAATTTTGCATATCTGTGATATTACATATCTAATCCGAGAAATTTGTCTTGTTTTCTTAGCGAAATTATTCAGCAAGATGTTGAGGGCGTAGGCATTTTGCGTAAAGAAAGGTGAGTTCAGGTACGAACCCAGAAGAAAAAATGAGCCTGCAGAAACGCTTCTTGAGCAATCTTCATTGCTGTGCCGTTTTTATCTTGTTTGCCCGCCTCTTGCCCGCGATGACTCTCTTCTTGTCAAAAGTTATCTTCCATAAAACAGGCCCATACCCCGTGCTCTCACATATCTCAAAGCCAGATCACTGTTGTCGGTGCTTTGTCGGAATTCATTTACTTCACGGCAAAATGATTAAACAGCAGCCAGCAGTGACACTAACTGTACAGGCATGCGTCCGCCAAGTTTTCACAGCTGCAGCTAACTCTCGTGAGTGTCATTCATTGCCTACTCCCAAACATTCGCAATAAGTCTGCGGTGTTCGGTGCCTTCAACGCATTCCCTCTCTCGGCCTGCACTCCGTTTGCACTTCCTTCGATACGTGATGTGCACGGGCCTATACTCTTCCCGAAATAACTTGTTTTTCACACAGGCCAGAACGTGCCTACTACAAGGTGGCCCTCCGTGCATGATGATCCTTTTTTTGCCTCAAGCTTCTAGTTGTGAATTCCGCAGATCTTAAGTTCCAAGTACACTTGCCCTCGCCCCTCCCTCTCTTCTCCAACCCCCTCCCTTTTTTTGTTAGAAAAATGTAGTTATTTCGAGGATGTGAAGTCTCTGTCCCTATAAGCGAGTTCATGTGGGCTTTGGTGATTTATTTCATCGCTGCACGACATTTCGTCCTCGGCGGCATTCGCAGCTGAGCAATAAAGTCACACCCACTTTCTCTTTCGTATATGCCATTGGCAGGGCTTTTTTAGCCGCAGTAAACCATCTCTCATATTAAGTTTATAATTTTTTTGCTATTCTGTCTTTCACGTGCTTACTTAAAGTACCGAATATTTCAACATGCTTAGGCCACTACCTTGACCCGTTGTGGTCATTCTGTCAGGTCATTCCTCCTGCCGTGTTCCCTGTATTTGTGTATCACCTGGAGTTCTGGCAGAAATATTATTCATATAATATATGCTTGCAAGAATTCTAATTTTCGTTTTTTTTTTCTTGAGAAGCATGCCATGAGGGCGGACAATGTCCTTCTCAAGGATAACGTCGTAGTTTAAAGCCCGTTAGAAAAGTGCCAGTTACTTTTTTTTACTACAGAAAATACATGAAAATATATCAGTTATAGTTACCCGCACAGAAGGTTCTGCTTTAGCTCAAAAGTGTCCATCATCAATAGAACCGTGTAGCGCTATTTTCATAATTCTGACCACTAGCAGTCCAATCTTCGACCTTGCCAGTAATTTTGGGGTAGATAATTTACGTGTGATTTCACATGATTTATTTCTATTTTGCTTCGCGTACTCCTTAGCTACCTTCTTATGGGCTCATTGACGTATTAGCACGAGCAAAAAATACATGTGCGCTTAACGTCCAAACGTCCTTAACAAATCCAAGGTGTTATGAACTGACCCACTGTTACACGTAATATCTATGCGAGTTGCTTTTATTAGTGACACATTAGCTTTATCCTCTTCGTATTCGAAACGACCGTAAATACGCTGAACTCCAGCTTGTTCATTGGTAGAGGAGAACACATCTGTAAACTTCAGTCAAGCCGACTATGGTCACGTCCACATTGTTTTGGACGGAGTCAAACTTTAAACGACGCACGCCTATTCTGTTGTTTCACAGTAGGCAAACTTTCGCGCAATGCGAACTTCTACGCTCACTTTTCTCGTGACCTTTTAACCACCCTAGTAGAGTAAGGCTGCCTGCTACGTTTATCCGCGTGCGCTGATGCCTCTTTCGCATTTTCCACCTGCTCTTTCATTTGCGACTCTCGCAACATGGAGCACTCGGTGTTCGTTGTGTGCCGCATTACCGAGGCTCTAATTAGCCTCAATGGCCGGAAACGCCCAGCTTAAATTTTCTCCCCATAAGCTGCACTTTTCTCCCTCTCAGTGCCGGAGTGCTTCCTTGGTAGCGCGCCCTGCGTGGGCACACCTCAATTGGGCGAAGCTTCAATGCATGTCACCAGTTTTTTTAATTATTTTTTGAGAAACTTGAACACATCCCGCCGCACCGTTCCTCGTTACGTGAAACTCAAACGGCTTAGAAGCCAGTGCTCCGACGCGCCGACTCGGAAAGCAGCCCAACAGTGACGTTCGTGAAATTGGATTTGTTGAGGCCCGAAAACACCGTCCTAATCAACCACAACAAACACGTTCCTTGCTAGGGATTCGCAGCAAATTAATTACGAGAGTTGCTCTTAACGTTTTCTTTTTCGTTCAGCTTGCGAAGCACAGAACGGCCAGAGATGTACATAAATCATTCCAGATATAAATTCTGCGCTAGCAGGGCTTGATCATCATCATCAGCCTGACTACGCCCGCTGCGGTGCAAATGGCTCTCCCGTGTCTCTCCAAGTAACCCTGTGCTTTTCCAGCTGCGCCCACCATATGCCCGCAAACTTCTCAATCTGATCCACCCAACTAACTTTATGACACTCCCTGGTACGCTTGCCTTCTCTTGGAATCCACTCCGTTACCCTTAAGGACCATCGGTTATCTTGCCTACGCATTACATGCCCTGCCCAAGCCCATATCTTCCTCTTGATTTCGACTACCATGTTATTATCCCGCGTTTGTTCCCTCACCCACTCTGCCCGCTTCCCGACTTAATAGTCTCCTAAAATAATGGACGCCTTTAAGGACTTCAGTAATGCGCGCTTCGCATGTATTCAAGGACGCACAATTTCCGCCATGACAAAGATGCAAAGACCATTGCGTCTATTTTCAAACGAATTAACTAAATCAGAACGACTGAGAATGACTCCTGCCTGTATTTATTTTGATCAAAAGATAAGCGGTCTCCATTTGCAATAAAATATTTGCGATTACGTTCCAGACCCGTTGTAGTCAATTATACTACCACGACCTGAGATTGGAGTTGTTGACGAGCTTTATAACTTTACTACATTGAGCTTCATCGCACTTTTACCAAGATTAGTAACCGCACCCGTTTGTTTTTAGCTGTTTTTTGGAAACTTCTCTCCCCGCATTTCCCAAAATCTTCCCCAAAGCGGTGTAGCATGTCAGCGCTCTTTCGCTCCTTTCTCTCTTTCTCTTTCTCGCTCTCAGGGACCAGCCATTATTGAGCATGGTATGCTGCTGAGCGAACCGGCTCGTAATCATTGCGACAAAGGCAGCGCTTCAGGCCGACGGACAAGGACAAGAATTCAGCTGCGTGTCAACCTGCGTCCACTTCTTGTCCGTTGTCCGCCAGCGCTGCCTTTCTCAGAATGGCAGCCCATAATGGACACATGGTTCACTGCGCCCACAAGTCCACTCTCCCCATTAAACGCCTAGTGAACCAGGCGTCGCGTCAACAACACCACGACTATACACTTCTCATGCGACACCACACTGTACGTAACTCTCAGTTCCATATACTTCTCTCGAAGAAGTACACAAGGAATCGAGAGATCCTAACGCCACCGTGCGGCTGCTCCAACCCTAAGCGGAAGCACAAAGTGTGCCGCAACGCTCTTTCGGAACAACACCTCACCACCTTCTCTTCGGACGGCAAGCAGTAAGACCGAGAGTCAAGCGTATACAGTCTGAATTAAATGTAATTTTTATCGTTCACTCAATTCTCAATGCTTAGCTGTACGGCCAGATCGATATTATTATTATTATTTCTACCCGGTTACTTGCGCTAGGTCGCTAGAAGAAAGCGAAGTTGCGAATTCGCGCGAGGCTCGTGGACAGCGCCGAGCGCTCTTAGTACACGTCGTCATCTCGCCCGGGAGCCATGTCTGTCTTCTTCAGGAAACTGCCGCTTCCCGGCGGCGACGGCTGCTGCGACTGCCTGATTCGCACAGACGACGGCGGCTTGTTCCGGGCCCACCGGTCCTTCCTGTGCACAACGAGCCCCTTCTTCCGGGCGGCCTTCTGCACGGAGTACGGTTCCCGCAGGGAGGTGCTGCTCACGGGGGTCTCGGCGTCCGTGCTCGACCTCCTCCTCGGCTACTACTACGCGGACGAGGCAAGTCTCGGGAAAGGGTTAAGAGGGGGGGGGGGGTCGGAGAAGCCAAGCATGGCTAGCAGTGAGCCTTATGTTTCGTCAGCCAGCGGCCGCAGTAGAAATCTAGAGATGGCGGGACGACCGGATGTTAAACCACCCCTTTCTGATAAGTCACTAACGCTTTTGCAATGCTGTGTTGGCAGCATGCAGGACAATTCTCGCACATGAGAATTCTGACTAAGCATCACCGCGTTAGCTCAGGAAGAAAGCGCCCTGATGGTAGGGAAGCAGTGTTCTTCCGGGCAATGCTAAGCGACACCAAGCAGTGGCGGGAGCATTAGTTTGAATAAAGGACGGAAGCATATCTTTTTTGTTCGCTACGGTTATTAGGTACCCGAAATCAGGCAGTTAGTGTGCCACAAGACAGGCGTTAGATGCACTGCGATCTCACGGCAGAATATACGTCAGAATATAAGCAGGATACGTCTTTCATTTTAAACGTTCTCCTAATTATGATGCAGCTCTATGTTTATTATCACTGCAGTTGCACATCAACAACGGCAACGTGGCCGAGGTGCTGGCAGCTGCCGACATGTTGGTGATGGACGAGGCCCGCGACCTATGCCTGGACCACCTGCTGAACAACATGGACGTCGACAACTGCCTCAGCCTAGCCTCACTGGCGCAGTGGCACCACTGGCCGGGGTTCCGGGACACGGTGTTCGCTTTCGTGCGCGAACACTTCGACGCGGTGAGCAAGGACTTTTTAATTTATTTTCGATAGAAGATTTACGTCGTTAAATAGTGGTTCGCCGTCAAGGCGCTATCATCATCAACATCATTTGCTGCATTCTCCGTTGTGAAAGCGTATTGAGGGTAACTAGCGCTGTGACGGAAGCTCAGCCAGGATATTCGGCCAAGGAGACGTATGAAATCGCAGTGTGGTGCTTGTAATCTGAAAGTTGCAAGAGGAAATGCTTGTTGTCATGCGCCTGCATTTTGCAGCGGGAATTTCAGCCATCAGTGTGGTGAAGGTTATGTGAAAATTGTTCGATGTTGAGAGTGAGTAAATTTCCGTGGTGCAGATCTATCCATTCACTGTAGACTAAGTTGGGTGTGTAGACGGCGGTGCGACTGTTTGCCTTTGCCTCCTGAATGATACAGCGGCGTCCTCCAATGTCGCAATGGAAACTAAAACTACCTGGTCCGAACAGTATGCACCCTTTGTTTGTATCCTTTAGCATGTGCGCCTAGTGATATTGCCCGTGCGCGCCTCAGGGAGACCCAAAGCCGCGTGATTCGCAAGTCCTGTCTGACACGGTAGCTACATTAATCGCAAAGTGAACAAGAGAGGGTAAACCTCAGGGTGCTTGCCAACGTTTCGACAAGAGGACTTGTCTTGGTCTCTTTTCACAAGTTTTGACAAGTCCACTTTTCGAAGCGATGGCAAGCACCCTGAGGATTTCTCTCCCTTGTTCCCTTTTGTGATTATCAAGAACCATCTCGCCAACCTTCCTATACCATGGACTCCGGTATCTACAGGAAGCTTAGGCCTATTGTGTACCCTCATTTTTCGATGGCGCAGGCAACGTGTGCGATGGCATCAGAAGCATTGTGAAGCGCGAATTCATTATATTTGCTTCAGGGCAGTTACCACACTTTTTGTATAAGCAGGAAGTTCAGTTGCCAAAAAGAAAGCCTATGTTTAAAGATTTGTCTCGGTAAATGTCTCCATATTCATTGTTTCAACCTCTTGTCGCAGATATGTTGCCATAGAAACCTACTGTTATATGTTACGTACGCGGAAGGTTATAATTTCGTGAGAACTGGAAAATTAAACATTTATGAAGAGATGGCGAAACGGGGTAGCTTCAAATGGTGTAAAGTACTGTATGACAGTACTCATTAGACATAACGCGTTATCTGTATTAACAAGGAATATATGCTGTCTTTTTTTCAACCTTTTTAGTCTCTCATGCTTATTCAGCGCAATTATCACTGACGTAAACCACTGCTTGGGCGTTCCCACCTACGCCATCACTGCATGTTCATAACTGCCGGAATACTTGAGCATGAGAGTTTCGTTAACATTTCGCGCTTAAAAGGCAACTGGACGAGATTAAAGGGCTCAAATGTGTGAAACTTGCAGCTAAAGCACGCGAAGTCCTTTAGGGCTACCATTTCAAATAGTGATGTAATCACCGATTAAAATCACGACGGCTTTCGAATTTTTCCGCAGCGCACAGCGCCAAGTGTGCGTGTGGGGAGGGGGGGGGGGGCGCATGATGATGTCATCGAAGGCACTGGCACATTTCCAACGCACTAAAGGAAAAAAACCAGCGCCACCGACGGCAAAGCCCGCGGAGCGCTGTTTGACAACATCCAACGAAGCACGGCAGTGTGTGATTGACGGCAGCGCTAATTTGAAATATTACCTTCTATGACGTCGCACCAAACTTTCCCGCACTCTTCCGGGGCTTCGAAAAGACTAAAATTCAATCTTCGACCACGTCACTATTTTAAATACTAGCGCAGAAACACTTATCATACTTCACCTACAGCCTATATAGCTCCGAATGAGGTTATAATAATAATAATTGGTTTTTGGGGAAAGGAAATGCCAACTGCAGTATCTGTCCCACATGTGGACACCTGAACCGCGCCGAAGGAAAAGTATAAAGGAGGGAGTGAAAGAAGAAAGGAAGAAAGAGGTGCCGTAGTGGAGGGCTCCGGAATAATTTCGACCACCTGGGGTCTTTAACGTGCACTGACATCCCACAGCACACAGACGCCTTAGCGTTTTGCCTCCATAAAAACGCAGCCGCCGCGGTCGGGTTCGAGCTCCGCAACTCCGGCTCAGTAGCCGAGCGCCCTAACCACTGAGCCACCACGGAGGGGTGAATAAGGTTAAGAAATCGTTTCTAATGCAGGGAGTGTACAATTGGTTGAAGTTCGTCGCATCGTGGTGCTAATAAATACAATGATCGCTTTCTGCTGTTCACTGTGTGCAGGTGTGGCGAAGCAGTAGCGAGTTTTCGAAAGCTTCAGCAACGCTGCTCGTCGAGCTGTTTTCCTCGAGCGAGCTCAACGTGCGAGACGAGGTGGACCTGCTGCGTGCCGTGCGTCGTTGGTACACGCGAGGCCGTGCGCGCACAAAGCAGCGCATTGCCGGCCTGCTTGCACTGCTGCAGTGCGCGCGCATCGGCCTCTGCAGAGAATCGTGAGTGTTGCACTCTGTACGCGAGGGAGACTTAACGCACGCTGCACTAGTTTTCTAGAATGGACGCGGCTATTCCACCGTATAAACTGTATTAAAGTTTGCATGGCAGCACTGAAGCAAAGCTTCCGAACCCGAGAGGAGTTTACAAGCTGGACTTCCGCGACTTTTAGATTATTTGAGCAGATACCTTTGCTCTCGTACGCCACGAAGAATGTAACAGAGAATGAAATCATTCGCAAAGTCAGCTCAAGAAAAGAATCGCTTGGAAGCTGGGTGGTAGTCTTCAGCTTGCAGTGACCTCTTCAACGCCCAAGACAACCAAGCTTGAATGCATGTCATTTGAAGCAGGTGCTTTAAAGTTTATTAATGTCAAACACTAATTCATCATTCAATGAGTATTCTTTTCCAGAAGACCAATTTGATGGAACAATGCAGTACATTATCTCTCTCTTTATTGGCCAACTGTCTAATGCAGTGAATTACCTCTCTAGAGATTAGCCATCTGTCATTGGGTCTTCGTGCCTTTGGCGGGACTGACATCACAGCTGCCATTAGTTTTATGAGCACGAATGTGCTCATTCAGAATGCTCCCGCTGGAATCTCGGTTCGGGATTGGATCAAGTTAAAGGTGCCAGTCCGAGAAATAAAAGGCGAGGGACCAATGAGCTCGCAGCCTGTCGCAAGGTGAATGTCACCGTAGCCAGTCTACCGGCCACCAGTACCAAACGCCCTTACCTTAAATTAGATTTTATTGGCTGCGTCGACTTTGGGAGCGAAGTCAGAAAATCCAATCCAAGAAAGCTAGGCTTTTCACCCGCTTGCGACGCGCAGGGTGCTCACCGAGTTCCGGCAGATGAACCCGATGTTGGCCAATAGCAGCGCATATCACGTAGCAGTGTGCGAGGCCCTGCAGAGGGGACCCTGCGTGTGCTCAGCTAGCCCACTCCTGCTGCTGCACTTCGAAGGCGTCGAGCTGGAGGAGTGCAAAGCGCTTGCCTCCGTGAACCCCCGACACGGCGGCGTGGTGTCCACCGGAAGCACCGCGTCCGGGGCGCCCGAGAGCGGTGAGTTGCATCCGCAGTTATTTTCTGTGAGCAGCTTCATTGTGAAAGCAGTGTTTACCGAAAAGGGATGCCTCTGGGCAAATGGTCTACATGCCATTTACGGTCATTTGATCAGCTTCCGGGTTTGTAGCGCCAGTCGCCGAACTCTTATCTGGTTTCATCAAGTAACGTGATCGGCTTTTTTATTATATTTTCTCTTAATGATCACTCCTTGGCTACCTGATATACAGTGGCCTCAATGGAAACCGGTCAGGGTGGGCACATGCGCGTGGTCACCTGCATCACACGCCGTATTTTGAGTTCTTTCGCTGGCTGTACGCAGACTGCCTCACTGAATGCACGAGGAGAGCAAGATTTCTTACGGACATCATTTTCATACGATGACGACGACAACATTTCAGAAGAACATGCAAAAAAAATTTCCATCCAGAAATACTGGTTTTTTTCATGTACAGATATATGTACGCACCTGACCGCTCCATTGTAATCAGTTGAAAGTTGTCCCTAGCATTTGTCACCTTCTTCTCTGGCGCCACTATGGCCTCAAGATGCCTGGCTCACCACTTACAACTTTTTAACTTCGCTTGCGGCCATTCCGAACGTAAGTGGCATCTGGCGCAGCGGGGATACGAAACTAACATCAAGCGCGAAGCCAACAAAAGTGTTTTTAAACCAGGATTCAAACACGTGTGAATTACACAAGTCAACTTAATAAAAAAAGTGTAAATTGAGCCTATCCGTACCTTAACGTTGTTACGCGGCACCAGCGCGCTTTTACACCGCATCGACTAAATCCTTTGTCACCAGACACTTCTGCCAAAAGTTGCGATGCGGCAAGCCGAAGAACCCAACATTACTGGAGGGGAAATAAGGACAATCTCTTGTGTGCATAGGGCAAGCGCTCAGTCTCACGTCCCTGCCAGCATCACCCTTTTCTATAGAAATATAATTAGCGGCTACGTTTTCACTTCTTTCGTGACATCTACAGCATTAAAAGCTCTCAGTAAAGCACGATCTGAGTGATCTCAGTGTTGTCGATAACATCTTCCTTTCCACTTGTCGCGATGAGAGTGAAACTTTCATTGTGACCTCCTCGGTAATGGGAAAGCCCAATAGGAAAATAAATGAAATCAAATAAAATTCGCGCATATATAGAAAGGTTGTCTTTAACGACCACAGTACCGGCTGCCACAGAGCGCCCACAGTGACTGCACTTGTGATAATCTCTTACCAGCCCCAGGTTATAGCGCTCGAACAGTCATATTTCGTGAGAAATCCGAAACTAACGTGCACTCAACAGTCAGTGCTCTTCAGTCATGTACGTCTTTCCTCCCGCGAACTGTGGCTACTAGGCTTAGGAAAACGATAAAATTACGAAAGAAAAGCTTGCCCCGTGCTTATTTCGTCGCCTTCGCTACGATACAACTTCATGCCCCCCCCCCACTCCCCCCCCTCCCCCCACACCCCCATTCTGGCCAAGTTTCTGACCCCTCAACTATCCCAACAGCCCGCATAGCCCCGGTACTTTTCACGGTAATCCTTGATTCCATAAGGGGTCACTGTGTTAGTCGCTTGATCACTTCGTAATCATTATTATCATCAGTATAGTTAACAGCCTCTAAGATACCGCTACCAAGCATTCAATAAATTTTCATAGCTTCCCTTCGTAGCCGCATGGTGTACTCATGCTGATATGATTTCGATATTCTCTTTCTTCGGTTTGTTTCCACCGCAAGTCATTATACTTAAACACGTTGGATCAGACAGCTCATTGTTTGACTTTGTTTGTTTATTGTCCATTCTCACGATCTGCTCGCATCCATCGCAGCCCTGTCTCAGTATCCCTGCGAGCGCTGCGCCGGCGCGAATCCCGAGCGCTGGCTTCCGCGCGTGCCGCACGAGGTGTTGTTCGTGGTGGGCGGCTGGAGCTCCGGAGAGGAACGGGACGCCGTCGAGGCGTACGACCCGCGGGCCTACCGCTGGCTCATGCACACCATGCAGGGCACGTCGCCCAGGCAAGATGCGCAATCTGCACTGAAGGCTTCTTTCGCGCACCACGAGCGAGCCGAAGTCGAACTAAGTGCCCTCTCAATTTTCGGAATAGAACTAAAATAAACGTTTTCTTCGTCCTTTATATGCCATCCTTGCTTCCCTCTGTCCAGACAATGCCAAGAGGTCGTCACTTATTGTTTGCGTGCATAAGGCGGCCTCAGCTGATACAGGACTGGGTCGATTAGAGATACATGGGAAAAGCCTTTGTCCAGCAGTGGGCGTAGTCAGGCTAGTGATGATGATGCGAATGATACCAGTCGTACCGTTCGCTGCAAATATGTGAACAAGACAACTGATCAGCGAACACACCAAAGACACCATTAGCTTCTGGAGATAAAATTAGCGCATGTGAAAGGCGAACTTGCGTGCCGTTGAAGTGAAAACCAACTGCTGTGGTATCTTATCTCACTCAACTAAAATATTCTTTTAATGAACTAATTAGATTCATTACAAACAGTCATTACATTTCCCATGTCACTCCGCTTTTCACTGAATTGCGTATTCTTTCGATTAAGTTCTTAGTCAGATTTAACTTAGGAATTACAGCGTTTCAGTTCGTCTCTAATCAGAAGTTGCTTTATATTATCGGTAAAACTAGCCTAAATAATCCCAATATCACACGTTTTTTTCTTCATAACAACTTTCTACTACCAAGAGTATGCCCCAACTACGGTAAATAGACAGTTGTATTTGCAGCAATTAACCACTGGAATAGTCTACCCCTCACCGCTAAATGCTCATTGTCGCTTACTTCATTGAAGCGATCGTTGCGTTCTCTCATTTGTTCCTAGATCAATTTTTTTTCTAACAATGAACATCGCTATATGTGTATTTTTTCTGGGTTCTTTCCATATATGTAACTGTATTTTTAGTTGTATTGATGTTTTGTAAATCTTATTGCGGTTATTGTTAGTTCTTTCGCCGTTATTCTCGTCTATACTTTGCAAAGCCAACGTTTATAAATTAATACAACTTTCTCACAAGAGGTCTCACTACAGCTCTCAGCTCCGGGACCTCTTAATGTAATACATACTCTAATGCGCTGTATTTTTGTTGTCAATAAGCTTAAACTTGAACATTTCAATAGTTTTGGTCAAATCTTTAAGGGAATCCCCCAAGGTGGAGTATATTTGTAATAAGGGAGTAATTACACCCTTATTACATATAGCTATATATAACTATATAGCTGCATAGCTTTCTTTTTAGCCGTATGGCTGCGCTTGGGTGGATGCCAATGAGTAATTACTCCCTTATTTCAATAGTTTTGTTCGCGTTTCATTCGTCGCCTATAGCATAATGAGCACACCCAAAGGCGGCGAAGCAGGCTGTTCAAGGCTGCAGCACTAAACCCGAATCATTCCCAGGGCGTACCACGGCGTGGCGCTGGTGGGCAAGTTTCTCTACGTGGTGGGCGGAATGCGGGGCAGCTCGTACCTGCGCTCCTGCGACCGCTTCGACACCGAGCGCTGCGCGTGGGACCCCTGCTCGGCCATGCACATGGCTCGCGGCTACGTCGCCGTCGCGGCCCTAGACAACTACGTCTACGCCGTCGGGGGACGCGACGGTAAGCGCTCTCAAGCGTTTTGTACGAACCCTAATGGGCCAGGCTTTTTGAGGAACCTGTAGTGTTCATCCGATTCGCGAGTACGCTAAGAACATGGTCGTGGTGATGAGTCTTGCCGTATAGGGGAGCATTAGTCGCTCCTGAAGTCAAAAAATCACTGTTCGTTTTGTGTTGACCCAGTAGACTGATTAGCGATTGCGTTATCAATGTTAAATGAAATCTTTATTCACAGAAACTCGACACAGCGTTTGTTCATTCTTTACGTCATCCTGAAACGTGGTTTGAACTTGGGACTCCGTGATGCAGACACCGGTCGCACAGCCAGTGTGGAGCGGTACAACCCTGTCTCCAACCAGTGGATTACGGTGTGCTCGATGAGCAGGGCGCGCAGCGATGGTGCAGCCTGCGCGTTTAGAGGTAGGTATGTACGATAGACGACGCCACTTGCCAATGCCTCGCGCGCAACGTAGAGAGTCTAAAAGAAATTGAGTTGGGAAGTAACTTCCCATGCTTTGTTATACGTCGTGCTACAGGGAAGACAAAGTAATTTTCAAAATAGGATTTTTGAGGTAAAAATATGGCTTTGTGAGCATTGTTGGTGGACACCGGAAAACCGATGGATCGTCTTAACTAGTAAGCTCATTAACTAACCTTTAATAATTAACCTTTTAACTAGTAGAATTAGGCACCTAGTTGCAATTAGAGATTTATAGCCTGTAGTTAGTAACAGCTATATCAGTTTTTAGAATTTCGAAAATCCGATTACGCTCGCCGCTATGGCTCGAAAAAATTCGGCTGCGTCGTGCAAAAATACATGCAAAAATACATGCGCAACCCCTCCAGTGCACGCATCTAGTCGAAAAAGAAAAATTTTTTCGAGCCACAGCGGCGAGGGTAATCACGTTTTGGAAATTCTAAAAACTTATATAACGGTTGCGAATCACCGGCTACAAATCTCTGATCGCAACCAAGTGCTTAACTCTAATAGATAAAAAGTAAATTTTTGAAAATTAGTAAACCACCTTACTAGTTAAAATGATTCACCGGTTTCGTGGTGTCCACCATGTCTAGCAGTACCATGCCGCAAAAGTCAAATTTTTACCTCAAAAATCACATTTTGAAAATTACCTAATCTTCCCTGTAACAATCGGTATATGGTTCGTCTCGGCGTTTGTACTCATTTGCGTCCTGTCTGAAGGTGTGACTATAATAAAACATTGGAAGTTATTGCGTGGCAGGGATGGTTATTTCCATCAAAGCTACATATGTGCACGGGACTGAGGGTTAACATTATTTCAGCGCATTGGTCAAAATAAAGCTAGAAGTTTGCCGCACTTTGTGAAGCACGACACTACAGACAAGAGTAGCGGCTCGCGCTACCATTCGCTACGGTGGCAGCGTCTCTAATGAATCCAGATCCATGCTCCAGACTTCTTTGTAACCAAAATTCGTCGTGAGATATCGCTACCAGCGGCTTTGACAGTCATAGCAAGCATCTGTCACAAACGGTTGGAGTGAAGTTGCTTGCCACACCTTGTTCCTGCCGCCCACCACCGCATCCATTCTCTAATGCAATATAAGCTGCACTAGCCCCAAGGTTCATCTCCTGCCGTATTGCTCTTGTCTTGCACTCCTTTCTGACTCTATTGATGTGGGATCTGTTATCGCTGTGTAAAAAGAAGTGATTTTTGAGGAAGAGAAATAGCGCTGCCACCGTATCAATCATCGTTGGACAACTCAGCCACGCCGGAAGACAAGAGAGAAAGGTTGGATTGAAAGAAGTAAGTGACAGAGTTGCCGCAGTGGAGGGCTCGGGAATAATTTCGACCGCGAGGAGATCCTTAACGTGCACTGACATCGATAGGTACACGGGCGCTTTTTGTGTTTCGCCTCAATCGAAACGCGGCCGCTGCGGTCGGGTTCGAACCCGAGTACTCCTGGATCGCTGTCAACCCCAGCTTCCAGTGGGGCAAATAACTTCAAAGCATGCAGATGTCGATATGGCACGCGAACCTATTCACCTACGCAGTGCAGTCTTAAGTCTGAGCAAGAGCAAGACTCAAGCGAAGCAGTCCAGTTACTTACGCCTGTTTCTGATGCAGGAAAGCTGTACGCGAGTGGCGGCTTCGACGGCCACCTAATTTTGAGCAGCGTTGAGGAGTACACGCCTTCGTCCAACTCATGGTGCCTGGTGCGGCAGATGCCGAGCCCCCGCTGCAGCCACCAGATGGTGGAGATGGCGGGACGCATCTACATCGTCGGCGGATACAACGGCCGCTGCCGCCTCAGCACCAGTGAGGATAATCAGCGAGTGCACAGGCGTGGTATTCACTCTTGGGAAACCACGAGTGCTGTGCGAGTTCCCAAAAAGAGTCCATGAAAAATTCACCCTTTATTGCCCGCCCCGATCATATTCAAGTCGTATTTCTGTCATCATGTCTAGAAGAGCGTGTCTGACCTCTTTTTTGTCGGTGTGTTAGTGGATGTTGTTAGAACGGCACTATTTGATCTATACTGCACTGTAATCCATAACACATAAATTCTTGGACAAACAAACAGCCTCGAATAGTTGGCTGGTTTCTACTACTCACTTGTATGCCAGAAAACAGCCTTTATTACACATTACCTTCGCTTTTTAATGTCTGGGAATTGAAGAACTTCGATTTAATTTTTTTACCTTGATTTCTCATACAAGCTAATGTTGAATGCTCCCTATTTGTTAGAAAGATTTTACGTTATTTTCTCACCTGTTTTGTTATTGGACTTCGTTTACGTTAATAAATGCTTAACGCCCTTTGTATATGACAGTTTGACGCATTCTGTATCGTTTTGCGTGAATGGTTTTTATGTGCAACTATGTTCTTTCAGCCAAAATAAACCCACCGCCAGGGACTGTTGGCTGGGCAAGCTGTCTGGGAGAAGCTTTTTTCCTGTCAGTGCATGATCTCTATCTCTACTCATATTTATCTCTATCTCTATCTTTATTGGTTTGATCTCAAATAAAATTATTATACGAGGGTAATAGTGCCAGCATGAAGGTCCTAAGGCTTCATACCCTCTGTACGCGTATGGAAGGCAAAGAAGGTCTGCACAAGTACTTGTCGTGCGAAAGGTGCTAATGTCTGAACAATGTTTGCCGAAGCAGCACTGCCTTGCAAAATAAAAAAAAATGCGTTTTGTTCAACAAGAACTTTGGAGTACCAAGGACCGATATTAAGTTACAGAGCTCTGCAGACAGAAAAATGACAAAAAACACTACTCAATGACATCAATATGCAGTGAGCATCATGAATATGTGTCTTGCATGCACCTCTTGCTCCTCAACCTGCGAATCCTGTTTACCGGTAGTCTGGTGATCAGTCTTCGCGAATGGTCGATCTTTACAATTTCATACATAATATAATCCTGCTCAGCAACGTCAGCATCGAGCTGGAGACCTAAGTTCGTCGCGCGAAAACAGAAGCCCGGACATTTATTTAAAGTATAAGAAAACATACTATCCTTTCCCTCAGCACCAGTCACGTTGCATATGTTTCTGGCTGGCGGAAGAATGCTGAATAGAAGCCGACATATATAACATATATAGCTGGAAAAACTAATTTTAAGTTCATAGCGAATTTCATTTGTTTAAATCTTGGAACACCGATGTGACGTTTTTTTTTGTATGTCCGCATGTTGTTCAGAAAGAAAATAAAAAACGCAACACACTAATACAATTATATTTATTTTAATGTTCGGTGTCGTGGTGCGAGCCGATGGGAGAAAATTTGAGGATAAGGTTGAAATGGCCGAAGTACTAAGGCGTTCAGATAAGAGTGTTAAGGCTATTAGGCTTCATAGGTTAGTTGACAATCCAGGAGCACACTTATACTGAATTATACTTACACTGAACTAAACACCTGCGACGCAGGGCCAACACACAGCTGCATGGCCCTTAAGCCACCATTATTTTTTTCAAATACGCTTCCAATGTCGCAGTATTGGATGCCTAGCCATTGATTTTTTTTTGTCTATTTGAAGTCTGTCCAATTGACGCAAGTTGACATAGAGGGGAAATGTTTTGTATATATTGCGTGTGCCAGCCAGTGAAGAAATTTATTCTTTTTCTTTCTTCATCGTCTACGGGCTGTCAGAGCTCGCAAGGCAATAGGAAAGTATATCGCCTAGTAGCCTAAATTTGTGGTTCACCGACTCTCATACCCTGCGCAGTGATCGCCAGCGAGAAGGACGAAGTCCCATCCTCCTGGCAGACCATGGCGCCTCTGTGTGCGGGCCGCAGCACATTCGCTGTGGCACAGCTGTACGGCGACCTTTACGTCATCGGCGGATTCAATGGTGCACACCTCTCTGTCTCCGCGAATCATTTCTTCTCAGCTTCTTTTCATGAACGGCGAAGTAGCTAGTATCTCTGTTTAACATTTACGATACTGCCCTGCCCCTTTGCTTTCCTTGGAAAATGTTGCTTCTGCGGAGGGCCACAGCCAAGAGTGGAGCAATGCAATCTTTTCACGCAATAAAACTTCTTGTTTACCGACCAATAAATCACTCATCAATCAATTTGCCAATTAATAAGTCAATGAATTATTCAGTCCCAGAATCAATCGGCAGTCAATTACGGCGTTTTGCTGTTGGACTCTGAGATAGCAGGTGCAATGCAGAGGCGCGTGGCTTTCTTTTATTTTCAAGAAACCCACTTAACACAGATTTCGACGCCGTATGGCTGCTACTAGAGCCGCCAACGTTTATTGCTGAGGTCAGAATCGTCAGTTAGAATAACCGGGTGAGGGTAACAAATAACTACAGTAAGAAATGGTAACCATAATCTTGATTTCCGAGGCACTAAATGCAAACAAAA
Source organism: Amblyomma americanum (assembly GCA_030143305.2). Taxonomy (NCBI): domain Eukaryota; kingdom Metazoa; phylum Arthropoda; class Arachnida; order Ixodida; family Ixodidae; genus Amblyomma; species Amblyomma americanum. The sequence goes on along the minus strand of JARKHS020032295.1, from coordinate 272,085 downwards.
GTGCAGCTGTGAAGTTTTATCAGTGCAAACTGTACAAAAGCAGGCGCTAAGATCACAACATACGTCGAAATATCACTTATTTTTTGCCGGTGGGAATATCGATTATCCCAGAGGTCTTGGCAAGCAGTGCGAAAAGTTCTCTTCATATCTCTTTACAACAACGTGTTTCCAGCTCTCAGGTTTATTAAAGGTTCGAGTTTTAACAATAGATTCAACTTTCTGAATAAATAAACGCCCATGGAGCCGTAGTTCTTGACTTATTCAGCGGACAAAAGACACTGACCGCCAAGCTGGCATGATTGCTTTAAAAAACGGAGCTGGACACGGTCAGTACTCAGCATCAGCACTGCCCCCCAATATTGTTCTACTTCACGCACACAAAAAAACGACTAGCTGTGGTTTAAGCTTTGGTTAACCCTGGTGAGAAGCGACTTTCCTTTCCATGGCTACATTCACAAGCGCCGCACACACTGCCGAACGGATTGTCTGTAAAGTGTCGATGAAATGCCCGATGGGGCAGTTGTCACCTGCCACGGTGGGCAGAGTGTGATGACGTCAGTAGGTCACATGACCTGCCACGTGATATCACGTGACACGTGACAGCACTAACGCTGCCCTTTTTAAAACTTAGCGTAGTGAAGCTTTCGCTTCAAAAAAATGAAGTGACTCACTGATTAGTAAACCTTTTTACAGTTGAAGACTCGCAACAAGGCATTGGTGGTAGTAGTGGTTTTATTAAAAATAATAGTAAAAAGGAAGGAAAAAATTTTTGCTAGCCCCGGCATCTGCCATCGATACTGAAGCACCTGAGCTGGGGCAGCGGAAATAAAGGATAGCAGGCAGAATGGAGAAATGAAATGGAAGAGGTGAGGGGACAGGAAGAAAGGATAGGGGGAGAAGTAATATGTACAAACTATTTCCACAATAAGAAATGTGTCCAGGTTGTGCGCGTGATTAGTTCATTTTAGAGGAATTAAATCACACACGCGCACAGCACTGTGTTGGTTACAACTGTAGTGGGGCGCCTAGTTATTAATTGTTCAAGGTAGAACTCGCGGAGCGTTCGGTCACAGCGTGTAACCACCTGACAGAGAACAGACGGGACGTCAAGCCCGTGTGTTCGAGGAATGCACAGAGGCTCACCAAAGTTCGCTCACGAGTGCGCGCGCTGCCCTGCGGCCACAATAGCATTATGATCTCCACTTTTTACTAAACGCAGGAAGAACCACGACCGCAAAAGTTGAGTGTTACTCGCCCGCGACAAATACCTGGCGGTCCGCCGTTCCACTGAACGAGCCGGTCAGTGCCATGGCCGCCTGCTACGTGAGGGGCCTCGCACTCGCCAGGCGCCTGGCCGCTCGTGGTGAGTTTTTTGCCTACAGGGCTGCATAATCCGGAACTTATGATCAGAAATCAACAGTTGCGCGAGCTGCGCTTAAATTTGACGGTAAATTCGGTTATGACATGCAAGCATGCATGACCTACCCTGCCCTGGAGTTTTGTGTGCCATGTGCCACACATTAGTTTTCTCCTTTAATAGAAAATATTTTTGCTGTTCAGCAACTTCAGCGTATTTGAACGAAACTAAGTAGCATGACCAGAAAGGTGACATTTCTCGTGCACGCTCAGGAAAAAAAGATTCAGTAATTACTCATTAATGCGTCATTTTGTTTACAGGAGCACTCGGGCTCTCTGCGTGAAGCATGAGATATTAGCGGATGCAGCCCGCTCACAACCGTCATGAAAATGGCACGCGAGAGCTCAGCAATTTACTGCCACGAGACAAAATGCCACAACTCGTTCAGCAGCCAGGAAGACTACCGACAAAATTTAAGACACGTTCATCGTGCTCTGTTCTCGCCGCAAAATATCGGATCGCTCAGCATGTTCTACGGGAATAAATGAAGCACTCCTGCCAAGGAACAAGTCAAGTGTTAGTGCATCTGTAGGCATGGCATTTGGCGAGAGTTGATTGTGGTGGTCGACCATGATATGCGCATCGTCATCGAAAGGCCTGTCCAACTCTCCAGTCTAGTTGTGGGCAAAGCGCCGACTTCAATAAAGCCTATCGCATGGCTGGGTGAACCGGATTCGACTGTGGAAATGTGAGGCGGTCTGTTAGCAGTTCACCACACAAGCGCTGCTTGGCACCGGCTTATTAGGCCGCCAGCCATGAGCAACGAAATATGGCCCAAGAATACGCTCAGTTTTTCTCCAGAACACCTAAAAATCCACTTCCCTTATTCTGGAACGAGGCGCCACTGTGAGCTGAAACAGAGGCTTCGTGCTCTTGATTGTTAAGATGGCGAAATGCTTGTTGTTCTAACATGAATATGTCATGGGGGAGCTTTTACTATCGGCAGTCAAGCAATTCTATCCTGAGGTTCCATCTTCCTGGCATGGGTATTACTGGTGCATGTAAAAAAAAAAAAAACTCGGAATCAGACCCGACAACCGCACCAAAGCCAAGTTTACAAAGCAAGCTCAAGCCACCCGGGGTTTCCTTAGGCCGTGGTTGGTGGGCAGTCATCAATTCTTTTTATTCTTGCTTTTCGTTCTTCTAATCTTGTTCCTCACTGCGTGGTTCAGATTACTAACCGTCCAGTGTGAGACGATTCTCTGGCCTTCATTTGTCCAAACCTAACCTAACCTAAGCAGGAAAGGCGGTCCCTCATTACAGCTATAATGCGCTCCTATAGGCAAAAGGAGAGCAGCAGAGATTCATACTCAGGTCCTCTTGCGCAGTGCGTCGCTGCTACACTAAGACGGCGCTGCTCTGAGAAGGTGCTACAGTACCGCTAACAGAAATGAATTGTATATAGGTTGAAGAACGCAATTGGAAGAAAAGCCCGTTTTTTTCCTGCACGCTTATGATACAGACGCCACTGCCTGCAATAGCGTTTATAGTTTCTCTTCCCAGCAACCCTGCACTTCTAGATTCTTTTGTTTTCAGTTGTGGCTCTCTAGGCCTATCCGAAAAACAAGACACTTTTGCTTAAACTTATTTATGAAACTTTGGAAAAATAATAGTGCAAAAAACAAACACAAGAAAAGGCCGACAAAGACGCAAACTACGCATCGCCTTAACACACTACAAGTTTTGTTACTTCTGCAACTAGAATAACTGATATATTCAAGCTGGTATTCGCGGCAGAGGGACAGCCAAAAATGAGTTAGCACTCTCAACGCATTTTTACTTCTCCTATTATTTTTACTTCTATTATTTGCACAACTTTTGTTTGAAGTTCAGTGGTCTAGTTGTCTGAAGCAATTCCCACAGCTCCTAATGATAAAACACTGCGTTGCCAAGAGTATAAAATACTGAGCTCTTTTGTGAAAGCTCGAGTTTCGCGCAAGGAAGATTAAACTGCGACGCTATAAACTGGGTTCTATGATGGATGACGTCCAAGAACCGCTGTGCGCTGGATGCCAACTCACATTTACGGACATGCATTAGTCTTCCCCGAGAACATCTGTGGCTACGCTGGAGCTCTTAGCGCGGTATATCAAATCAGTATATTAGAAATTTATCTTCGCATGACAGTACTGTTCAAAGAGAATCTTTATTAAAATTAAAACGTCCAGTATTGTCAACAGCATGCAACCAGCATTATTAAGGCACGATGGGCGATGACATGATTGCGCAGTGCCGAACGCGTCGTGAGGAGGCAGAACTGCGGCGACGCACACAAAAATAATTTCGACACCGACTACAGCCCCTTTCGTTTTCGCTGGTGTGTCTATGTCCACGCTTTTCTCAACTTAAGCCTAACAAGTGTATTCATCCTATATATTTACCCGGATGACCGTTGCTCTTTCCTGTGCTTCTAAAAGGTTCCTGTGTAATTTTCAGTGCCGCGCTAATGGCTCATCATGCACGGAATGCCATCACAAAATTTCTAGCGGAAAATGTGTTAAGGTTAATAGTATCCATTTCACCATACTTCTTTTCTTTTTTCTTGAACGTAGTATAACGAACGAAGTCCTCTTAATATAATGCGATTGTGGGGCTCAAATTTTTCCTATCCTGCCGCCTTTTTATAACGGAGCATTTTTCAGTAAATTGCGGTCCTAGTAATTTGGACTTCTCCGCCACAGCCCTCTCATAAATACACCGGTTTGAGACGGAAACGAAACATCTGAAGATTTAGTAAAGCGGATAACCGCCGATTTGTTCTGTCAGGTGGTTGAGCCATCCGCCAAAAGAATCATGGCACCGAAAGCTCTCAAAATGTAAAAAACAGGGAATCAGTACGGAAAGGTGCGACACTGCCCATGATTTATTTTGTGAGCCGAAGCGCTAATTGAAGCCGTGCTAGCCAACGAGGCAAAGCCAAGTTGCAGTGACAATCGATGCTTCTTGACGCACTGAGCGGACGGGGAAGAAAACAAAAAATAGCACCCAAAAGCAAAACAGGTATAACCCCAGGCAAAGCATCAGCGTATTGCAGACGCACAACCTAACTCCAAGAAGAAAATGCATAGTCCTAAAATCTCGGCGCGACAAAGCCATTGCCACGGATTTGCACTAGCGAAATTTGGGGGCACTGCGAGAAGGAACTGTGAGCCCCGTTGGGTGCAAGGGAAAGCTTGCGGGAACGAGTGGACAACTTCCGATCTGAGGTAAGGAGAAAACGCGAACCAAAGAGGGCCATGGTTACATAATTCCTGCACTTTCCATCATTTCTGATAGGTGGCTGCATTTCGACGTTCGGTTGCCATGGCATGAAAAACATGCCATGTCCGCTGCTAGGGTGAGGTGGTCCACCATTAAGCTCCGCCATGTTTCAAATAGATTTATTGGTTACATGATTTCACAGTGAAGAAGCAATTTGTATGAAGTATTAGTAACAATTAAAAAAACTGCTTTATGATTTAAAGAAAAGCAAAATGACAAACAAGTTGGTGGGCCCGCGAACTATTTTTGCCTATTGTGTTTAGATGCTCCGGGCTCGTTGCATTCGCGCAGTGAGTAAGCTGTGCACGCGAACAGCAGACGTGCACCGCTTTCTTTCCACTATAGTGGCATCGACAGCAGTGTGCATTGTGCAGTGCTCATATTATTGTAAACCTTACAAAATGTGAAAGTAAAAGCAAGAGCTGCCCGCTACATCGATTCCGAAAATTAAGCACGCTTTGGAACGCTACGAATGTAATGTAGAGGGCACAACACATTACTGATGACGCGGAACCACCGATGTGAAATCTACGACGGCACCATCTGAGACACTTTCTGCGGAAAAATATTGGCCGTATTTGGCGTTACTGAGGAAGGTGGTCCACATTTATTGGAGGTCCCGGTAGCCGCGGCTCGAGAGCCGGCGGAGCGGGCTGTCGACGTTGCTCGCCAGGCCGGTTGCCGAAAGCGTTGTGTTGCGCGAGCGAGGTCTTCTTCTTCTTCCTCTTTAAAGATTGCACACACCCACATGGGGGAATTGGCCAAGGTGTAGTGGCATAAGCAAGGAAATTTCCATAGGAGATTACGACAAAATTTCTCAAGCTACCAGCTTCATCTTCATCAGCGCTGCTGGCGATTCCAGCGCCGCTAAATTATGCTGAAGTTATGCATGATCGTCGATCTGAAAATTGGGCTGTCAGTGCCTCCAGTATTTGTTTGCGAAGCAAACCAAATGCAGTTGGTCAGTGTCGATGGCCCCATATTTGCGAAGGTATCGCTTATACCGAAGATCTAAAATGCCAAGGTGGCTAATTTAGCTGTTCCTCGCCTTCTCGCCATGTCTCTCTCTCTTACTCCCTCATTAATAACTGCGTAAACGAACTGCTCATCAGAAGAACCATTCCCCTCACTACTTGCACCCGTGTGACCGCCAATAACCTCAGGTCGCCATCTCTTCCCCCCCCCCCCTCCTCACTTCCCCGTCGACATGTAGATGAATTAAACGGAGCCGAAAAAAGATGGCTATATCAGCACCCATATCTCTCCATCTTTTACAAGACCATGCGATCATTGCCAAAGAACTCAAGATTATGTGCAGAGAAAGTTTTTCCGTCGAAAACAATGCTTGATTTGTGGAATGCTTTCAGCAGAACAGCGGACGGGAATATTAAGAGCGTAATTTTTCATAGAGGCAACCAAAATTGAGTTTTCGAATGATACCAAAATATCTTCGAGAACACTGAAACCTGCTGTTTTAATGACATTTAGGAGGGCTGTGTGGTGGTGCACTGACAGTAATGTGTTGTGGAGGAAAAGGAGATTCATAGTTTTATGTAGAAGAGTCTAATAAAATACGGCCGCTGAGACGTATTTTACATAGCGAGTGAAATTCAGAAGACCGAATATCGCAGCTCAAAATGTGGTATTGTCCTTTTTAAAGAAGTTCTCGAGGTAACATCCTTCTGCAGTTTCACGATAGAAGCGGCATAAACAGAACAACGTCATACAAAAGAAATTATCATTTGCGTATTAACACAGGGAGCGTATCTTTTTGTCGGGCGGCAAATTATGGCAAGAGAAAATAGTGGCTAAAAGAGTAACTAAATGCAAGAAGCGTTTTATATCTGCAGGTTATTTAAGCCCATGCGAAAAACAATGTCACGGCTTCATCGATTTCCAATACTTTAACGTGGAGACATACCTTAACACCATGTCAGGCCTACCTTTTATTCATCATTTAGAGCACCTAGACTTTTTGAGCCAATATATGCCTCAAGCTGGTGCACCTTAAATCACGCTGCGTTATCATTCTTATACAGTCAAATATTCCAAAATGCTTTCGGTAGGTACACTGCGTTCCAAAGGATGTCGTTTCTAAAAGTTAGCATTTTCTAACGAGAGCCCCTCACTGGTTCTAAAAGACCGTTGAGGAGAGAACACAGGCTTCGAACGGTCATCTTTGGAGACCAAACACTATGGTTTACGAACGGGTCTTCTTACACTTTCGCTACCAAAATAAGGTAGAATAAAATGAGAGGACAAAAAAATGGCACGTGCATGCACTCCTTCGGTAGTTCGGAAACTTCGGAGTGTCGACTACTTCACTCTTGCACCGAATGTTTTTCTGGAGGGGAGCTCGTGTTTACCATTATCTAACCGGTTTTCTTGGAGGCTTAAGTTTGTTTTGAAAGGCTTTTTTATTCTCTTTAAACGGACACCGCGATGTTTTCTTCAGTGTCAATTGATCTGATAAAATGGATTTCTCATGCGTTACAGAGACCAGTGCACAGAGAATTATTGATTTTGGAGTACGCAAACGAAATCTGTTCCACTTAGAAAATTCAAACTGTTAACTACGAATAAAATAATGAAAAACTTGCTAAATACAGCACAAAGAAATGAAGACAAATGAGGCGATCTTCCATCGTAAGCTAAACCTGCTCTATTCTCCTCCTGGGCGCTTCAGATGATTCTTCCGCGGTGTTCTCGCATGAGCGTTGCAATTTCGACATTGTTGCTGCACAACATTCAACGTGTACTATAGCACCACCTTTTGTTTTCTCTCCGTGTTCCTTTCGTGTGCCGTTCTTTACAGATTACGCTTGATTACACCTAAGGCAAACGCACAGCAAAAAGACGCTGTGCAAGCCTGTGTTTATTCAGCGTTCTTTCTGCTGTGTTCCTTTCTTCCTCCTCACCTTTTTCTCGTAGCATTGTTTGGATACACACGGGCACGGCTTCCAAACCGCCCATGCACGTGATATGCCTTAGTTTAGTTCTCCTGACAACTGCCCTGGGAAATAACAGCTGCTCTCTAGGCGCCAATCTAGGGAACCCTGCCTTCATTAATGTTGTTACAACAGGAAAAGCAGAATACAAATTGGCTTTTCCCATCTCGTCATGCTTGCCAAACAGCCTTTATTAATTCTTTTGAGGCGCTGCGGTCGATGGCAGAAAGGTTTCATTGGCGAGCATATTTAGGCGGTTCTAATTATCCGTACGTCCCCAGCCGGTGCGGCTGCTTTCTGAAGGGATCAGCTAGCCTCCTGTTTACGGCTGCTGCAAAAATTGGCAGCACAAGTCCAGGGTTACTTGTATTTTTTATATGCATCCTTGTCCTGAATTCCAGCTATTTTACCACAGAATAATGCATTTAGCGATGACATGCAGCATGGATACACTGTCGTGTTTCCACAGGCATTGAAACTTAAGGCCCCAGACAATCACGTGACCGCATACAATAATCTAACAAGGTGATAACGGAACTCTGTACAAGCCACAAGATGCTTTTGTCGAGTTTTCGTTCGTGCGCGTTGTACGTGTGTCTCTGTGCTTTTATTTTATTTATTTATTTATTTATTTAAGAATGCTATAAGCCTAATTAGGCCTTTACAGGAGATGGCAAAATAATGGGACAGTTATACAAAACAACAGCATATCTAGTATAGCATACACAAGATACAAAATATGCGCACTGCAGTAGGATAGACCATAGCAAGTTGTCAGCAAATAAAAGAAAAAAATGGTACCGACGCTTAAGCTTCGCCTTTAAAAGTAGAACGCGATAACGCAACTGAGTCCCGCTCGCATCGCCTACTCAGTTAGCTAATTCCTAACTAGCATAAAGAATAATTAATCATGTACGCATCAATACATGTCTCTAAGACACTTCACTAAGTCAAAAAGCACAACGTATTCACTAAGTCCCCCTTTATTCAACTTTAATCAACGAGCCTTCGTGGCCTGGCTGCGGGTATCGCACCCGTCTTGCACTCCGAAGTACTTGGCCTCGATTCTCACCCAATCTCAAACTTATCCAATTTTCAGGTCAATGCTATTAATTCTTTGCTTCCTCGGAATTTCTCGCCAGCGGCCAACGACACCGACTCTTCTGAGACATGGGACCCTTTACGCTATCGCGTTAATAGAATAATAATAATAATAATAATAATAATAATAATAATAATAATAATAATAATAATAATAATAATAATAATAATAATAATAATAATAATAATAATTAATAATTGGTTTTGGGGGAAAGGAAATGGCGCAGTATCTGTCTCATATATCTTTGGACACCTGAGCCGCCCCGTAAGGAAAGGGATAAAGGAGGGAGTGAAAGAAGAAAGGAAGAAGAGGTGCCGTAGTGGAGGGCTCCGGAATAATTTCGACCGCCTGGGGATCTTTAACGTGCACTGACATCGCACAGCACACGGGCGCCTTAGCGTTTTTCCTCCATAATAACGCAGCCGCCGCGGTCGGGTTCGAACCCGGGAACTCCGGATCATTAGTCGAGCACCCTAACCACTAAGCCACTGCGGCGGGGCAACGTTAATAGAGAGTTTTAGTTTCACGTACGTACAGAGTTCACGTACGCTACCGTGAGAAGTCTATGTAGCATACGCACATGTAGCTTCAAACCCTTTTAGTTGCACGTACGCGACAGACGCCGCGCGTTCTTCTACTGACAGATGAAGACACTGCTGTAGCCACTCTAAGACAAGACGAGTCAAAGCCAAGCCAGTCGAACTGCGTCGGAGCGCTGCTTCGTTAGGCTTAACAGCTGCGAAATTGCCTTTATATCTGAAAAACAAAAGCTATTTGTCGCTTGAAACTTTATGCGAGGGTAAGAATGGCAAATCGAATGCGAATGCAACAGTTTAAAACACGATATCGCGTCGAGGGATTAGCGACGAAGCTGTTATCGCTGTGAAGCGGCGGGCTGGGCGCCGCCATGTTTGTCAACGCTACGTGCGCAAGCAACGCAAAGACCGCAACGTAAAAATCCGAATCTCACGTACTTACGTAAGTTTCGCGCATACCCTTTGCGTTCTGCGCATGCGCACTGGTCACCCGTAAGAGCTCTACGTACGTGAAGCCTCTACGTACGTGAAACTAAAGGTCTCTAATTTCGCACACGGTACGGTCATAGGCCGAGTAAAGGGAACCAAGTAAAGGTTGCGTGGGGAACTTGAAGGGGAGACGTGAAAAAAATTTGTAATCTGTTCGCAGCGAGGAATACACCTGCTACACGAAAGCCAATTGGAGTGTCTTCGTTGCGTCTGCCCCTCTAAGAGCTCACCATGCCAATGGCTGCTTGTCTTACGGTTTTACAAACAGGTACTATACTTATCAAACAGTGTCGCCTGCGCTCGTCACGTTTTGTGATGTGCGCACATTTGTCTGAAAACGTTCAGATATATCATCATCATTGCACACCCGAGTTGTTTCTTAGCGCTGCTACAACTGCTCGCCTAATTGACTGGTGTTCATGTTTTTTAAGGGTCTCTACTGAGTACCGCCTTTCGCACTGGCATCTCGCACAGAAAAGGTATTCCCGTACGCGGCAACCCTTTCACTAATACCGAAGAGAGTTTGTAAGTCCTTCTTAGTTATTACGAGCAGTAAACGGACAGCAAGCGATCTTGCACTTGTTTCCACACAGTGAAAAAGCATTACCACATTTCTCCACGTACTTATCAGCTCAGTCCCAATAATAGCGCCGCTGCAGAAGACCTCTTTGCGGCAAGAATTACGTACAGTTTTGCCTCCTGAGTCTCACCGCAGCCATAGTCCACATTCCAACAAACAGCGCAGTCGGCATTCTTCCATACTGAACGAATTGTGATCCTTGTTATGCATGCAGCAGTGGGGGAGCACAGCTCTATTCTGGTCAGTGTAGAAAACAGATGGCTTCCCAAAAATACTTCGTCAGAATGTTTAAAACGTCTAGCGGCGCATTGCCGCTTCAAGCATATGCACACATTACTGATAAAATTCATTGATTAGTTCTCGCTAATCACGCTTTTTTTGCTTTATACGCTAATAATCTTGCATTACCTGGCTTCGATTATCTCTCTAGCTTCTCCTTTGGCACTCATAAGGAAACTTATGTGCGCTAAGATGTTATGTAACAGCATTTCTTCTTCGATGGCCAAACAAAGAAACTACGCCGATATATCTGCTGAGTTAAGCTAGTATAAAAAAAATTTCAAAGCGGGAGGAGCGGGAGCGAGTACAAAATCGGCATATTTTTCAGTCCTGCTACGCGCATAGGTCATCTACACCAGGGCCATGGCTGCAAGCTATAAACATGTGCTGCGCTTGTGATTTCTGCAAGAGCGAAATTACATGCCAAAGCTCACAAAATGCTGACGCAGTGCGTCGGAATAAACCATCCGTCTTCCCTCCAGTTGTTTTCTCACAAAAATTCTTGTATTTCAGATACTTTACTCACATATAAAAAAAAATAAAACTTAATGCATCCCTGGTCTAACATCGCATCCTTTCCTTCATGCCTTTACTACACTCCCCGCACAAATACCTAACCCGGGCAGGTAACGAGCATTTGACGCAGAAATCCTCGTGTTTCACGACAGTCCTTTCTCGTCTGTTGGCTCCTTCTCTGCCATCACCGACGTCTGCCACCGGCGTCTCTTTCGTCCTACCTCGTACGAGCTCGACGTTCTTTCGAGTTTTAGCTATTCCCTGCGCAACGCACCGCCTCAACAGCAAAGAGCCGACGTCGGAATGCCGCGTGCGTGTTGGTTGCCGTCGTCCCGTGTGGGCATGCCTTGACTTCCCATTAGGCGCGCTACGAAGCGACGTAGCCCTCGTTGGCGCCCCTAAGCCTACACAAGGCGAGAGCCGGCGACAGCGACGCCCCCTCCACGTGGGAGCTTCTTCCGGTGATGCAGCACAGCTGACAACTCGCTTCAGCGCTGATTGGTGCCCACGGCTTGCGTTCCTTATTTCCCAGCGCGCCATTTCCTGCGCGCCAGATTAGGACCTTTGTTGATGCGAGTCTAGAAAGCTTCCGCCGCTTCCCCCAGTTCTTTGTCGCGCGTGTTTTGCCTACTCCTAATGGCGTCTCTCTTCAGCACGATGCGTCCGCTGCAGTCTTATTCTTTCTTGCCTCCTTCTTTCCATCAGTGTTGTCGAGACAGTAGATGGCCCTGGTGCTGTTTTGCTTTGCTAGCTTTTTTTTGCCAAATGCCTAGCTAAACCAACGGTTCAAAGAGGTCGTTTGGGCTCACAGCAGTGCCTCATAAAAACGACAATGCTACTCAACAAATTTTTCGAAAAGCTTAGCGTTTCGATGGAGGACACAGCGGACCATGAAAGAAACTTACATCAGCGCACATCGTTTCAGGTGCGCTTAAAAGAGCACACAAAACAGGATGTTTTTTTTCCGAGTGGCTTTTTCCTTCAGACATCGTCGAACAGGTTTATCACACGCAACCAAGCTGTGGTACCAGAAGAAAATTTGTAAAGTAACGGTAAAGGAAGGCTAGCGTCTGCAACAGAAATCACAAAAGCCTGAAAAAGAGAAAGTCTGCGCAATGAATCCTACGATGAAGAAGAGGGACATAATCTTGCGACCGGAAGTTTCCCCCTACCTAAACGAACTGTAGCATAATATGAAGAACTGGTTGCTAACCTATTTAGAGTACCACTCATTTTTTCGGCCGCGGTGAAGCTTTCTAAGCTGCACCCTTGTATCTCCGGAAAAGAGACATGATGTGGAAAAAGACATGGTGTGGGAAAAAGCATACCACGCCCTATGTGCAGTGAACTTCCGGGGTGGTATACGAGCAGTCACTTACATGCGGAAAAGTTTACATTGATCAAACGGGGCGATGTGCCAACGACAGGCTGGGGGAGCATCGAAGGAACTTAAAGAACAGAAAGTGTGCACTTCGTTAAGCACTACAAGTCATGCAGGCAATGTGCGCCACGATTCGACAGCGCAAGAATTCTAGCCATGAGCAAGGATAAAACGACGCGTGAACTCCTGAAGGCCTACCATTTAAAGAAAAGGGCTGATTGTTGTGTTAGTGATGCATCGATTTTTATGTACACTTCAGAGTTCGACCTTTTCGCGGCAATAGGATATGATGTGTTTCTGATGTTACCGTGGCGCGTGGTTGTTTTCTATCCTCTGTGTAGAGCGCAGACGCGCAGCGCTTTTATTTACGCAAAATCTGTTCCCATTGAAACCAGTTGTAAGTGCAGCGTTCGTCCATGTCTTAGCGTGTTTCTTCTCTTGTGTGTGTGCTCCTTCGATGCTGGCATGAATAAAGAATAATACATGAAGCTTGTTTGGTATGCCGGGACAAGGATGCCAAGTAGAATAGAACTAAAAGTCACATGATGGTTGTCTAGACTGTAGAAAATTATTAATTAACGCTAATATTTACGGGTATATAAAAAGCCATTCTCGTAATAACAGTATTAGTTAGGTTCTTCAGGTCTTCTGTGTGGCAGAAATAAAAAACGAGTAAAAATTCATGTCTCGGAAAAAAATAAAGGGCTTGTGAAATAAATTAGTGAACACAACGCATTAAACAGAAAAAATTGCACAGTGGGGTATCAGAAGCACCAATATGATAATGCGATAAAATCAGTCGTGAACAAACCGGTGCACCGCTGGGCAAGAAAAAGGTACAGCGTTCAAATCAACGCACAGGCATATTGAGGCGCTCTCTATTGAAACAAAACACAGCGCTTAACTGGAGGAGCAATTTTGAGCGTGCTAACTGTGCTCGCTGAAGCGCTCATCCCAAAACTGCCGCCACAAATACGGGAAAGTGAACTCTCATGAAAAGTCGTTTGCCTCACAGCGTAGGCAGACTGCTAGCTTATTCGCATGCTCCGCTCGAGCTTTACTCTTGTGCGGAGCCCTACCGTGCTTTCAGACATGCGGTAGACAACGCCAGGCTGGAAAATAAACTGGCACTCGTTAGCATTGTTAAGGGCCTCTCCGCCTCTAAGCCTTGCTGCGTCAGTGCACAGGAAATGACGCGAGAGCATTCGCGCTTTGAGAGAAGAACCTTTTCACGGCACGTTTTCCGCGCTGGCTTCAGCTCCGCTGTTATCGTTATTCTAGTCATTCGCATTAATGGCTTTTTCCTGCGTACATGCCGACACGGCTTGCACAAGCTTGGATGCGCCAGCATTGGATGTTAATGATGGGCTATGGCGGTGTGCTAGCTGAAATACGGTGCAATAGTTGAAACGAATTCAGCCGTGCCACACCTTGGCACGCGTCAAAGCCCTTGAAGGGGGTCGGGGAAGGTTGGTGCCTACAAGCAAGACTATGCTCGTCATGTCCCTTAAGTTAACGCATATATGCTAATGACGGATGAAATAAGGAAGTTTTTTTGCCTGTTTTCTAGATCATAGATGGCTGAAAAGCACATTTACAAGCAACGGGCAGCGTGCTTAAAGTCTACATTGAAGTAGAAGGAACCAGCCAGACTGGCAGAAAAAAGCCTGTGATGGGCTTTCTGATGTCACATTCTTATTGTAGAAGTATAGAAGATGCTAGCTTAGAATCTGTGAGAACCTCAGGTTTTTTCCCCAAGGAGGCAAATCTTGTTTATATCAGATGGTTCAATTATTACAGAAGCGCGAATTCGCTCCATTTATTCTGGTGACAGCCAGAAGAGGAGCTGGGGAGTATAAGATTTGGAATCATTGAAATTCGCCACCGTGTTACCTCAAGAATACCGCAATCCAAGCTGTACAAATGCAATTTCAATACACGCTGTGTCCTGTCGCACAGGCTAACATCCAGGATTTTTTCGAACGCTTGTCGGGGAACGCATAAAATATGGTATATGTCATAAAATGTGCAACTGAAGCGGGCAGCAAACGCAGAGATGCGACTTGCAAGAAAATAAATAGTGGCTGAAAATCTGCATTCTAATCACCGCTGCTTTCCTGCTCAGGAATGCAGCCTAATATATGGGGCTCAGTGCAACGTTTGGTAACAAAGTGCATGGTGCTGCACCGCGTACCAAATAAGTGTGTGCACGCATAGAAGTAACACCTTAGCTCGTGTACGTAGCAAAACCCTGTACGTGGAATCTCTCTACGTCCTTTCTGCCGGGACACCAGATCCGCGAGCACTAACGAGGTTCCTTGTCTAGTGCGTGCCGTTGTATTTGTGAACGAGGCCCCGTAATTCAGGCTTAACGTCACTTCCGATAACGAGCACCCAACCCCGGTGCGCCTCATGGGCAAGTTACCTCGCAGAGGCTCCCCTAGCCTGAAAAGGTTTTCCTTGTCTTTTTGGTCGCTCTTGGGAAAGACCGCCTAACCACGTCGGCGCGAAGACTGCGTTGCATATTTTTGTCCAAATTTATTGGACAGCCAAGAGAGGACACTTATTTCAGATTACTACATAATGAACGTCATTCTGCAGGAATCAGCGGAAACATCTTTAACCGGCCGTCTTTCGCTACAGTACCCGCTCAGCATTGCCAGTGCCCTGAATATACAAGAGAAGGCACTATGGCCGCATGCGTATCCTTGTGGATAATTTACACGCCACAAGATTAAGCGCATACCCTAACAGTTTTGTATCCAGTGGCCAGAGCTAAAAAAAAGCTATGACGCATGGGTAGCACAAAGGGTGGAAGGGAAGAGTTTTACAAAACCAAAGTTTTTTTTTAAGTATTAATTCAGGCCATGTTAACTGGCTTTCCGGGTTTCTTCCCGTGAAGTTCGATGCCCGTTAAGAAATGCCGCATTATTATTTAATTGTGCTTTTTATTTAAACATATTCTCTGGGAATTGAAGAGTTTCCGAGAGAACACATGCGACAGCAGCAAACTCTTCACGCCTCAAAACTTGAAGTCGCAAATGCGCTGAAGACAAAATGAGCCCGACAGGTGGGTGCCACATTTTTTTACAGGTTATTCATACGATAAGAATACAGTTATGGCTAGAATAATTTCGCTGAGTGGACAACGATGGGCCACCTTGTGCAGCATTTTATACAGAAAAAAAAACGCTAAAAGCGCACTGAGCAAACGTTTGCTTCCTACTCCACAAAGAACACACTTGAAACAAGTGAATCTGATCCAGCTATGCCATAGCGTTTCCTTCAGCGCGCAGCAAAAAAAAATCAAAAGAAAGAAAGCAAAAATAAATACACCTGGCATCGTTGCAGAAAGTCATTCTATTTAGGCAGATAAAGACGCTGTCTGGTAATAGAACAAAATGCACCTGAATAAAGGCGCAGGTATCACTGCAGATGCAGTAGTGAAACACTGAAAATGAAAACGGATGGAAAGGCATTACCGATGACGGTAATTGATAGCCCTGAATATCTAGGGATGCCTGGAGGCGGCACGCTTGCATTTGATAGCATTTGAAAAAAAAGCACCAGCAAGAGTGCTGTCGCCATACCTCAATCCAGCAGCAGCCGGCCTGGTCTCGCTTTTTCATTGAAGTGCTCCGTTCTTTCCTCGGACGAAGCAGTACGAACTACGCGTAGTGGCGAGCCGGCTTGTGTGAAACGACGCCAGACGACATGCTCGCAGGAAGATTGAAATAAGCCTAACGTCGCACATGTCAAGCTGACCTGTGCAGGCTGTATCACACTGATAGGGAAACTGGCGGTGCGTGGCCGTATCACTTCGAGAACCGCTGCCGCCGACAGCCGGCAAGAATCGGCGAGAAAGGCGCATGCGTAATAAGCAAGGCCACCTGCTCTTTTTGCGCATGCGCCTGATGTCGCCCATTCTCGCCGGATCTCGGAGGCACCGGTTCTCGAAGCAAGGTGACCACGCACTGCCACTTTCCCTATCAATGTGATACAGCCTGTGGACTATTGGTCATTGGTCAAGTCTTCGGTTTCCGTGGTTTGGTTCTGAGACCGACCTGTGTTAGAGCACTCGCGGCACCGTTGAGGACCAAAGGCCCTAAAATGGCAAGCAAAAGGGTTCCTTTCGCTTCGAATAAGTCTACAGCGTGGCGGCTGTCCTGAATTCTCCACTCAGGGTTCAGAATTTAAAGTCAGGACAACGGTCAAAACAACGATTAATCATGGGGGGACACAAAGAAATAGAGTTTTGGCAGTGTAACTGCAGGGGCTACAGGCGAAAGCAGGGGCTCTTGCAATAATTCATAGAAATACAAGGGAAGCAACCCTACATACTAGCTCTACAAGAGACCAGCATAACCCCAACCTTGAGGGGCTATGATTGCCAGGAGAAAGGACGCACAGCTACCCTAATTGGTTAAGAGAATTACCACCATAGAACACGATGAAATTCCAGACACCAAGCTAGAGCACGTAATAACTGAAATAATTCCCCAAAAGAAAGGGAAGAACATCTTTGTCGTTAACGTTTATAGCCCGCCGAAACAAAGGGATGGAGACTCCTCAAAGCTTTTTGTGGGAGCGAGCAGACTGGCAAAGAGCAACGCCCTAGTAATCTTAGGCAACTTCAACGCATATGGCCAGAGATGTGGACGCAAGAAAGATAGCAAGAAGGGAAAGCAGATCGACGATGCAGCGCAAAGCACGGGATGCACACTGTTGACGGAGGAGAGCCAGCCCACGAGGACCAGCAACAGCGTGAGCCCGGACACCTTTCCAGATCTAACTTTCGTCAAAAACAGGCGCGGCGCGGAATGGGATAACCTCCTGGAAAACCTAGGAGGCGACCACTATATACTCAGAACCGCGATAGAGGCCCAGAAGATGAGAAGGGAAATTGGAATCGCAAATATCGTGGACTCGCACGAATTTAGGCAAGCATGCAAAGACGTAAAGGGTGACATCGGCTCGATGAAGGAGTGGAGCGAGCAGCTACAGGAGATCCAGGCCAGATACACAAAAGAGGTCAAAAGAAAAGAAGAAGCACCGGAATTCAACTCCCACCTACTCCACCCACCTGTGGGAGGCCAGGAGAGGGCTAACAAGGAAATGGAAGACACAATAAGAAGCTAAGGAAGAGGATCTGCGAACTACATATATTAGTGTGGGCAAAGAAAAAGAAAGAAAAATAATGTTGCCCAGCCCGAACCACCTGAGAACTACATATATAGTATGGTGGAGCTGCCATAAAAAGAATGTAAACCAATAAGCTCCTGCCTGCACCACTGACGTATAACAGGCTTGACCCAATCGTAAAATAAATGAAAAGGCCCGAAGGCAATCCATCGTTTTGCCACCCGTAGGTGGAAAAATAAAAGAAAGGGGGGGGGGGGGGGGGGAATGCTACAAGCGACCCATCGCCGGGGGAACGGGCCCGGGGAGACTCCCCTGATCTCCCCTAGGACGTAGCGGAGGGGGTGGGATGTAGGGTATGGGAAATTGGAATTGGGAAAGGGTTATGGGAATTGGGATGGGAATGGGGACAGCGAGATTTTGCTCTGATCCTTCATTTGACATCGACTCCATTTCTGTCCTGCCTGGCCATGACAGGTAGGGCATCGAGCTTTTCCAATGGTGCGGCTCCCCCACGGGATGCACGACCACCCACTGGCTCCGACCGTCGGAGACAGGAAAGAAAGAAAAAAAAATCCTAACTTGGGGTCCGCAGCCACCTGCTCCTCCACGATTTTAAGGGTTGAATCGGACCGGCCGGTTACTAGCCGTCGACTGTGTTTCGCGGTTTTTCAGACTCCGGAAGTGTGTGTGGTGTGGTCCGGCCAACAGAGGCCCAGGTCGTCAGCCTATCGGCGCTTGGCCCTCGGCACCATAACCCGGTAACCGTGGGGGACCCACCTGTGCTACCTTCCCACCACCATGCACTTATTTCCTCCCCTTGCTTGCTCCACACCTACTGAGGAGGGAGTATGCAAGGCCGGGCGCCCGGGCCACGAACCAATAATCGGGCATAGGGTGAGATAAGCCGGGCCTACTCCACCGGTACTCCACACATCGACGGTTTTCGCACTGGTCCTACTGCACACCCTCTACCTCGGCGTCCCCGGTGGTCCCCAAGACCGGGTCAGCCTCGGCGTCCGCAATATGCCACCCATCATAAGCGATCCGCAGTGAGACTGCTTCCCCGAGGACATCGATTCCGAGGAGCTCGGGCTGTAGGAACCCCCGCGCGGACCTGGCCTCTATGTAGCCAGAAACCGTGCGTCGGCACGCTACCGCGCGGACCTGACCTCTTCGTAGCCAGAAACCGAGCATTAGTAGCCATGCACGTTCCCGTGAGCGGATGTTTTTGACTTTTGACATTCCTTTCTACCGGATTTCGTGGGTCCAACCTGGTCTGCCTCCAGGCCTGCCTCCGCACAGACAACGGACCTCACGATTCGGTTGGCCCTCACAGCCGTGGGAGTCGCTGCAGCTCCCAAGAGGATGGGCCCCGGACAACCCATCCCCACCGCTGGCGTTGCACCGGAACAAAGCCTAGTAGCCGAAACTACACCGGCCCGTATCCGGCGGCAGGGGGGGCCACGGGCAAGCCGCACAGTCGGATTTCCCCCCACCTGAGAACTACAGAAGGAAGCAGAGAGTTACACCAACCTCCTCGCGAGGCGAAGCTGGGATGACTTCAGGGGCCAACTGAACGGCGCACTCAGTACCGCCAAAACGTGGTGAATAATCTAGGCCCTGCTCGACCCGACCAAAACCAGGTCGGAGGACAACAAGGCAATCCAGAGGATCATCCACACCTTCGAGGGTGACGACGACGAGCTCCTTAAAAGGATAGAGAAAAAGGTATACGGCACCGAAAAACCGGCCGCCTACGACGAGGCATACCGAGGCGAAGACAACCCGCACCTCGACAGACACATAACAAGAGAAGAGGTCTATGCAGCGGCCAAGGTGGCGACGCGCAACACCGCAGCCGGTGCAGACAGAATCCGAAACTTCATGATAAGAATCCTCAGCGATGACGCGGTCGACCAACTGACCCAATTCATCAACGAGCACTGGGAGAAAGGAACGGTACGAGAGGAGTAGAAACAAGCCACGGTGGTGATGATTCCCAAACACGGAAAGAAGCTCCAAATAGGAAACCTCAGGCCGATATCGCTAACGTCGTGTCTGGGAAAACTTTTTGAGCGAATAGTCACCCGTCGACTCCAGCAACACCTAAAAGAGAAGGGGCGCTACCCGAAATGCATGTTCGGTTTCCGGGCCAAGCTGTCCACGCAGGACGTCCTCCTTCAGACAAAAAGAAGTCCTAACGCAAGTCCCGTACAATGGCGAAAACATTATCATGGCCCTAGACGTCAAAGGCGTTTTTGATAATGTAGGCCATGCCGCCATCATAGAGGGACTCATGAACGACAACTGCGGAAAAAATATCCACGATTACACCAGGGCCTTCCTAAGCAAAAGGACAGCCACGGTGAGAATCGAGGAACTCAGAGGAGAAAAAATCAACACGCCAAACAAGGGCACGCCGCAAGGCTCGGTCATATAACCGGTACTCTTCAACATAGCCATGATAGAACTAGCAAGAAGACTCGAAAAGATTGAGTACATCGTCTTCGCAATCTATGCGGACGACATTGCGATATAGGCCAGCCAGGGAATGCTAGGACAAAAAGAGAGAAGTTTACAAGAAGCGGCGACGTGTGTGGAAGAGTATGTGCTAGAAAGAGGACTGGCGTGCTCCACTGAAAAGTCGGAGATCCTCAGAATCAGAAGAGGGAAGAAAAACCCGGAGAAGGTAGATATCCTGCTCGAAGGAAGCCACATTCCGGAGAGGTAACAGGTCAGAATCCTCAGAGTGTGGATCCAAACAAACAGGAGATGCAAATTCGCAACCAACTGGCTTAAGCTGGCTGCGACGCAAGTGGCAAGAATAATAACCAGAGTATCTCAGAGAAGACGTGGCATAAAAAAAGTGACACTCTGAAACTAGTAAGAACTTTGATCATAAGTAGGGTGACCTACTTCCTTCCATACTTCCAAACAACCCAAGGGGAAAGGAACCAAATCAACGCAATCATCCGGAAATCGTATAAAACGGCCCTTCATCTGCCGATGCATACAGGAAACGAGAAGTTACTAGCACTCAGCATTCACAATACATTCGAAGAGCTGGTGGTGCTGGTGAAAACATTTATTAATGATAGAGAAAGGTGTTGGGGGTCGTGACCTGAAGGTGTCGCGCCCTTACAACCACTAGGCGGGATGCCTACTCAGGCACCCCATTGGCGGTTGCCGCAGCCCGGTCGCGCTAAGTTAAGGCCCTTTGGGCCTCGAGAGTGCAGCAGCCGGACAGGGTTGCCTCCCAGTCCTCTCGGATGGGGTTTGGGATAGGGGGTAGGGATGGGTTCTGTTGGCAGGCCCACACCATGTGGTAGGTGTCAGACACCTCCCCAGAGTGTGAGCACCGCCCGTCGAATTGAGGATCGAAATGCTTTAGAATTGCCGGCCACAGCATCGCGTTTGTGAGCAGGCGCAGGAGCACCCGCTCGTTGGCCTTCCCCTGCCCTTTGCACAGGGTGGGAAGAGTTTGGTGCGTGGATTTGTAATAATCGCATATTTCCTTAAAAGTGTAAACCGGATTGAAATCGGAGTGCTGGTCAGCACTGGGTCCCGTGAGAAAGGCCCGGAGAGAGAGCGCGCGGGCGGCGGCGTCAGCTGCTTCGTTTCCGCGTAGCTGGAAGAGGTACAGCTAAAGACGCAAAAGGAAAGGCTGGTGCAAACAAGAAGCGACAGAAGAATCCTAGAAAAGTTAGGATACAACTTAGAAAAACTACTAGAAAAGGAAGCAGACATCCCTGACAACATCAAAGCCACCATCAAAGTCTGCTCGCTCCCGAAAAACATGGACCCAAACCTACACCTGGCTAGGAGAAAGGCGAGAGCAAAATACACAGAGGAGAAACTGGCGGTCAAAGAAAATACAGCATATGTGGACGCGTCCAGATATAGAGGAAGATACGTGAGAATGGCAGCGGTATCACTCAACCGGAAGGCCCAGAATTTGCTAGCGCATCCATTAAAAACGGTACGGTTGATGAGGGCGAGGAACTCGCAGTTGCTCTAGCGATCGCCGAAGGCAACCGGATCGGAAAATATTTAACCATCCTAATGGACTCGAAAGAGGCGTGCCGGAACTATATGAAAGGAAGGATAGGTAAATGTTCAAGACAGGTCCTAGCACAAGTGGCTCCAAGAAATGACCAGGCGAGGCAAGTTATTTTCTGGGTACCCGGACACGCGGAAGTATGGGGCAACCTCAGGGCCGATTAGACCACTCGAGGCTGGAGGGGGCTTCAGAAAACGTAATGCCCACCTTCTCAGAAATCACCAATTACTACAGGGGGGTAAGGAAAAGATATCCGGAACAGCACTATAGCCTGACTCAGGAAGAGGCGGTCGTATGGAGGAGGCCCTAAACAGAAACCCTAGCTAATCTTTTCATATTAAATAAGATGTATCCACCGCAGTACAGGGACACGTGCCCCAAATGCGGAGGCAGACCCACGGTGTATCACACAACGTGGGAGTGCAATGACAATTATAGTTTCAATAATCAGAGAAAACCGTGTCGGGAGCAGTGGGAGGAA
The DNA here is from genome assembly GCA_030143305.2 of Amblyomma americanum. Classification (NCBI taxonomy): domain Eukaryota; kingdom Metazoa; phylum Arthropoda; class Arachnida; order Ixodida; family Ixodidae; genus Amblyomma; species Amblyomma americanum. The sequence goes on along the minus strand of JARKHS020032295.1, from coordinate 249,893 downwards.
GCGCTTTCCAGCCACAATCCAGCCTTCTAACGAAGGCTGGTACAACATGCTGTGAAAGCTGCCAGATTCGATGGGACCCTGGAATAGGGGCTCCACCCGCTGAAGAGGGCGAAGACATCGCAAGATGAAGACGACCTCTGAACTCTGAAGTGTATGGAAACTAGAGCCATAAAGTTTATTCTATCCTATTCACTCAGGGCTAAAAGCAAACCCTGTGTCCATAAAACTTTCAGGGAGGGAGAAGGCAGGGAGGGGAGGGGGGAGAATTCATTTCATGTACACATAAGCTAAGAGCGATTTTCACAGCGAAAAGCCGGTCATGTTGCATTCCGTGACCAAAAACCCTCTAATCAGACCGAAAATTTTTATTTCATGCTCTTTTTCCTTGATTTTTTTATTGAGAACTTTATTTACCCCAGAAAGAAAGGAAGTAGCGGGGGAGGGAGAGATGTCCTAGGCTGGGTAGGCCTCTGCTACCCTCTGGGCCCAATCTAGGATCCTGTCCTGGAGATCAGGCGCTGGGCTGCGGAGGACAGCCTCCCACTTCTCCTTTGAATTAATATTCATTGGAAAAAAGGTTAGTACTGCGTGAATGAGACACGACACGAGAATAGGAACAAAAACGACAACACAAGCACAGACTTCCAACTGTTTATTTGAGGCCGAAAGGCAAACGCTATATAAGGCATGAACCTAGGCACACAACCATCGCTGTCATTCACACAAGACCTGATTAAAATCTGGAGAACATTGATCAAATTTTTACGTTGCAGAAGGGCCGATAAACCACACAACACTCAGTCAGCTTGTCCCCCGACACTCCATGTCAAGAAAATTATTAAAAAGAAGTATGAACCTAACAATCAACCTCAGTAAAGATGGTGAAAAATACGCGAATTGACAATGCAGGTGACCCAAAATACAACAACAGTAAAAGAAAACTGCAAACGCAATAAAATCATGGCATGACATACGGAAAAACCGGCATGAGAGCATGGAAACAAGAAAGAACACGAGTAAAGGTGAAAATTAAAACAGATAAAATAGTGTAATGAGGCATGGAAAAACAAGCATGACATGGAAACCAACGAAGAACAAGTGTAAAGGTGAGGATAAAAACAGATAAAAGTACATTTACGCTTATATAGCGTTTGCCTTTCGGTCTCAAACAGTTGGAAGTCTGCGCCATTTTTGACGTTTTTGTTATTGTTCTCCAGCCGTGTCTCATTCGCACAGTACCAACATTTTTTCTGCAATAAACCTACTAGCCCGCAAGACCGTTCTATTTAATATTCAGAGAATTTGGCAGGGGATGACGAGCATGATGTGGTTGAGGTCGGCTCTGGCCGGGCAGAAATTACAAACTGAGGAGGGATAGACATCTACGCTGATGAGGTGGCGGAAGGTAGGAGCGGGAAAAGTTCGAGTCTGAAGCTGACGCCCCAAAATCTCGCGATAGAGAGGTTTTGCGGTGGGCAGGGGGTATACAAGGCGACCGAGGCGGTAACGGTGACATATGTCATGAAAGAAGAGGAGGCGGTTGCGCACTGTAAGCGTGGCCACGTGGCTGAAGGCGGACTCTATGGCCGGCGCTCGGCTAGTGAAACCTCGGGCGCAGGCCTGGGCCACCTCGTTGCCAGCTAGGCCCGCGTGTACGAGGGTCCAAGTAAGGGCGATAGAGTGTGTTGGAGGGTGTTTAAGAGGAGCGACAGGGCTGGACGGGATATCCGACCCGCGCAGAAATTGTGGGTGGCTTATTTGGAAACACTGACAATCCTGGTAACATCGAGAGTGGTCATAGCAAGAGCGAGGGCCGCCGCCTCCGAAGAGGAGGCGTGTACAGTGGCAGCCGTTTTAAGGCGGCCACTGAAAACGGCGGAAAGTGCATAGGACAGACCGGAGATATGTTCAGCCGCATCGGCACAAAGCACGTCCTTGGCAGTGGAATCCTTGGCAGTGGAAAGGCGTTTTTGAATGACTTCTGCCTGTTTTCGGCGTCGTTGAAGGTGGTGAACAAGGTGCATGTTCTTGGGTAAAGTGGGGAGGCTTATGTGTTGATGAATATAATAGCGGATAGTGCGCTTGGACTCAGTAATCAAGGTAAAGTCGATTGGTAGGGGAAAAGGTTAGTTCTGCGCGAATGAGACACGACAGAACAACAGGAACAAAAGCGAAACCACAGGTGCAGACTTCCAACTGTTTATTTGAGATCAGTTGTGGTACAGGCAAGACGGGTATATTGTGAGGTGAGTAGCTGCTGAAAATTCCGGCAGCATGAAAAAAGACACAAATTTCGTTCCTAAAGTTCTCTGACACTCAGTAAAAATTCCCTGCTCACCTGGCCAGTCCCTCGAGACTGAGCATTGCAGCCAGCTATGTATGCTGAGCGAATAAATTAGAATAACATAATAGCGCGATGGGACTCAACATTAGAGTCAAGCGAACCAGTGTGTTCTTCAGGGAGTGGATGAGAGCTTCCGAACTCATCCATGGGGAGCTTATGTAAATTCCGCCTTTTACGGGCTCTTTGTGATCAATGCAGCATTTCAAAAATCGGCATATAGCACAACAAATGCCCATGTAGGCTATTCTTTAGCATAAAATGCAGATTAGATTACAGCAATTATTTCTGTCTTCTTAAAGCAAACAAAAAAAAATAAGCAGAAATCTTCTGAGATGTCCTTGCGTCAAAGGATCTCATGTGGATATAGCTTTTTTTGTTCATGTGCTGTTCATACAGTTGCACAGATACGTTTAGATATAAGAATCCAGGTGTTTGCGTTTAAATTAAGACACAAATGCGTCGTATGTCATAAGCGTTTTGACCCTTTCGTACAGAAAGAAATAACTGCAACTCTGTTGCAGCTGTTCAGCGTGTTAATGAAAGGGTTAATTAAAATTTCAAATCTTTTCAGCAATACGTTGCCATAGTAGGTTGGGAAAGTGATGGAGTTCAGAGGCAGAAGCATTTCACTTAAATGAAATGAGAAAGATGGCCGCGTGTTGAGGTTTAACCGTTCGGAGAAGAACCCCGTGATATAAGAATTAGCCCACGTTGTTATTTACACCTCTGGTTAAGGTCAATGCTGTAAATACGTTAAAAACAGTCACCACAGTGTCAGTGATCAAACAAAAAACCAAAACAAAAACAGGCGAAGGACACACCGAGCATTGTGTTCGTCACTAAACTTTCAATGAAGAAACGACCCATACGGTTAAAAAGTGGGATTTAACCCACGTGGCGCATGCGCACGTGGGGTCAAACAAAATAAGATAAAAATACTTCACTAATGTGCTCCCAATAGAGACACGAACTATTAAGTGACGTAGTTCGACATGAGTCGACCCAGCTCAAACTTTTTAGGTGCCTCAATGCTACGACTGTTGCCTCCCTTGATGAGCCAGTGTACTCATCACGCGGCACATGTGAATAAAACAAAAACTACGTATTGCTTTCGGTCAACCCCAAATTTTTTTACGAATAAAAATAGGTTCTGAGCGTTTTTCTGGCTATGCTGATGTCTATCCGGCACCAGACGTGTCGAATGAAACTGAATTTAATAAACAAAATTTTTTTTATTAAAAACACGAGACGTTCAATACTGAGAACTCCATGATCATCGCTTTGAGAATGAATAGCAGTTTATCTTAATATCAAAAACTCAAGCCCCCCCCCCCCTCCCCCCGTCCTTTCTAAAAAAAAATTGTATCTACGTTTGCTTGCGAAAACGGCTGATGATGATTCGCCTGAGTTTTTTGCCTTTTCTACCTTTTAACAAGATTTTCATTGAAGCTATCCTCTTCTTCATTAGACCGCGGTAATTTATCGAGATTGTCTTTCTCCTCAAGAAGCAACTATGGAAACACACGGGATTCTGAGGCCATGTTCGCGGGTCCTCTACCCGGCAGCGGTTCAAGCAGCGCGGCAGGCATAAAGTGCTCCTGGGAACAAATGGGGCGCATACAACTCTGCTTTCGGTCAGACTCCAATGGCGCACCCATTTCTGGAGGTACTTGCTGTCGAGTGAGGCCAAAATGGGACCGCTTATATCCAAAGGAGTGCCAGTTTTCTCGTTTCAATGCGCACTGCCCCTGCTTAGCGGAAACACCAAAAATCATTGCAAGAGCAGCCAGCAAACACAACAGCGCATGATGTCTCTTTCGCGCCTGACAGTTTTTCCGCGCCCACGTCAGATTATCGCAAGAATATTCAGTAACCCTGTGTTGCATGTGAGAAACAAGATGAAGGTTTTGTTCGTATCGTCAGAAAGTCAGAGCGAGCAGAAAGGTGCTTTACGTGGATCTTCAAAAAGCCAGTAATGACACAGGGTGACCGTAGATTCAGACCGCAGAAAGAGAGGTCGGCGCACCGGAGCACTCTTGCATGTGGGTGCCAGTAAAGAGGTAAAGAGAGCAACTACAGTCTTACCATAATTATTTCATTTTATTCTCCGTTAGCGTAATGGCGGACACCAATAGCTTCGCAGCTTTTAAGCACCCATGCACCCAGCATACCGCCGCTAATTATCGGTGCCCGCCAGGCGGCATCGTGTACCGTCTCAAAATTCAAAAATAATTCTTTACGGCAAGAAACAGGCAGCCCCTTCCTGACCACTTAACGAGGAAAAATATCACAAAAGCGTTGGTCTGCATACAGCCCAACGCTGCGTTGTATGCAGCCAGGAGCTTCTCGGCACTGGTGCTGAGCCGGCGGCGCAGCGGCTTGTTGGGGTTGCAGCCCGAAGCCTGGTGAGCCACGGCCTCTCCGGGTGAGTTGCACCCGGAGCCATTGGATGATCCCGTAAGCCCACCGCTAGTGCTGGTGATCCCGGACCAGGAATGAAAGTTCCGAGGTCTTGCAGCCTCGCTCGGCGTTCCAGCACCGTATCTGCAAGCGGCAAAAATATTAACGGCGAGTCGGTTTCGTTCATAGCTGCTGGGGAGGGACGCAAGCACTGAGCACACTGTGTACACGAAATCCCGAGTGAGCCAGTGGCTACATGTATGTTTATACATATATATATATATATATATATATATATATATATATATATATATATATATATATATATATATATATATATATATTAGCAAACAAGATTAAGGAAATGAGCGACTCGTTTTTGACAAACATATGAAGGGAGCGAACAGTCACCGAAACCAATGTGCATAGGGGAATGTTTTTTTAAAGTGTAGTGCTAATCAGTGGGAAAATAATACTTAGATTATCGCTTAAAGAAAATTACTTATGAGGCAGCAGAAAAAACAACCATGCCGCCGGTGGGATCCCAACCCACGACCTCCGAATATCGCGTCCGGTGCTCTTACCAACTGAGCTACGGCGACGGCTGTCCAATCTGCTGCTCTCGTGAGTATTTATGTTTATTGGGTGTAAGCGAACCTTGAGAGTGTTCACCAGCGCCACCCTCGTCCATAGCGGCGGACGTTGCACGTCCTGTATTACCGCGAGTGTGACGTGGAACGTCATCTAACGGCGAGGGCGGAAACTGTGCGAGAGCCCTCTTATGCTACCTATGGCATCAAGACTGCCAGAACCGAGACCCTCGTTAAGTAATTAGCAAACAAGATTAATGAACTAAGGGATTCGTTTTTGACAAACATATGAAAGGAGCGAAGTCACCGAAACCAAGGTGCATAGGCGAATGTTTTTTTTTTTTTATGTGTAGTGCTAATGAGTGGGAAAATAATACTTAGATTAATCTATCGCCTAAAGAAAATTATAAAGCAGCAGAAAAAACAACCATGCCGCTGGTCGGATCCGAACCTACGACCTCCGAATATCGCGTCCGGTGCTTTTACCAACTGAGCTACGGCGACGGCTGTCCAATCTGCTGTTCTCGTGGGTATTAATGTTTATTGGGTGTAAGCGAACCTTGCGAGTGTTCACAAGCGCTACACTCGTCCATAGCGGCGGACGTAGGACGTCCTGTGTTACCGCAATATATATATATATATATATATATATATATATATATATATATATATATATATATATATATATATATATATATATATATATATATATATATATATATATATATATATATATATATAAGCCTCCACTATGGCGCCTCTTTCTCTCTTTCCTTTTTAACTCCCACCTTCTTTCTTTCCCTCACGGCGCGCTTGAGATGCCCATCGGGAATTGTGACAGCGTGCCATATCCTTTCCCCGAACTACAAATACACTCGATTATTATTATCATTATTACGCCGCGCTTACGCTACATCGCACAGCTACATCGGGCGCTTGGGAGTTTATTTTTTTGGAGGCAAAACGCTAAGGCACCTGTGTGGTGTGCGATGTCAGTGCACGTTAAAGATCCCCAGATGGTCGAAATTATTCCGGAGCCCTCCACTACGGCACCTCTTTCTTCTTTTCTTCTTTCACTCCATCCTTTATCCCATACCTTACGACGCGGTTTAGGTGTCCGCCGTTATATGAGACAGATACTGCGCCATTTGGTTTCCCCAAAAACCAATTATTATTATTATCAATTATAGAGCCCTGTGTCCCATTTTTTTTGGAGTGATAACGCCTCCAGAAGTCGCGAGCGAGCGCGTGCGTGAGTGCGTGCGTGTTCGTGTGTGTGTGTGCGCGCGTTCGTGTGCGGGTTTGTGTGTGCGCGTGTGCGTGGGTGGTGGTGGTGGTGGTAAAAACGTTTCTTTCCTCTGAAAAGAGGGAGTTACATGGAGGGTGCTCTGGAGTCAGGCTTAGTGCCCTTCCCCTCACAATCACTAGGTGGAGTCCCTAGTACGGGACCCCAGTGGCTTCCGCTGCCGCCATAGCTCGTTCGACCATCGCCTTTTGGGCTTTCAGGTCGCAACAGGCGAGTAGGGTCGCCTCCCAGTCCTCCCGGGTGGGGTTTGGGTTTGGAGTAAAAGCAGGGTTGGAGGGGCACACCCACACCATGTGGTAGAGGTCCGAGGACCTCCCCCCACAGTGCGGGCACTCCCCGGAGAAGGCAGGGTCAAAGTGCTTTAGCGAGGCCGGGCACATCATGGTGTTCGTGACAAGGCGGTGGAACAGGCGTTCCTCCGCTCTCGTTAATCCTTTACACGGGTGGGGGTACAGTTTATGTCTATCTTCGTGTGCGTGGGCGCGTTCGCGTGCGTGTGGGGGGATGTAGACAGCTGAAGCGTTTCCTATTTAATATTTTAAAAATTTGGGATTTTTTTAGAAAAGGAAATGGCACATTGGCTATCACTTCTCAGTGAACACCTCAACGGCGCCGTGAGGAAAGGGATTCGGGTGGTAGTGATAAAAGAATGAAAAACAGGATCCTAAAGTGCGCTGAGGCGAAAACCTTTAGCGCGATGTTCCTGCTTTTGTCGCGGTCCTTCATCAGCGCGCACACGCCTGAATGCTGGAGAGACAGGAGAGCGTTTAGGCAGCATCCTTCCTGATCAGCGTTCAGGAGGTCTGGCAAAATTGTCTGGGGAGCGCTCCTCTTGTAGTATCGTGGCGCCACTCACTGACGACACACGTGTGTGCAGTAGGCTGAACCGCAGGTGCATTAGTCTGCTTATGTGGAGGAATGCGAAAACATGTTTTGAGGAAAGGAAAGATTTTCAGGAAAGGAAAGGACGCAGTAGCTCTCAAATCTGGACATCTCAGTGGACACCTCAACCGCGCCTTAAAGCATGCAACTGAAGGTGCATATGTCGTTCGCCCGAACCACTGTCGCAAGCTAGCCTCCAACTTGACTAAATCATGCAACTAATATGCAAAGAGAAATGCTAAGACACAACTCCGAAAGCAGTGCACAGAACTTGCTCACGCTTTTGGTGAATGTATTCGGAAATATTGCCTCAACGCTGAGGTCAACCAGTGCCGAACGCTGGGATTTCATGTGCACTTCCGATTAATCAAGACAGCGATGCTCTTCGGCGGACATGGTTTGGCGACGCCCCTCTGTTTCCATCATTCAACTAATGATTTTTTTCTTAGCCAGTAAATTCAGTCAACGGTGTGACATGACTTGAGACCGGACATGGTCATGGGCTTCCGCACTGTAGCTTCGGCAGACGGAAGTAAGAGAGAATACGAGAGGATAGCGAGGTGCACTTGAGAAGAAAGTGATAGCGAAGAAGGACGGAGAAGAGCAATGTACGCCCGCCGCGGTGGATCAGTGGTCAGAGCGCTCGGCTAGTGAGCCAGTGTTACCTTTTTGATAAACTGGTCCGCCTGACCCCCCTTGTATTCGTACTGCGCAGAAGCTGGTCACATCTAATTTCCTTTGGGCAAGCATCAAAGCTGACGCCCACCACTGGGCACGACCTGTCTTCACTGCCAGCGCGTCAAAGATCACCGGCATAGCCACGCCTGCCTCTGCTTTTCGGCCGCCCGACGCGCGGCTTTCCCACGTTCACATAGACATTGTTGCACCGCTCCCGTTATCACGTGGGGCATGTTATCTGCTCACGTGTGTGGATCATTTCACCCGCTGGCTCGAGGCGTTGCCCATTGCCCACTCTACGGCGGCCGAGACCATTACTTCGACCTTCATGGCCGGCTGGGTCCCTCGCTTCGCCTGCCCGTCTGTCACCACCGACAGCGCTGCCAGTTTCAATCGGCCCTGTTTACTGCCCTTGCGAATATTCTGTGCATCCGCCACTTCCATACGACGCCTACCATCGTTCGGCCGATAGCATGGTCGAACGTTGGCCTCGGCAAAAGAAGGCTGCCCTTCCCACTTATCAGCCAATGGAACTCTGGTCCGACCACCTTCCCCTAGTCCTCTTGGGCATTCGCTCAGCCCTGAAGGCTGCTCTCGGCAGCTCTTCTGCTGAGCTAGTCTACGGTGCTCCCCTACGTCTCTCTAGGGAATTTTCATCTTCTTCCCCTCCGTTAATCCATGGCGCATCCACCTACATGCGAGACCTGCGCAACGCATTTCGACACATAACCCCTGTCATCCCTGCCGCCCGTCACCCTCAGTCCGTGTTCGTCAGCCAGGACCTGGCTTCCTGCACCCGTGCCTTCATCCGTCAGGACCACATCCGTCCACCCCTCACGCCGGCCTACGATGGACCGTTCTGCGTCCTACACCGCGCGCACAAGACGTTCACGTTAGACGTCAACGGCCGTGAAGACGTCGTGGCTGCTGACGGCCTCACACCGGCCTACATTGCCACTCCTCTTTCTGTCGGCCCTACACTCGCTCTCGCTTCGACTGCGCCACCACTGTGCGCAGCTTCCTCCAAGCACATCTGCTGGGCGAATCCCGTGGCTTCGCTCTTCGGGGGGAGCCCTGTAGCGCTCCTCGCGCCTCGCTTGGCTCGCAGGCCATGGCATGCGGCGCCGGACAAGAAAGGGGAAGTTAGGCTACACCGCCGCAGCGTGAGCAGTGCAAATAAACAGTTCAAGCCTCAACGCTGTCCGAGCTCGTTTTTCCTCGCCTTAGCGCCGACAGAGGCGAAACGCAATGTCGCCCGTGTGCTGTGCGATGTAGGGGCACGTTAAAGATCCCCGGTTGGTCGAAACTATTCCGGAGCCTTCCACTACGGCACCTCTTTATTCTCTCAGTCCCCCCTTAATCATTTCCTTAACGGCGCGGTTCAGGTGCCCGCCGATATATGAGACAGACACAGCGCCATTTCCTCCCCCCCAAAAAACAAAAAGAATTTCCTCCACTACGGCACCTCTCTTCTTTCAATCCCGCCTTGTTTCAGTTATGACGGCCATATGAACCCGCAATACGATTGATGCGCGCAGCGCTGCGGTGCGACAGGCACAGACCCTACTTGCGTGCTTGCAGTCTAGCGTCTTCAAACTGAATACGCGGTTTGCCTGTGCTTAGCATGTCGTCATGCAACTGAACACCAATGCGTGCCAGCTGCGGAAGCAAACCCCGTCCTCAGCGTCGCCGCCAGTGGACGCGGACTTTTAAAGACCCCACTAAATAGCTGAGTCGAGTTCTTGATCGCCAATACTCGTAACTCCAGACGAAGTCACTATGAGCGATATCGGTTACAGCCTTTATTCGAAGCACTAAGTTACTCAAATCATATCAACCTCTGTGAATAGAAGCGGGTTCAACGGCGTAACTTTTGCTTTTTAGGACGAACGCATTTCTAAATAGATTCGTCGGGTTTCAGCGGTAAGTGTCCGTCTTAAGCCTCTCAGTAGGAAGATTCGGAGTAACGGCTCTTAGGGTCTGTGGACATCTCAATCGGGTTGTGAGTTGGTGGAGGCGTCCACCTAGAAATGAAGGAAATTATGCACCCCTCCTTTTCTAAAACCAGCCGAAGAAACGTTTAGGCTCCGTTGCCTTTGACGAAATGAAATGCGCATAACGTGCTCCCTGGGTCATTGGACAACTAAATCACGCTTTCAGGTACGTGGCGTGGTGTCTGCCTACAAAAAAGCCGTGTTTTGGCACACCACTTCGTGCTTATCAAACCTAAACCACCAGCAATTTTGATTGGTTTGACTTCATGAAGGGTGATGTCTCAAAACCACTCAGGTTGTCAGGGACGCTGAAAATTTGGACTCCGTGTCATTTTGATAACCCGGGGCTCAAGTGCCATCTCAATGCTGAGTGCACTGGCCTCTAGCATTTCGCCTCCATCGAACTGCGACCTCGGATACATTTCGATGGAGGCGAAGTTCTAGAGGTCCATGTACTGTGCGATGTCAGTGCAGTCAAAGAACCGCAGGTGATTGAAATGATCCGGAGCTCTCATCTACAGCGTCCCTCAAAGCCCCAGTAGCTGTGGGACATTGAACATCATGAAGCCAAAAAAACAATTAACTCCGTTGAACCGGCTGCTATTCCCATACGTAAAGATGATTAAAAGAGCTCGGTGCTAGGAATAAAGACTACTTTGATATCACTCGCAGAGACTTTGCCAAGGGAGTATTGGCGATCAAGCGCTCGACTCAGCGACTTTGCCCGGGCTTTAAAAGCGCGCGTGTGCTGACTGCAACGCTGAGGCCACGGTTTATTCAACAGCTGGTACGCATTATAGTTGGTGATTATCATCCGAAAACAATGGACACAGCGCAGTTAATAATTTCAGGCGCGAAACAACAGCACTAATGGTTCGGCTGGGAGTGAGAACGAAATGGAAAGAGAAAGCATGCGTTTTGACAGTTACTACATCCCTGATCCTAATAGAACCATTCATGCTGTTTTTATCTCAAACAGGACAATGTAATGCGCGTCGTTATTACAAGCTTTAAAAAAAAGACCTAAGTGGCCGAAAATTTGCCGGATGCCTCAACTATGATGCCCGTCTCTATATCTCACTCCCTCCTACTTCGCCAGCCGCAGTGGTGGCTACTGACCCGAAAGACGCGGGTTCGAAACCGGCCGCGGCGGTAGAATTTCGATGAAGGCGAAACTCTAGAGACCCGTCTACTGTGCGATGTCAGTGCACATGAAAGAACACCGGGCGGTCGACATTTCTCGAGTTCTCCCATTCGGCGTCTCTCATAGCCGGAGTCCCTTGGAGGCGTTAAACCACAATAAACCTAACCAAACCATCCTCCATCGCAAACCGATGGTGCGGTTCATACGTAATGCATCAAGAAGAAAAGATAGTTACTATCCTTCTTTCCATGAAGCCAATTTTCATCTTCATTTTGTCTGAAGCTACCCTCTCAATGAACCACACCCAAGCCATCGAACGCATGAGGTAATCTAGCTCCTTGCAGGTTCGCCAAAACACTGGCGTTCAGGTTCGACGTCTACAGGCTGCACATGTACTACAAGGGAGGCTGGGCTGAAGCCTCCAGAGTAATTTCGGCCACCTGGGGCTTTTTAACGTGCGCTTACATCGCACAGCTAGCGAACGGGCGTTCTTGCACAACGCCTTCACCAAACAGCTGCCGCCATGGTCGGGATGCAGTCCGCTACATTTTCTCAGCGACCGATGGACGCGACTACCGAGCCACCATAATGGGCGACATCAAGGCATAGCCACAAAATTCCAATGTTCGTCTCTTACGTGTCGTGGCGCCAGGTGCTCTCTGGAGAGAACCCTGACGGCGACATCTTGCTGGCAGGAGGCCTGCGTGTCCAGCACGCATCCGTAGCGCGTCCTGGAACGATGGGCGTAGCAGCCGGTGCAGGTGACGTGGCAGCAGGGGAGCATCGCCATGTGCGAGCAAACTCGGACGCAGCAGCCGCAGTACTCGCTCCAAGACAGGGGCTCCAGGAAGCACGCCAAACGCCAGCCCACGCCATCCTCGAAGCCATGCAGTGCGCAAGCGGTGCCCGCTCTTTCCGCCTCCGAAGCCATCTCCTCGGCCGTCGACGCAGAACTCAGTCCACTGCCACCTCGGCACACCAAGCTATCGATGCAGAGTAGTGGAACAGAATCCCGGCGGCGCAGTTTCAAAGAGGAGCAGCTTCCGCTGACGTTGACTCCTTCCAGGTGAAGCACCGCCGAAATAGGGACAGAGACGCAGCGATTACGTGTCTGAACTCACGAGCGCTCGAGGTGGACTGATAGCGCGTGCAGATCAGAGCACGCACGAAGAAAAAAAAATGCATCCAGACAACCAGCAACACTGGACACCAGCGAAACGGGGGACAGAGCTGTCATGTGTTTGTTTATTTAAATAAAAATATTTGTGTTCCCAAAATTTGAAACGCTAACTTCCCTGTTTGGATCTGCACCAAACCCTGGCCGATCACCCACCGTGGGTATGTGCCATCATCTTTCAAGCAACAACAACAACGCAAGTAGGGACACAGCCGTTCTCGAGAGCGCGAGCTCTTATTCTTAGGAAAGAGAAAAGAAAAAAAGAAGAAAAGAGAAAAGAAGCGAGTGAAAAGAGAGAGAGCAATGAGAAAAAAGAAAAAAGGAAAGAGAAAAAGAAAGAGGAGGGAGGAAGAATCGCGCTCCTCCCTCGAGACCGACCGCGGTAGGGCGTGCACTGGCGCTAGGTGCCGAATTAGATACACTGGAACGCTGTGCAGTCGGGTTCAAAAGACGATGATACTGCTCAGTATCATCTCATCGGAGTACCTGGGTTCGAACCGGCTGCGGCGGCCGAGTTTGGATGGAGGTGAAACGCAAAACGCGCCCGTATGCTGTACGATGTCACTGCACGCTAGTGATCTCCAGGTGGTAGAAATTTTTTTGCAGCCCTCCACCACGACACTTCTTTCTATTATTATTATTATTATCCTTTCTTCTTTCAGTCATCCTTTTTATTCGTTTATTCCCCTACCCCCCCCCCCCCCCAACTTACGGTGCGGTTTGGGTGTGCACGGAGATGTCAACCACCAGTGGGAATGCCCCGCGCGGAGAGCTTCTCGCTGCATTTTTTCGTGTTAAGCAGTAGCCTATTGTAATTCTTTATGATGGCTATTAACACCGGATATTTAACAGAGTCGAATTTGCTGAAAGAAATGCATGTTTAGGGATGGAAACTCGAGATGAATGGCACATAGAATATATTCGACGTTGATACTCGAAGCGGCCCAAACCGGCGCATTCTTATTGACTCGAACAAGATCCGTTACAGAAAACTGTGTCCTCGCATACCCTTTGGTCAGACCCAGAGTTTGAAGTATGCGCATAAATTTCGGATCAACCGGACCCGCACTGCTTCATCTAGAAGCGAGTGCTGCTGAACGCGAGATGCACATCGCGGTGAGCCGATACCGGCGAACGACACTTGTAAACAGAGCCGTATGCCAGCGCTTCGTTGTTGCCGTTGCGCTTTTTTTGAATAGGTACACGTGACACCCTATGCTGTTTGCATCGAAACGAGAAAAGAAACGGCATCGAATTCCGTTCTGAAGAAAGTGTGGCTGGCAGTTCTGCGGAACGATGCGTAAAGCGCAGCACTCTCCTTACATTTCATTTTCAGATCACGGCGCTTCAAGTCGGCTTTCCAAGATTTTGCATGCTGTGGATAAGAACAATGCATTCGTTGTGTACACATTACTTTAAACGGTACTTCTTGTTTTGTGTTCTCCCTATTCATGTAAAGCGCATTTGATTTTCAATGAAGGCGCGCGCTCGAATGTTTGAAGAGCTCGCAAGTCGTGAAAGGTAATCACGCTTGGGAGGCTTTTTGAGGTAATTGGGATATATGTATGTATACTGTTATTTGCAAGCTCTTTTCTTCAACAGTGACTGCAGCGGTGGCCTAGTTATCCGAGCACCGGCCTCGCAAGCGGGAGGTGTGGGGTTCGGGCCTCAGTGCCGCCGGGTACCAACCGGTGATGCTATGGGTACAAGCTTTCCCCGGATCTGGTGCTCGAATTTTTATGGTGAAATGCTTGGGAAACGGGTCTGCGACCCCAACTTGAGTAGAAGAAAATACCTTGTGAGATTGAGCTCTTTGGTCACAGATACCCTTGCTCCATAAAAATTCATATAATCATCATCATAATATCTTGAAAATTGTTTTTCGTCGAAAGGAAATGGCGCAGTACCTCTCTCACATATCGGCGGACACCTGAAGCGCGCCATAAGAAAAGTGATAAAGGAGGGACTAAGAGAAGAAAGGTGCCGTAGTGGAGGTCTCCGGAATAATTTCGACCACCTGGGGATCGTCAACGTGCACTGGCATCGCAAAGCATACGGGCGCCTTGCATTTCTCCTCCATCGAAACGCAGCCGCCGCGGTCGGGTCCCCCATAGCCTGAGTTGCTTTGGGACATTAAACCCCCTAAAACCCATAACCCGATCACTATTTACTGTTAAGACACTTCTCTCCTTACGTCGAGGAATACGAAAGCATGTCTTTTTTATGAAAGGAAATATTTTTGAGGAACAGACGAGTAGCCCTCAGACCTCGATATCTCGGTTGGCACCTCAACCACATTTCATTGACAGCTATAGTGTGCCACTTTGCGAATAGAACCCGACCGCGGCGGCCGCCGTTCGATGGAGGCGAAACCCAAAAAGCGCCCGTGTGCTCTGCGATATCAGTGCACATTAACTATCCCCAGTAGGTCAAAATTATTAGAGAGCTCTCCACTTCGGCCCCTGTTTCTTCCTTTCTTCTTTCGCTCCCTCCTTTATCCCTTCTCTTCCGGCGCAGTTTAGGTGTCCGCCAATATGCGCGACAGATTCTGCGCCATTTCCTGTCCCCAAAACCGATTTCATTGGATTGTAAACATTTATTGCGTCGATAGCAGGTTGCAGAAGACATACTAGATGGCTGCTAGCCCATGGATGGCGGCGACCTCATTGGCCCACTCGATTGCCCGTACTTGAAGGTTAGGGTCCGAGCTGACGAGCACGGCCTCCCACCGCTAGGGAGAAGGGGGTGTATCAACTTCGCCGGAGGCGGAAAGAATGTGGTTGTATGGGGCCCTTTCAGCACATTTATGGCAGTTTGGATCGTACTAGACAGGGTGCATGAGCGCAATTTTCGCTTTTAGCGAGTCATGAGCTTATTAAGGCTTTCGCTTTAATATCGAAAAAGAACGCGCACCCAACAACCTTGAGGAGCACCGCTAGATTGCGTCCACCTCCGAGAAGATTGAGCGTCCTATCTCAATGCTTCAATGCATTTTCTTTTCTTACTCGCGTGCTGCGACCCGCGCGCGCTATCATTCCACCTTGAGCGCACGTGATTGCAGACACATAATCGCTGGTTCTCCGTCCCCGATTCGGCAGTGACCCTTTGCAACTTCTGAACGTCACCAGAAGCTGCTCTTCTTTGAGACTGCGCAGCCGGGATTCCGTTCCACTGCTCTGCATCGACAGGTTGGTGCGTTGAGGCGGCTCTGGGCGGAGGTCAGCGTATTCAGCGTCGACGGCCGATGAGATGGCTTCGGAGGAGGAAGGAGCGGACGCCGCTTGCGTACTGCATGGCTTCGAGGATGACGTGGACTGGCGGTTGGCGTGCTTCCTAGAGCCCCTGTCTTGGAGCGAGTACTGCGGCTGCTGCGTCCGAGTTTGCTCGCACATGGCGATTATCCCCTGCTGCCACGTCACCTGCGCCGGCTGCTACGCTCAGCGTTCCAGGATGTGCTACGGATGCGTGCTGGACCCGCTGGCCTCCCGCCAGAAAGCTGTCGCCGACATCGTCTTCTCCAGACAGGACCTGGCGCCACGACACGTAAGGGACGAATATTGAAATTTTGTGGCTACGTCTTGACGTCGCCCACTGTGCTGGCTCGGTAGTCGCGTTGTTCAGGCGCTGAGCACATGTCGCGTATTTTATCCTCACCATGGCGGTAGCGTTTCAGCGGGGACGCAGTGCAAGAACGCCTGTGTGCTGTGCGATGCAAGCGCACGTTAGATAGCCCACGTTAGCCGAAATTAATCTAAAGTTTCCAGAATGGATGCTTGGGCTACTTGTTAACGGTTCACTTCCACATAGCGCTAAACAGACACGGACGCTGGGAGACAAACAGGATGAGCGCTATTTAGTGCCCGTCCGTCTCCCTACGTCCGTGTCTTTAGCGCTATGTGACAAATTATTCTAAAGGCTTGAACTAAGCCTTCTTCGCACTATGTTTTTCTTGTGTACGTTAAATCTGACCCCCAGTGATTTGGATCACTTCACCAGGGCCTTAATTATAGATAGGTTAGCTCAAGCATACATTGACGAGTGTGGTTTATTTGATTTCATCTGAGATTAGTGCAAGAACGCACATGTGCTGTACGATGTAAGCGCACGTTAGATAGCCCCAGGTGGCCGAAGTTTTGTTTGTCACAATGGAAGCTTGGGCGAGTGGGAGACTGTTCACTTTCCACATCGCGCTAAACAGACACGGACGCTGGGAGACAAACAGGACGTGCGCTAAATTATCTTGCGCACGTCCTGTTTTGTTTTTTTGCGTCCGTGTCTGCAATAGCGCTACGTGACAAGTTAATCTAAAGTCTTCAACTAAGCCTCATTCCCTATATATCTGTATATGTTTAGCTTGTGGACGTTAAATCTGACCTTCAGTACCTTGGATCACTTTACCAGGGCCTTAAATATAGACCGGTTAGCTGAAGCGTACAATGACTTGTGTGTGGTTTATATGGTGTGTGGGCCACCGCGGTGGCTCAGTGGTTTTGGCGCTGGGCTAGTGTCCCAAAACAAGCATATTCGATAGCGGCCGCGACGGTCGAATTCCGATGGGGGCGAAATTCTAGAGGCCCGTCTACTCTGCGTTGTTATTGCAAGTTAAAGAACTCCAGGTGGTATAAATTTCCGGAGCCCTTCATTCTGGCCTCTCCCGTAGCCTGAGTCGCTTTGGGACGACGTTAAACCTCCTTAAGCCGACCCTTAAACCACTTTGGAGTGTGGGGTTTGCAAAAAGGCAAAATTATTTCGAGGAAAGGCAAATCATTACCTTTGCTCCTGGCGTATTACATCGTAACCACACCGTCGGTTATTAGTCTGTTTGTTTTAGGAAAGCAAATGACGCCTTTATTGTCTCACTTAGGTTGCCATCTCAACCGCGACGTGAGGTAACGGAGGAAGGTGTGAATGAAGCAAGAAAGAGAACTCCGTCGGTTAGTGGAAAAGGGATTGATAGCAGTAGATGAGGCCTCCGGCCAAATTTCGGACACCTTTGGTTTTGAAGCGAAACCTTCTCTAAGCTACCTCGCAATGATTTCGCGGTTCTTGCGGTTTCAACCTTCAAGTGAGCCAGAGGCCAAACTCCTTATGGCTTGGTTCGGGTGTCCATCAATATATGTGAAGCAGTTACTACGCCATTTCCTTTCCTCGAAATCGGTTCGGGTGCCCACCGATATATCTGAGAGTTGGTGCGCTCTTTTGAGAGATGAGAGATGTGAGCGAGTGAAAGACAAGACGCGTGTCGTAAAACTCTCATTGCATAGCCTCCAATGCATAGCTACGTAAAGCTGTGTCCGAGTTATAACTAATCATACGTCAGATTCAATGATGTGAAAGATGCGCTAGTACACTGCACGAAAAAAAATTAGGTCTGATATGTGGACGAATGGGAAAGCGTGGAACTTTCTAGAACGCGGGATTCTTTCACGACACCAGTAGGCAATCTGTTTCGTATTTTTATTTTTGTTTTTACTTTTATTTGTTTTAATTTGTATTGCTCTCACTGTGGTTTTTCAATTAATTAATATTGTGTCGTCGAACTGCTATTCATTACAATTCATCAACCAAATACTTCCCACAGGTAAATCTCATCACGCACTAACACAGACTTTTCCACATTTATTGTCGCAGAACGACGTAATCGTGCAGAGAATGATTTGCTGATTCGAAACACGGGACATAAACATGGGCTATTGTGATCTCAAAGTGTAATTTTCGTGTTTACTTAATTATACCACATTGACCAATTTTTCCCAATGCGAGATCTCATCACACGCGTAGCTAACACAACCGAAGTTTTGCACATACATCTTTATACAACGACACAATCGTGCGGGGAAGCTATGTCGTCTTCCGTGGCTGTTGTGACGTCGATGTGTAATTATCGCGTTTTCTTGATTAACTAATTATACCACACTTTTCACACAGCGAGCTTTGATCACACACTATGCAACCAAATTCTTGCACTTTTTTTTTCACAGAAAGATGTAATCGTGCGGAAAAAGTCTTGCTGACACGAAACACGTGGCATAGCCATCTAATGCGTTCGTATTAAGAAATAACAGCGTGTTACTCCGCACTTGTTTAAAGGCCGAGTGGTCTAAGGCACGAGAAAGTGACCGCGTGTTCTCGGCACTAAGAGAGCATCTAAAGATATGGCTCGGTAACTGTACTTTTGGGGGACACCTCAACCGCGCCGTGGAGGAAGGGCAGAAGTAGGAGTGCAAGAGGAAAGAGAAAGCTATGCCGGAGTGGAAGGCTCCGGAATAATTTAGACCACCTGGACGTCTTTAGCGTGCACTGACATCACCACATGGACGCCCTTTGCGCTTAGCCTCCATCGAAACGCGGCCGCCGACTCGTGATGTATGAAATGTAGTTTCAGGTGCACAGATGTGTGCTAAGAGGAAGTTCTGAAAAGTCATGCGGTTGGGAGTGAGCAGGAGCCGAGTGGGAGGTGGCGCTTACTTAGGTGCCAGGCACCTGAGACGCGAGCCATTTGGACATTGCTGTGCGGAACAGAAGGTAGTCCCGCAGCGCCCGTGAGCCAGAGCTTAGTGTTTTTCTTCTGGGGCGCGCATGCAGATGGCGAACAACTGAAGGCGAAGTTCAAAAGAGAGCCCGCCCCGGTGGCTCGATGGTGTGTGCGCTCTGCTAGTGAGCCGATGGACACGGGTTCGATAGCAGCCACGGCGGCCACGTTTCAGTGGAGGCAGAACATAAAAAGGATTTTGTACTTCGAAATTATTCCGGAGGCGTCCACTACGGCACATCTTTTTTTCAACTTCAACCTTCCTCCCTTCCCGTGAGGCGTGTTTTATGTATCCACCGCGGAGTCAGACACTTTCTGCGCCATTTCCTCTTACATACAAATGCCGAGTCTGGCTGCATCTAATCATTCCACTTTGTATTTTTGTAATACGCTTCTTCACACGCGCGCACACACACACACACACACACACACACACACACACACACACACACACACACACACACACACACACACACACACACACACACACACACACACACACACACACACACACACACACACACACACACACACACCACACACACACACACACACACACACACACACACACACACACACACACACACACACACACACACACACACAGAGTCACCGCGCCTTTCCTTAATTTTACTTTCCTCATAACCAATTTCTTTACAGCTCCTCGGACTGCAAATTCCTTCTCTAGTTGCAGAATAAAGGTTTTTTTTCTGCTAACAGAAAGAGCGTCACCTTGTTGGCAGCATCTGGCAGCACTCTGAGCCTTCGGAAGACCACGTGAAGCGTTATCACACCAAAGGCAAGGTTGGGGCACAGAGCCCAATAACTCAATGCCAAACCAGTGTTCCGAGCAATGCAAGCATACATTTAGCCACTGTCTATACTCGTGTTTTGTGCCGTGCTCATCGCCTGCGTCCCCAGCATCTGTGAAGGAAAGCGATTCACCGTCTTTCTTTCTTCCGGTTGCAGAAACGGTGCTGGAATGCCGAGCGAGGCCGCAATGTCTCGGCGCTTTCATTCCTGGTCCGACAGCACCAGCAGAAGTAGCGGACTTCCGGGGTTATCCGATGCGTCCGGGTGCAACGCACCCGGAGAGGCAGTGGCTCACCTGGCTTCAGGCTGCAGCCCCGACAAGCCGCTTCGCCGTCGGCTCTGCAGCAGTGGTGAAAAACTGAAGGCTTCCTACAGCGCAGCGCTGGTCTGTACGCAGACGAACGCTTTTCTCATATTGTTCCTCGTTAAGCCGCCAGGCAGGGCCTACCTGTTTCTGGCCGTAAAGAATTTATATTCGAAGTTTGAGACGATAAGATGAACCGGCATGGCGGCCTCCGATAATTAATGGCTGTCTGTTGGGTTCCTGCCTGCTCAACCTCAGGGAGGCTATGGGACCTGCCATTTCGCTAACGGTGAATAAAATGAAATAATTATGGTAAGCCTCGAGTTGCTCTCGTTACTCGCATGAATCAATTCCACTTCGTTTTGTCCGGCGTCATTATACGATGGCTTCCTCTAAATGCTGGCTTTTTTAAAGAAGCGCGTTAAGTAACTCTCTGCTCGCTCTTACGTGTTGAAGAGCATGGCAGGTTAGTATCGAGGACCCTCGAACCACACGGCGTGGCTTTTGTTTTGTGATGAGGCTGCACACAACATTTGTTGTGGCCTGAGAGTAAGAGGTAGCGCTTTGTTATCAGATATGAGTGAAATACTGACCACCTGCGGTAGGTTGTCTTTCTCCTCTGTTGAACTCGGGCGTGTCTGACGAGTGACAAGAAGATGCAGGTGCATAATCGGTATTGAAGGTATACATTGTACCAAAATAAAGGGTGAGGTGTTAGAGCTACCATCCTCTTCGGGATATTTTCATGGAGCTGATGCAAGAAGGAACATAATGGGTACAAATAATGTACCTTGTCTGCAATATGTTGTCGATTCAAGAAAATTGAAGCTTTTCTGTTCTTACACCACGGTTAATTTCCTGTGCAAGCAGTAAGCTTCAAAGCACAATGACAAGTTCCAGTGTAGTCAGATTATGGGCGGAACGAGTGCTTTTTCGTCAATGAAATCACCTGCGAAGCTCACTATGAACGCCTTGTTTTCTGTATGCTTAAATGAGGTGCAAGCTGTACAGCCAATATCATTTGCTGCGAGTATGGATGGCTGGATTACGATATGGTATGCCAGCGGCATTGTGCAACATGTGTGAAAACATCGGTGTGCATGGCAGCTGCCACTTCGGGAGAGTCATTTTGTTTCTTTACTGCCGGCCATGCGGGTATCTACATCTGCAATACATTTTTATGTGACAAATTGGATGATTACAACTTCCCCTGCATGCGATCATAGGCTGAGCCAAAGTAGTAGTTTTAAGTTTCGACTGTGACATGTTACCAAAACAGGAACTCTATGCAGGAACAAAAATCATTGTCGCAGCTCATTCGCGTGTGTTCCGCAGTGCACAAATCTCTAACGTAGAACCCATTCTGATTGTCAGAAAAAATGCCACAAGGATGAAAGTGCAGAATTTATATTAATAATTAGGTATTAAGATTCACTACATGAGAATGAAACCATATCTCAACAAAGAGAATCAACGGATGAGAGTAGTTAATTGGTTTTTTGGGGAAAGGAAATGGCACAGTATCTGTCTCATATATCTTTGGACACCTGAACCGCACCGTAAGGGAAGGGATAAAGTAGGGAGTGAAAGAAGAAAGGAAGAATAGGTGCCGTAGTGGAGGGCTCCGGCATAATTTAGACCACCTGGGGATCTTTAACGTGCACTGACATCGCACAGCACACGGGCGCCTTAGCGTTTTTCCTCCATAAAAACGCAGTAGCCGCGGTCGGGTTCGAACCCGGGAAGTCCGGATCGGTAGTCGAGCGCCCTAACGGATGAGTGTAGTCAAAATCAGATTTATGCGGGGCATAACATTAAAGGACTCAAAATCTGTCATTTTTGCTTAAGTATGAACGCCGGAGAGAAATGAAACACAATATTACGCCAGTGGGAAGGTTGAAAGCAGAAGGCCGGAGAAAATTCACATGCTGGAAGAAGCTGTATACCGCATGTAAATAATCAGGCCATTGTCTTTCCTTCTTGGAAACGGCATCAAGATGAAAGCAAAGTTATAGCGTTGCTTTGCAAGGAGGATAGCGCGAGGGAGGTGCCCATGAGTTGTATCAGTAGAGCTTTAATAGCTGTGAAATGCAAAAAGAAAGACACAAACTATGACCGCATCACTACACACTTAGAACATAGGAAAATAGATAGAACGATCGCATAATATTTATATAGGCTGCCCGATAGGCTGGCTGCCTTCGTCATATCGTAAGTCGTTGACAGTCTGATGATTTTTTATTTCACTTGGGACACCACTACAATATACTCTATGTCGCAGTTCATTCTAGCTTTGCTTTCACTGTTGTGCACGAGTGCTCCAGAGGACCGATAAAAGCAAGGGAATTGGAGGAAAGCGTGCGAGATTGTGCGATTTTATTAGTAGGGAGAAGTAGAGCCCACAATGAGATCTTCATCAGCCTGACTGCGCCCGCTGCAGGCAAAGGCCTCTCCCATGTCTCTCCAATTAACCCTGTCCTGTGCCAGCTGTGCCCACCCAATGCCTGCAAACTTCCTAATCTCATCCGCCCACTTAACCTTCTCTCCGAATTCTGCTACGCTTGCCTTCTCTTGCAATCCCAATCAAATGAGAATACGTAAAACGACGCTTATGAGGCGGCAAACAAAGAATATGAAGAACAATAGAAGAAGCAGAAATTTAAAGTTTGCGAGCAATATCAGGGTTGCATAGCAAACTCTTGTATTATTTGCTTGCTCAAATCTTCATACTAAAATAAAAGATAATAGGAATGAAAAGCAAGCCGTGTAGATTTGTAGCTCACAAAACAAAAATAATGCTTAACGTCATTTTTAATTAAATCTTAAAAAGAAACACTGGGAATGGAATATAAAAAACAATATCGTGTTCACGATACCACTGATGCGTTCATTTCTTTGTTTATAGAAAAACGAAGGGGGGGGGGGGGAGTGGGGAGGACAATACTTCCGGTGATTAATAGTTAACGTGAGCAGTGCATCCTTCTATTTGTTTTCTTCTTCCAATGCTTGCCTTACTGACTTCAGGTTCTCGAATTGTAAACAATGACAACGTTAGTCACCGTAACCACGGCTAAAAAGCTAAGGCCAAGTTTTTAAATTGTGCCCTCCAGAAAAACTGTGGCTAGAGCTGTTTTAGAAAGAAACAGAAAAGGGGCACCGAGTCGAAACGTTGAGCAAAACACCTCTACAAATTAGAAGCTACTACAATGAAAGCATAAATAAAACGACCAGTCAGGTAAACTGACGAGATAATAGAGAAAAATAATGGGTATGATGACACGGTCGCAAAGAAGTCGAGATAGTGAAAGTAAATGAAAGGCAGTGAGGCGAAGAGATGCATTTTCGAAGATTTAGTCGTACTTCGTTCGGCAAGAGTTTTGAAAGTCTACGAGCCGAAACTGGTGGTTTTTCTGGCAGAAAAACACAAAACATTGAAGTCGGCTACCTTTCTCATTCGCGATATGTGTTCGTTGATAGATGACTACACAGTTAGCTTAGTTTTGCTTCCGGAGCCTGAAGCGAGATACAAGTTCTTCGGGAAGCAAAAACCACCTAGAGCAAACAATAAATTTGCCTCCGTACAGTTCTTGAATCTCTTTCTAAACAGCGAGTACGCCTAATTAGCCCAATTATAAAAAACTCCGCCCTCCAGTTAGTCCGATATAGCCAATTCGTCATGTATACTTAAGTCAGATTTAGTTTTTGAGGTACTGCAGAAGCAAGAATCTGCCTCGTTAACCACCCATACCTGTGCTACAGGAGTTCGCCCAACTTAATACACGGGTGGCAAATAGAGCTCGAAAACGACTTCATTGTTTAAATACACTTCCTCCGTGGTCATATTGCCAGCTCACTGACAATCGCCCCACTGTTTCCCCGTCGGTATCAGCAGCGTATCTGCCTGAAGGGTGCATATTATACACGGATGCATCACATTCTGCAGAGACGGGAGTTACTGCTGTGTACAGTCCATCTCATCCGCATCTCAACTCTCGCGCGACGTATACTGCGGATGCATGCACTCCCCTGGCATTGGAACTTCAAGCCATTTATAATGTCATTGCTTCCCTTCCGCTCGTTCCAACATTCAATACAGTTCATATTTACACCGACTCCCGCGCCGCCCTTAAACAGCTTAAGGTTGTTCGATGGACATTCTAGATTTCACAATCAATTCATGTGCTCTGCGCAAAGTATCCATGTCCTGTGCGCATACACTAGATTCGCGGCCAAGCCCAGGATCCACAAAACATTCAAGCGGATGCTATGACTCATCTTCATACATCAGACGATCCGCCACCTTCCCCTCTTCCCCCAGATCCGTTCCTGTCCCATGTTTCCGATTCCGAAGTTCTGCGCCAGAGAACACGCGCTCTAATTCCTCCGTGTTCGCACCCTCTCCCCCGTAGTCTTGCTCGGCAGGATGAGATATCCGTGCGCCGGATTCGGGCAGGGTTGGCTGCACCGCCGCGGTGGCTCAGTGGTTAGGGCGCTCGACAACTGATCCGGAGTTCCCGGGTTCGAAACCGACCGCGGCGGCTGCGCTTTTATGGAGGAAAAACGCTAAGGCGCCCGTGTGCTGTGCGATGTCAGTGCAACTTAAAGATCCCCAGGTGGTCGAAATTATTCCGGAGCCCTCCACTACGGCACCTTTTCCTTCCTTTCTTCTCTCATTCCCTCCTTTATCCCTTCCCTTACAGGTGGTTCAGGAGTCCGCCGGTACAGTGAGACAGATACTGCGCCATTTACATTCCCCCAAAACCAAATTTTCATAAAACGCCGGAACACTCTGATGCGAACAGCGGAACGGTAGGTGTGATCCATGCGACGCCTGCCGTGGAGACCGACACGGCGGACAGCGGTCGTAAGATTAATTTGGCTTTGGGGCAAAGGAAATGGCACAGTATCTGTCTTACATATCGGCGGACACCAGAACCGCGCCATAAGAGAAGGGATAAAGGAGGAACGCAGGAAGAAAGAGCGGCGACGGCGGCGACGAAGCGCGCGGCGCACCTACTCCTCCTCCCCGGTTGCCATGTTAACGGCGCATGCGCAAACTGGCCTCTCCCATGTACCATGCTAAAGGCGCATGCGCACAACAGGCATCTCCCGTGTACCCCGAAATGCTCGACTCCCGCTCCCGAAATGCTCCCGCTATAAAAAACGCAAATGAGAATGTCGTAAAAGCTGTATGTGCAAAAATGTATATAGGGGAGCCTGCCTCGGTGTGTTTCTTTTGCACTAATTACAATGAGAGGCAAAAAAATTCCAGCTGATCGTTACATTCTAACAATACAGCAAACAGACCTTACTCTCCACATCAAGAATAAATAACCAGACTAGCGAAGGTCAGGAAACGGAATACCAACAGTGAAAGGCAAAGCACGCACAAACTTTGACTGCGTTTTCTTTCCAAACGGCTGATTGACGTACTGAAAGTTGCGTACTTGCGATCAGTCATGCACTCAAGCATCGAGTCGTACCCACTTCAATTCGTTCATCTGTAACCGCTGCCATCGCAGCCGAGGTCCTGCTGCAGCTGTGTTTCATGCAAAAGTTTGTCATAAAGCACACAAGTAACTGCTCATGTAAGTACGCTCCATCCGAGCCTCCAAGGTAGAGACTCTATTCACTGCCCACAGATCGTTTTGCGATCTGGCTTGATTCACTTAAAAAGAATTCAAAATCAGTTGTCAGGGAAAGCTAATGGTGCAGTATCCGTCTCAAATATAGGCGGACATCTGAACCGCGCCGTAAGGGAAGGAATAAAGTAGAGACTGAGAGAAAAAGGCAAGAAAGAGGTGCCGTAATAGAGGGCTCCAGAACAATTTCGACTACCTTGGGAATCTTTAACGTGCGCTGACATCACACAGGGGGCGCCTTTACGTTTCTCCTGCATCGAAACGCGGCCGCCCCAGTCGGGCTCAAACCGGGGTACCCCGGATCAATAGCAGAGCGCCCTGACCACTGAGCCACCACGGCGGGTTCCCAAAAAACCATAATTGGTTTTTTGGAAAGAAAACGGCGCAGTATCTGTCTCATATATCATTGGACACCTGAGCCGCACCGTAAGGGAAAGGATAAAGGAGGGAGTGAAAGAAGAAATGAAGAAAGAGTTGCCGTAGTGGAGGGCTCCGGAATAATTTCGACCACCTGGCGATCTTTAACGTGCACTGACATCGCACAGCATACGGGAGCCATAGCGTTTTGTCTCCATAAAAACGCAGCCGCCGTTCTGAGGCTCTTTCTGGCTATGTTGATGTCTATTCGGCACCAGACGTTACTAATGAAACAGAATTTAATAAACAAGAATGTTTTATTTGAACGCGAGATGTCAATACTGAGAACTCTATGATCATCGTTTAGAAATGAATAGCAGTTTATGTTAATATAAAATATTTAAGCCCCCCCCCTCCCTTCTTTCTAAAGAAATTCGATTTTATCTACATTTGCTTGCGAGAACGGCTGCTGATGATTCGCCTAACTTTTTTTAGCTTTTCTAGCTTTTAATAGGATTTTCATTGAAGCTATCCTCTTGTTCATTAGACCGCGCTACTTTATGGACATAAACTAGCTTAATTTTCTCTCATTGAGCTGCAATGGCATCACACGGACTTCTGAGGCCATGTTCGCGGGTCTTCTACCCGGCAGCGGTTCAAGAAGCGCGGCAGGCATAAAGTACTATTGGGAATAAAACAGGCGCATACAACTCTGCCTTACGTCAGGCTCCAATGGTGCACCCATTTCTGGAGGTTCTTGCTGTCGAGTAGGGCGAGAATGAGATCTCTTATACCCAAAGAAGTGCCAGTTTTCTCGTTCCAATGCGCACTGCCCCCGCTTAGCGGAAACACGAAAATCATTGCAAGAGGAGCCAGCAAACAGAACAGCGCATGGTGTAAGTCTATTTCGAGCCTGACAGTTTATCCGCGCCCACGTCAGATTATCGCAAGAATATTCAGTAACACTGTGTTGCATGTGAGAAACAAGATGAAGGTTTTGTTCGTATCACCAGACAGTCAGAGCGAGCAGAAAGGTACTTTACGTGGCTCTTAAAAAAGCCAGTAATGACACAGGGTGATCGTAGATTCAAACAGCAGAAAAAGAGGTGAGCGCACCGCAGCACTCTTGCATGTGGGTGCCAGTAAAGAGAGCAACTACAGTCTTACCATAATTATTTCATTTTATTCTCCATTCGCGAAATGGCGGGCACCAATAGCTTCGCAGCTTTTAAGCACCCATGAACCCATCATACCGCCGCCAATTATCGGTGCCCGCCACGCGGCATCGTGTTACCGTCTCAAAATTCAAAAATAATTCCTTACGGCCAAAAACAGGCAGCCCCTGCCTGACCGCATAACGAGGAAAATTATCAGAAAAGCGATGGTCTGCGTACAGACCACCGCTGCGTTGTATGCAGCCATGAGCTTCTCGGCACTGGTGCTGAGCCGGCGGCGCAGCGGCTTGTCGGGGTTGCAGCCCGAAGCCTGGTGAGCCACGGCCTCTCCGGGTGAGTTGCACCCGGAGGCATCGGATAACCCCGTAAGCCCGCTACTTGCGCTGGTGCTGTCGGACCAGGAATGAAAGTCTCGAGCTCTTGCAGCCTGGCTCGGCATTCCAGCACCCTATCTGCAACCGGAAAAAAAGAATAACGCTGAGTCACTTGACAAGGTAAGGGAAATGAGGCGCTCGTTTGACAAATATATGAAGGAATCCAACAGTCAACCCCTCCTTTTCTAAAAACCAGCGGAAGGTTCAGGCTCCGTTGATTTTGACGAAATGAAATACGCATAACGTGCTCCCTGGGCCGTTGCACACCTAAATCACGCTTTGAGATACGTGGCGTGGTGTCTACCTGCAAAAAATCCGTGTTTTGGCACACCACTTAATGCTTAGCAAAGCTAATCCACCAGCAATTTTGATTGGTTTCGCTTCATGAGGAGTAATGTCTCAAAGCCACTCAGGCTGTGAGGGACGCCGAAAATTAGGACTCCGTGTCATTTCTATAACCCACGGCTCAAGCGTTCTCTCAATGCAGAGTGCTCGGGCCTCTAGAATTCGCCTCCATCGAACTACGTCCTCCGATACATTTCGATGGAGACGAAATTCTTGAGGTCCGTGTACTGTGCGATGTCAGTGCAGTTAAAGAACGGCAGGTCATCGAAATGATCCGGAGCTCTCATCTACAGCGTCC
Organism: Amblyomma americanum; assembly: GCA_030143305.2. Taxonomy (NCBI): domain Eukaryota; kingdom Metazoa; phylum Arthropoda; class Arachnida; order Ixodida; family Ixodidae; genus Amblyomma; species Amblyomma americanum. The sequence continues at coordinate 221,538 of JARKHS020032295.1, read as the reverse complement.
CTAACAGCCCCAGTCACTGTGGGATATTGAACCTCATGAAACCAAAAACCATCAACAAATTAACGCCGTTCAACCCACTTCTATTGCCAGCGGTAAAGGTGATTAAAGCAGCTTGGTGCTTGGAATAAAGACTACATTGGTATCGCTCGCAGAGACTTTGACAAGGGAGTATTGGCGATCAAGCGCTCGACTCATCGAGTTTGCCCAGGCTTTCAAAGCGCGCGTGTTCTGACTGCAACGCTGAGGCCATGGTTTATTCCACAGCTCGCACGCATTACAGTTGGTGATTATCATCTGAAAAAAATGGGCACAGCGCAGTTAATAATTTCAGGCGCGAAACAACAGTACTAATCGTTCGGCTGGAAGTGAGAACGAAATGGAAACAGAAAGCATGCCATTTGCACAGTTACTACCTTCCTGATCTTAATAGAACCATTCATGCTATTTTTATCTCAAACAGGCCCATGTAATGCGGTCGTTATTACAAACTTAAAAAAGAGACACGTGGCCAAAGTTTTGACGGATGCCTCAACTACGGTGCCCGCCTTTATAATTCACTCCCTCCTCCTTCGCCAGCCGCCGCCGTAGCTATTGACACGAAAGACGCCGGTTCAATACCGGCCATGGCCGCAGAATTTCGATGAAGGCGAGAACTCTAGAGACCCGTCTACTGTGCGATGTCAGTGCACGTGAAAGAACACCGGGTGGTCGACATTTCACGAGTTCTGCAATTCGGCGTCCCTCATAAAATGAGTCACTTGGAGGCGTTAAACCACCATAAACCTAACCAAACCATCCTCCATCGCAAACCGATGGTGTGGTTCATACGTAATGCATCGAGAAGAAAAGATAGTAACTATGCTTGTTTCCACGAAACCAATTTTTCATCTTCATTTTTACTGAAGCCACGCTCTTAATGAACCACACCGAAGCCATCGCACGCTTGAGGTGATCTAGCTCCTTGCGTCAGCGCCAAAACACTGGCGCTCAGGTTCGACGTCTACAGGCTACACATGTACTACAAGGGAGGATTGGTTAAAGCCTCCAGTATAATTTCGGCCACCTGGGGCTTTTTAACGTGCGCTTACATCGCACAGCTAGCAAACGGGCGTTCTTGCACAACGCCTCCACCAAACAGCTGCCGCCATTGTCGGGATGCAGTCCGCAACATGTGCTCAGCGCCCGATGGACGCGACTACCGAGCCACGACAGTGGGCGACATCAAGACATAGCCAAAAAATTCCAATGTTCGTCTCTTACGTGTCGTGGCGCCAGGTGCTCTCTGGAGAGAATCCTGACGGCGACATCTTGCTGGCAGGAGGCCTGCGTGTCCAGCACGCATCCGTAGCGCGTCCTGGAACACTGAGCGTTGCAGCCGGTGCAGGTGACGTGGCAGCAGGGGAGCATCGCCATGTGCGAGCAAACTCGGACGCAGCAGCCGCAGTACTCGCTCCATGACAGGGGCTCCAGGAAGCACGCCAAACGCCAGTCCACGCCATCCTCGAAGCCATGCAGTGCGCAAGCGGCGTCCGCTCTTTCCGCCTGCGAAGCCATCTCCTCGGTCGTCGACGCAGAACTCAGTCCACTGCCACCTCGGCACACAAAGCTATCGATGCAGAGAAGTGGAACAGAATCTCGGCGGCGCAGTCTCAAAGAGGAGCAGCTTCTGGTGACGTTGACTCCTTCCAGGCGAAGCACCGCCGAAATAGGGACAGAGAAACAGTGATTACGTGTCTGAACTCACGAGCGCTCGAGGTGGACTCATAGCGCGTGCAGATCAGAGCACGCAAGAAGAAAAAAATGCATCGAGACAACCAGCAACACCAGAGCTCAGCGAGCCGGGGGCAGAGCTGTCGGATGTTTTTTTTTTAGATAGAAATATTAGCGTTCTCACAATTTCAAACGCCACGCGAGTAGGGACACGGCCGTTCTCGAGAGCGCGAGCTCTTCTTCCTAGGAAAGAGAAAAGAAAAAAAGAAGAAAAGAGAAGTGAGAAAAGAGAGAGGGAGAGGAATGAGAAAAAAGAAAAAGGAAAGAGGAGGGAGGAAAAAGCGCGCGCCTCCCTCGAGACCGACCTTGGTAGGGCGTGCACTGACACTAAGGGCCGCCTTAGATAAACTACAACGCTGTGCAGTTGGGCTCAAAAGACGGAGATGATACTGACCGGAGTACCTGGCTTAGAACCCCACCGCGGCGGCCGCGCTTCGATGGAGGTAAAACACAAAATGCGCTCGTGTGCTGTGCGAGGTCAGTGCACGTTAGAGGTCCCCAGGCGGTCGAAATTATTCCGGAGCCCTCTACTACAGCACTTTTTTCCTTTCTTTCAGTTCTTCCTTTATCCCTTCGCTTACGGCGCGGTTCGGGTGTACACTGATATAAGTCAACCACCAGTGGGAATGCCCCGCGCGGAGAGCTTCTCGCTGCATTTTTCGTGTTAAGCACTAGGGTATTGTAATTCTTTCTTATGGCTATTAAAAACTGTGGTTTAGTAGAGTCGAATTCTTTTTTTGCAGATATTTTTAACTTAATTGGTTTTTGGGGGAAAGGAAATGGCGCAGTATCTGTCTCATACATCGTTGGACACCTGAACCGCGCCGTAAGGGAAGGGATAAAGGAGGGAGTGAAAGAAGAGAGGAAGAATGAGGTCCCGTAGTGGAGGGCTCCAGAATAATTTCGACCACCTGGGGATCTTTAACGTGCACTGACATCGCACAGCACACGGGCGCCTTAGCGTTTTTTCTCCATAAAAACGCAGCCGCCGCGGTCAGGTTCGAACCCGGGAACTCCGGATCAGTAGTCGAGCGCCCTAACCACTGAGCCACCGCGGCGGGGATTTTTTTTTTTTTTTGCAGATAGAAATCCAGGTTCAAGGATGGGAACCCGAGATGAATGGCATATAGAATATATTCAACGGTGAGACTCGAAACGGCCCAAACCGGCGCATTCTTATTGACTCGAACAAGATCCGTTACAGAAAACTGTGTCCTCGGATACCCTTTGGTCAGACCCAGAGTTGGAAGTACGCGCATAAATTTCGGAACAACCGGACCCACACTGCTTCATCTAGAAGCGAGTGCTGCTGAACGCGAGATGCACATCGCGGCGAGCCGATGCCGTCGAACTGCACTTGTAAATCAGGCCGTATGTCAGCGCTTTGTTGTTGCCGTTGCGCTTCTTTTGAATAGGTACGCGCGAAACCCTATGCTGTTTGCATCGAAACGAGAAAAGAAACGGCATCGAATTCCGTTCTGAAGAAAGTGTGGCTGGCAGTTCTGCGGAACGATGCGTAAAGCGCAGCACTCTCCTTACATTTCATTTTCATTTCACGGCGCTTCCAGTCGGCTTTCCTTGACTTTGCATGCTGTGGATAAGAACAAAGCATTTGCTGTGTACACATTACTTTAAACGGTACTTCTTGTTTTGTGTTCTCCCTATTCATGTAAAGCGTATTTGATTTTCAATGAAGGCGCGCGCTCGAATGTTTGAAGAGCTCGCAAGTCGTGAAAGGTAATCACGCTTGGGAGGCTTTTTGTGGTAGTTGGGATATATGTATGTATACTGTTATTTGCAAGCTCTTTTCTTCAACAGTGACCGCAGCGGTGGCCTAGTTATCCGAGCTCCGGCCTCGCATGCGGGAGGTGTGGGGTTCGGGCCTCAGTGCCGCCGGGTACCAGCCGGTGATGCTATGGGTACAAGCTTTCCCCTGATCTGGTGCTCGATTTTTTTATGGTGAAATGCTTGGGAAACGGGTCTGCGACCCCAACTTCAGTAGAAGAAGATACCTTGTTAGATGGAGCTCTTTGGCCACAGATGCCCTTGCGCCATAAAAATTCATATCATCATCATCACCATCATTTCTTGAAAATTGGTTTTTGTCGAAAGGAAATGGCGCATTATCTCTCTCACATATCGGCGGACACCTGAAGCGCGCCGTAAGGAAAGTGATAAAGGAGGGACTAAGAGAAGAAAGGTGCTGTAGTGGAGGTCTCCGGAATAATTTCGACCGCCTGGGGATCTTTAACGTGCACTGGCATCACAAAGCATACAGGAGCCTTTGCATTTCTCCTCCATAGAAACGCTGCCGCAGCGGTCGGGTCCCTCATAGGCTGAGTTCCTTTGGGACATTATACCCCATAAAACCCCATAACCGGATCACTATTTACTGTGAAGACACTTCTCTCTTTGCGTCGAGGAATTCGAAAGCATGTCTTTTTATGAAAGGAAAGGTTTTTGAGGAAAGGACGAGTAGCCCTCAGACCTCGAAATCTCGGTTGGCACCTCAACTATATATGATTGACAGCTATAGTATGACACTTTTCTGCGCTCAGAAACCGACCGCGGCGGCAGCGGTTTGATGGAGGCGAAGCCCAAAAGGCGCCCGTGTGCTCTGCGTTATCAGTGCACATTAACTGTCCCCAGTAGGTCGAAATTATTAAGGAGCTCTCCACTTCGGCCTCTGTTTCTTCCTTTCTTCTTTCGCTCCCTCCTTTATCCTTCTCTTGCGGCGCACTTTAGTTGTCCGCCGATATGCGCGACAGATTCTGCGCCATTTTCTGTCCCCAAAACCGATTTCATTGAATTGTAAAATACTGATCCGGAGTTCCCGGGTTCGAACCCGACCGCGGCGGCTGCGTTTTTATGGAGTAAAAACGCTAAGGCGCCCGTGTGCTGTGCGATGTCAGTGCACGTTAAAGATCCCCAGGTGGTCGAAATTATTCCGGAGCCCTCCACTCACACTCTGTACGCAGACGACATAACTATCTGGACGAACCGCGGCTCCGATGGACAAATTGAAGAAGCTCTCCAAGCAGCGGCTGAAACGGTTGAGTTGGAGGCAAGGAGAGCCGGCCTCGAGTGTTCCCAACCAAAATCAGAACTCCTAATCGTACGGCGGAGCAAGAAACCTGAAGACAGGATCCCCATCAACATTACGATCCAAGGCAAGAACATAGATGAAGTGGAGAACATACGGGTCTTAGGACTCCACATCTCCAACACCTCCCGCAACACTGTAGCACTGGGGAGACTCGAAAGCTCAGTACACCGGGTGGCGCGCATGATCAGGCGCGTCGCCAACAAGAGACGAGGCATGAAGGAGCACGACCTATACAAACTCCTTCAAGCATTCGTCATCAGCAAAATTACATATGCCTTCCCATATCTCCATCTCAAGAAAGGAGAAGAACAAAAGATCGATACCCTAATACGGCATGCATACAAAACGGCGTTGGGCCTTCCTAAATTCACAGCCAACGAGAAACTCCTCGCCCTGGGAGTACACAATACCTTTTCTGAACTTAAGGAAGCCCACCTAACAACACAGACGGCTCGACTCTCCAGCACTGCAGCGGGCAGAATCATCCTGGACAGACTTGGCATCGAAGGGGAGCCTATGGCGGACAATCCAGGCCCCGTTCCTAGCCATATCCGAAAAAAGATAAAAATATTACCTCTACCCAAGAACATGAACCCGCAAACCCAACAGGGTCGGCGGGAAGCAAGAGCCAGAGCTCTGCATCGACGCTTGCAGAGTCTTCCAGACGTCATCTACGTCGATGAAGCCAACTACCAAGACAGCCCCCACAGATTCGCCATCTGTGGGGTATCTCGTCCTCAGGACCCGGACCCGGCCACTCCACTCATGGCCGCTACAGTTTTTACCAAGAACGCGGAAACCGTGGAAGAAGCTGCAATTGCAGCTGCTATCGCCTTTACGGACGCTATAACCATCGTTAGCGATTCCAAATATGCCATTTCGAACTTTGCCAAAGGCCGCATCTCACTCACGGCCAGAAATATCCTGGAAAATGTTAAGACACATCCCCCCTCCGAGACATTGACCTGGTATGGGTCCCGGCGCACGCCGGAAACCCCGGAAACGAGGCCGCCAACGCACAAGCTCGAGTTAAAGCCGGCCGAGCAGTAGACGGTCCGAACCCGGAGGCAACCGGTGAAGCGCTAACCTCCTATCACGACCACACCACCCATTTTAGACTCGCACGTAGGCAGTTCCCGCCGCCGCACCCCTCCCTGTCAAGGGAGCAGCAGGTGGCGTGGAGAAGACTACAAACCGACTCTTTCCCCAACCCAAATGTGTACTCGCACATATTTATTACAACCTCCAGCCCTAACTGCCGCTTCTGCGATGCAAAAGCTACTTTAGACCACATAATCTGGGACTGTAAAGCACATCCCCCACCCCCAGATCTCATGGCTGCTCCCTCACCTGACGCGTGGCTTTCAGTAAAGGTCAGCGACGACCGAGGCACTCAAGTCAAGGCTGTCGAATGGGCCTGTGCGGTACGAGACCTACATGGCCTGGACCTCACTTAATGACCACGAATCTACACTTTCTATCAATAAAGTTTTTACTCACTCACTCCACTACGGCACCACCTTCTTCCTTTCCTCTTTCACTCCCTCCCTTATCCCTTCTCTTACGGCGCGGTTCAGGAGTCCAACGATTTATGAGACAGATACTGCGCCATTTCCTTTCCCCAAAAAACCAATTATTGGATTGTAAAACATTTATTGCATCGATAGCAGGTTGCAGAAGACATACTAGATGGCTGCTAGCCCATGGATGGCGGCGACCTCATTGGCCCACTCGATTGCCCGTACTTGAAGGTTAGGGTCCGAGCTGACCAGCACGGCCTCCCACTGCTCGGGAGAAGGCGGGTGTATCAACTTCGCCGGAGGCGGAAAGAATGTGGTCGTGTGGGGCCCTTTCACCACATTTTTGGCAGTTTGGGTCGTACTAGACAGGGGACATGAGGCCAATTTTCGCCGTTAGCGAGTCATGATATTATTAAGGCTTTCGCCTTAATATCGAAAAAAACGCGCAGGCAACTTTGAGGAGCACCGCGAGATTGCGTCTACCTCCGAGAAGATTGAGCATCCTATCTCAATGCTTCCGCAGTCGTACACAACACAAACACAGTTAACGGGCTCACTTTCAAAGCCTACAGCGCAACACACGCGGAGGAGATTGCCATTGCTCTGGCTCTCACGAATCCCAAGTCAAAACACATCATTACCGACTCGCGAGGGGCTGTCGGAACTACGAGTTGGGCTGGGCTCCCCCGCTTGCCTGGCGCATACTGGAATATCGCTGTCGATCTGAAGATCCAACTCCACGCAACCTGATTTGGGCCCCCGGTCACCAGGGCCTCCAGGGAAACGAACAGGCCGATCAGGCCGCCCGCGCACTCTCTCCCCGGGCTATCTCCCTGTCCTTGGAAGGGTACTCCCAATCAGACAATCTGGCCATTACATTCAAACAAATCACCGATTACTACAAGGAGGAGCACCGGCGCTCCCAGGCCCCTTGTAAGGGTCTGGATCGCGCTGACGAGCGCCTCCTCATCAAAATTCTCACTAACACTGTACTGTGCCCGGCGGTGCTTAAACACTTCAATACATCCTTTGATGGCACGTGCCAGTTCTGTGGGGAGGTGTCTGACACCTTCCACATGGTTTGGGCGTGTCAATCTAACCCATCTATCCCCCCCAACCCCAACCCCACCAGAGAGGACTGGGAGGCGGCCCTGCTCGGCTGTCAAGACCTGAAGAGCCAAAAGGCCTTGGTTCAACGGACGCGGGCGGCGTTGCTTGCCAATGGGGCCCCGGAATAGGGGCTCCACCTAGTACTGTGAGGGGAAAGGGCCAATAGGGTCCTACCCCAATCACCTTTCTGTAAAAATTTAATTGCTTATAAATGTTTTCACCACCACCTATGCATTTTCTTTTCCTTCTCACGTGCTGCGACCCGCACGCGCTATCATTCCACCTTGAGCGCACGTGATTGCAGACACGTAATCACTGGTTCTCTCTCCCTAATTCGACCGTGACCCTTTGCAACTGCTGAACGTCACCAAAAGCTGCCCCTCTTTGAGACTGCGCAGCCGAGATTCCGTTCCACTGCTGTGCATCGACAGGCTGGTGTGTTCAGGCGGCTCTGGGCGGAGGTCAGCGTGTTCAGCGTCGACGGCCGATGAGATGGCTTCGGTGGAGGAAAGAGCGGACGCCGCTTGCGCACTGCATGGTTTCGAGGATGACGTGGACTGGCGGTTGGCGTGCTTCCTGGAGCCCCTGTCTTGGAGCGAGTACTGCGGCTGCTGCGTCCGAGTTTGCTCGCACATGGCGATGCTACCCTGCTGCCACGTCACCTGCGCCGGCTGCTACGCTCAGCGTTCCAGGATGTGCTACGGATGCGTGCTGGACCCGCAGGCCTCCCGCCAGAAAGCTGTCGCCGACATCGTCTTCTCCAGACAGGACCTGGCGCCACGACACGTAAGGGACGAATATTGGAATTTTGTGGCTACGTCTTGACGTCGCCCACTGTGCTGGCTCGGTAGTCGCGTTGTTCAGGCGCTGAGCACATGTCGCGTATTCTATCCTGACCATGGCGGTAGCGTTTCAGCGGGGACGCAGTGCAAGAACGCCTGTGTGCTGTGCGATGCAAGCGCACGTTAGATAGCCCCAGTTCGCCGAAATTAATCTAAAGTTTCCAGAATGGATGCTTGGGCTACTTGTTAACGGTTCACTTCCACATAGCGCTAAACAGACACGGACGCTGGGAGACAAACCGGATGAGCGCTATTTAGTGCCCGTCCGTCTCCCTACGTCCGTGTCTTTAGCGCTATGTGACAAATTATTCTAAAGGCTTGAAATAAGCCTTCTTCGCTCTATATGTTTATCTTGTGTACGTTAAATCTGGCCCCCAGTGCTATGGATCACTTCACCAGGGCCTTAATTATAGATAGGTTAGCTCAAGCGTACAATGACGAGTGTGGTTTATTTGCTGTCACCTGAGACTAGTGCAAGAACGCACATGTGCTGTACGATGTAAGCGCACGTTAGATAGCCCCAGGTGGCCGTAGTTTAGTTTGTCAGAATGAAAGCTTGGGCGAGTGGGAGACTGTTCACTTTCCACATCGCGCTATACAAACACGGACGCTGGGAGACAAACAGGACGTGCGCTAAATTATCTAGCGCACGTCCTGTTTTGTTTCTTTGCGTCCGGGTCTGCAATAGCGCTACGTGACAAGTTAATCTAAAGTCTTCAACTAAGCCTCATTCGCTATATATCTGTATATGTTTAGCTTGTGGACGTTAAATCTGACCTTCAGTACCTTGGATCACTTTACCAGGGCCTTAAATATAGACCGGTTAGCTGAAGCGTACAATGACTTGTGTGTGGTTTATATGGTGTGTGGGCCACCGCGGTGGCTCAGTGGTTTTGGCGCTGGGCTATTGTCCCAAAACACGCATGTTCGATAGCGGCCGCGACGGTCGAATTCCGATGGGGGCGAAATTCTAGAGGCCCGTCTACTCTGCGTTGTTATTGCAAGTTAAAGAACTCCAGGTGGAATAAATTTCCGGAGCCCTTCATTCTGGCGTCCCTCATAGCCTGAGTCGCTTTGGGACGACGTTAAACCTCCTTAAGCCGACCCTTAAACCTATTTGGAGTGTGGGGTTTGCAAAAAGGCAAAATTATTTCGAGGAAAGGCAAATCATTACCTTTGCTCCTGGCGTGTTACATCGTAACCACACCGTCGGTTATTAGTCGGTTTGTTTTAGGAAAGCAAATGACGCCTTTATTGTCTCACTTAGGTTGCCACCTCAACCGCGACGTGAGGTAACGGAGGAAGGTGTGAGTGAAGCAAGAAAGAGAACTCCGTCGGTTAGTGGAAAAGGGATTGATAGTAGTAGATGAGGCCTCCGGCCAAATTTCAGGACACCTTTGGTTTTGAAGCGAAACCTTCTCTAAGCTACCTCGTAATGATTTCGCGGTTCTTGCGGTTTCAACCTTCAAGTGAGCCAGAGGCCAAACTCCTTATGGCGTGGTTCGGGTGTCCATCAATATATGTGAAGCAGTTACTACGCCATTTCCTTTCCTCAAAATCGGTTCGGGTGCCCACCGATATATCTGAGAGTTGGTGCGCTCTTTTTAGAGATGAGAGATGTGAGCGAGTGAAAGACAAGACGCGTGTTGTAAAACTCTCATTGCATAGCCTCCACTGCATAGCTACGTAAAGCTGTGTCCGAGTTATAGCTAATCATACGTCAGATGCAATGCTGTGAAAGATGCGCTAGTACACTGCACGAAAAAAAATTAGGTCTGCTTATGTGGACGAATGGGAAAGCTTGGAACTTTCTAGAACGCGGGATTTTTTCACGACACCAGTAGGCAATCTGTTTCGTATTTTTATTTTTGTTTTTATTTTTATTGGTTTTAATTTGTATTGCTCTCACTGTGGTTTTTCAATTAATTAATATTGTGTCGTCGAACTGCTATTCATTACAATTCATCAACCAAATACTTCCCACAGATAAATCTCATCACGCACTAACACAGACTTTTCCACATTTATAGTCGCAGAACGACGTAATCGTGCAGAGAAAGTTTTGCTGACTCGAAACACGGGACATAAACATAGGCTATTGTGATCTCAAAGTGTAATTTTCATGTTTACTTAATTATACCACATTGACCAATTTTTCCCAATGCGAGATCTCATCACACGCGTAGCTAACACAACCGAAGTTTTGCACATACATCTTTATACAACGACACAATCGTGCGGAGAAGCTATGTCGTCTTCCGTGGCTATTGTGACGTCGATGTGTAATTATCGCGTTTTCTTGATTAACTAATTATACCACACTTTTCACACAGCGAGCTTTGATCACACACTATGCAACCAAATTTTTGCACTTTTTTCTTCACAGAAAGATGTAATCGTGCGGAAAAAGTCTTGCTGACACGAAACACGTGGCATAGCCATCTAATGCGTTCGTATTAAGAAATAACAGCGTGTTACTCCGCACTTGTTTAAAGGCCGAGTGGTCTAAGGCACGAGAAAGTGACCGCGTGTTCTCGGCACTAAGAGAGCATCTAAAGAAATGACGCGGTAACTGTACTTTGGGGGACACCTCAACCGCGCCGTGGAGGAAGGGCGGAAGGTAGGAGTGTAAGAGGAAAGAGAAAGCAGTGCCAAAGTGGAGTGCTCCGGAATAATTTAGACCACCTGGACCTCTTTAGCGTGCACTGACATCGCACAGCACACGGCGCCCTTTGCGCTTCGCCTCCATCGAAACGCGGCCGCCGAACACGTTATGTATGAAATGTAGTTTCAGGTGCGCAGATGCGTGCGAGGAGGAAGTTCAGAAAAGTCATGCGGTTGGGATTGAGCAGGAGCCGAGTGGGAGGTGGGGCTGAGGTCGGTGCCAGGCACCTGCAAGCGCGAGCCATTTGGACATTGCTGTGCGGAAGAGAAGGTAGTCCCGCAGCGCCCGTGAGCCAGAGCTTAGTGTTTTTCTTCTGGGGCGCGCATGCAGATGGCGAACAACTGAAGGCGAAATTCAAAAGATAGCCCGCCCCGGTGGCTCGATGGTGTGTGCGCTCTGTTAGTGAGCCGGTGGACACAGGTTCGATAGGAGCCACGGCGGCCACGTTTCAGTGGAGGCAGAACATAAAAAGGATCCCGTACTTCGAAATTATTCCGGAGACGTCCACTACGGCACATCTTTTGTTCAACTTCAACCTTCCTCCCTTCCCGTTAAGGCGTGTTTTATGTATCCACCGCGGAGTGAGACACTTTCTGCGCCATTTCCTCTTACATACAAATGCCGAGTCTGGCTGCATGTAATCATTCCACTTTGTATTTTTGTAATACGCTTCTTCACACGCGCGCGCGCGCACGCACCCACGCACGCACGCACCCACGCACGCACACACACACACACACACACACACACACACACACACACACACACACACACACACACACACACACACGCACACGCACACGCACACACACACACACACACACACACACAAACACACACACACACACACACAACACGCAGCAGACGCGCGCGCGCGCGCTCACAGAGCATCGCGCGCCGTTCCTTTTATTTTCCTCATAATCAATTTCTTTATAGCTCCTCGGACTGAAAATTCGTTCTCTAGTTGCAGAAGAAAGGTTTTTTTCTGCTAACAGAAATAGTGCGCCTTCTTGGCAGCATCTGGCAGCACTCTGAGGCGTCGGAAGACACGTGAAGCGTTATCACACCAAAGGCAAGGCTGGGGCACAGAGCCCAATAACTCAATGCCAAACCAGTGTTCCAAGCAATGAAAGCATACATTTAGCCACTGTCTATACTCGTGTTTGTGCCTTGCTCATCGCCTGCGTCCCCAGCAGCTGTGAAGGAAAGCGATTCACCCTGTTTTTTTTCCGGTCTGCAGATACGGTGCTGGAACGCCGAGCGAGGCTGCAAGGTCTCGGGGCTTTCATTCCTGGTCCGACAGCACCAGCGCAAGTAGCGGACTTACGGGGTTATCCGATGCCTCCGGGTGCAACTCACCCGGAGAGGCCGTGGCTCACCTGGCTTCGGGCTGCAACCCCGACAAGCCGCTGCACCGTCAGCTCAGCACCACTGGCGGAAAACTGATGGCTTACTACAACGCAGCGTTGCTCTGTACGCAGACCGACGCTTTTCTGATATTCGTCAGGCAGGGGCTGCCTGTTTGTAGCCGTAAAGAATTTATTTTCGATGTTTGAGACGATAAGATGAACCGGCATGGCGGGCTCCGATAATTAATGGCTGTTTGTTGGGTGCCTGCCTGCTCAACCGCAGGGAGGCTATGGGGCCCGCCATTTCGCTAACGGTGAATAAAATGAAATAATTATGGTAAGACTCGAGTTGCTCTCATTACTGGCCATCGCATGCATCAGTTCCACTTCATTTTGTCGGCCTCAGTCTACGATGGATTTGTCTAAAAAAGGCTTTTTTTCAAGAAGCGCGTAAGGTATCTATGTGCTCGCTCTGACGTGTTGAAGAGCACGGCAGGTTAGTATCGTGGACCTTCGAACCACGCGGCGTGGCTTTTTTTTTTTCTGATGAGGCAGCGCACAACATTTGTTGGGGCCTGAGAGTAAGAGGTAGCGCTTTGTTATCAGTTATGAGTGAAATACTGACCACATGCGGTAGGTTATCTTTCTCCAGTGTTGAACTCGGGCGTGTCTGACGAGTGACAAGAAGATGTAGGTGCATAATCGGTATTGAAGGTATAGCTTGTACCGAAAGAAAGCGTGAGGTGTTACAGCTACCATCCTCTTCGGGATATTTTCATGGAGCTGACGCAAGAAGGAACACAATGGGTACAAATAAAGTACCTTGGCTGCAATATGTTGTCGATTCAAGAAAATTGCAGCGTTTCTGTTCTTCCACCACGGTTAATTTCCTGAGCAAGCAGTAAGCTTCAAAGCACAGTGAGAAGTTCCAGTGTAGTCAGATTATGGGCGGAACGAGTGCTTTTTTGTCAGTGAAATCACCTGTGAAGCTCACTCTGAACGCCTTGTTTTCTGTATGCTTAAATGAAGTGCAAGCTGTACAGCGAATCGCATTTGCTGCGATTATGGATGACTGGATAAAGATATGGTATGCCAGCGGCACTGTGTAACAAGTTTGAAAACATCGGTATGTATGGCAGCTGCCACATCGGGAGTGTCATTTCTTTTTTCTTTACTGCCGGCCATGCGGGCATATACATATGCAATACATATTTATGTGACAAATTGGATGATTTCAACTTCCCCTGCATGTGTACATAGGCTGAGCCAAAGTAGTAGTTTTAAGTTTCGATTGTGACTTGCTACCAGATCAGGAACTCTATGCAGAAACAAAAATCATTGTCGGAGCTCATTCGCCGCGTGTGTTTCGCAGTGCACAAATCTCTAACGTAGAACCCATTCTGACTAGTCAGAAAAAGTGCCGCAAGGGTGAATGTGCAGAATTTATATTTATAATGAGGTATGAACATTCAGTTCACGAGAATGAAACCGTATCTCAACAACTACAATCAACGGATGAGTCCAATCAAAATCAGATTTATGCGGGGCTTAACATTAAATGGCTGAAAGTCTCTCATTTTTGCTTAAGTATGAACGCCGGAGAGTAATGAAACACAACATACGCCAGTGTGAAGATTGAAAGCAGAAGGCCGGAGAAAAATCAGAGGCCGGAAGAAGCTGTATACCGCATGTAAATAATCAGGTCATTGTCTATCCTTCTTGGAAACGGCATCAAGATGAAAGCAAAGTTATAGCGTTGCTTTGCCCGCAGGATAGGACGAGTGAGGCGCCCATGTGTAATATAAGTCGAGCTTTAATAGCTGTGAAGTGCAAAAAAAAAAAGACACAAGCGATGAACGCATCACTACACACTTAGAACGGAGGAAAATAAAAACAACGATCGCATAATTTTATATACGCTGCCCAATAGGCTGCCTTCGTCATATCGTAAGTCGTTGACAGTCTGATGATTTTCAATTTCACTTGGGACACCGCTACAATATATTCTATGTCGCAGTTCCTTCTAGGTTTGCTTTCACTGTTGTGAACGAGTGCTCCAGGTGACCGATAAAAGCAAGAGAATTGGAGGAAAGCGTGCGATATTGTGCGATCTTATTAGCAGGGAGAAGTAGAGCCCACAATGAGATCATCAACCTGACTGCGCCCACTTGAAGCAAAGGCCTCTCCCAGGTCTCTCCAATTAACCCTGTCCTGTGCCAACTGTGCCCACCCAATGCCTGCAAACTTCCTAATCTCATCCGCCCACTTAACCTTCTCCCGCCTCCTGCTACGCTTGCCTTCTCTTGCAATCCCAATGAAATGAGATTACGTAAAACGACGCTTATGAGGCGGCAAACAAAGAATACGACGAACAACAGAACAAGCAGAAAGTTAAAGTATGCGAGTAATATCAGCGTTGCATAGCAAACTCTTGTATTAGTTGCCTGGTCAAACCTTCATACCAAGCTAAAAGATAATAGGGATGAAAAGCAAGGCGTGTAGATTTGTAGGTCACAAAACCAAAAATAAAACTTAACGTCAATTTTAACATCTTAAGAAGAAACCCTGGGAATCGAATACAAACAAAAGCAATATTGTGCTCAGGCTACCACTGCTGCGTTCATTTCTTTCTTTTTAGAAAGACTAGGGGGGGGGGGGGGGAAGGAGGACGCCACTTGCGGTGATTAATAATTTACATGAGCAGTGCATCCTTCTATTCCTTTTCTTTCTTCGAATGCTTGCTTTACTGACTCCGGATAGTCGAATTGAAAACAATGACATCGTTAGTCACCGCAACCAAGGCTAAAAAACTAAGGCCAAGTTTTTAAATTGTGCCCTCCAGGAAAACTGTGGCTAGAGCCGTTTTAGAAAGAAAAGAAAATGGTACCCATTCGAAACGTTGAGCAAAACACCTCTACAAATTGGAAGCTACTACAATGAAAGCATAAATAAAACGACCAATCAGAGAAACTGGCGAGGTAATAAAGAAAAACAATGAGTATGATGACACGGTCGCAAAAAGTCGAGATAGCGAAAGTAAATGAAAGGTAGTGAGGCAGAGAGAAGCATTTCCGAAGAGGTAGTCGTACTTCGGCAAGAGTTTTGAAAGTATACAGCCGAAAGTGGTTGTTTTTCTGGCAGGAAATCACAAAATATTAAAGTCGGGTACCTTTCTCATTCGCGAAATATTTTCGTTGATAGAAAACTACACAGTTAGCTAAGTTTTGCTTCCGGAGCCTCAGGCGACATGCAAGTTCTTCGGGAAGCAAAAAGCAGCTTCAGGAAACAAGAAATTTGTCCCGTCACAGTTCTTGAATGTTTTTCTAATCAGCGAGTACGCCTGATTAGAAACAACTCCACCATCCAGTGTAGACCGAAAAAGCAAATTTCTTATGCATACTTAAGTGAGATTTAGTTTTTGAGGTACTTCAAAAGCAAACATCTCTTATGATAGGAAACCTGCCGTGCTGACTTTTTCGCGGTTGCATGATAACATAGATTGCCGACAATATGCCCGTAGATTCGAAAGCTATGGTACAAATTTACTCCAACCTGTGACCAAATTATAATGTAAACCTTACGCGTCGCAACTGCCGTCCTGCTTAAAAAACGTTTCTTTGTCCAGTGCCCTCTCCAAGGCCCACGACTGCAGAGTGTAGAAGAAAATGGCAGATTCTTACTCTGATGTGTCGACTCTTGGGCAATGCGATAATTCGCAGCCACTGCATTGACCAAAGAAATTGTCATTACGCCCAACGCGACATCGTTTTCTCCATAAAATATTTAAGCTTCATTTCTGTGTTATCTTTTTTCGACTTATGCACTCATGTCAATCTTCAAGTTTCCTATACTAAAGGCCAATAACCAGAGATTTCATTATGAGACGCCTCATGGCGACCCGGCGCATGCGTTGCGCGGAGCAGATTTAATTTATGAAAAATACTCCTTATTCCCCACGCGTGTAGGCGTGCTAAACTATATAAAAAAGCAGAACATGTCAAAATATAATAGCTTACAGCCCAGGAAGGAAGCAGCCTAAATGGCTAATAATCAAGACAGGACTAAAATGAAATAAAAATTTCGAAACAATTATAACAACCGCTTTGATTCACTAGCCAAGATGCACGTCGCTTGCTATGCAGGCCATATCGCTCTACGAGCCGCGCTAGCTTGTCGAGGTGGCGTCGACTGTGGCGCCACTTCGAGCACAAGTATGAGACGAACGTACCTCTGGCCGTAAATCTAGGCGTTACTTTTCTGCACTCCACATGGCCGTTTTCCTGAGGCTCGAAGTCCACGAATATGCAAGTTCTTTTTATCGCGTAAAGCGTATCCTGCCAAGAATCGTGCGCAACTCATTTGTGGTCTGCGAGAAAACCGGGTGCTACATTTTTAATAAATAAATAAATTGGTTCTTGGGGAAAGGAAATAGCGCAGTATCTGCCTTACATATCGGCCGACACCTGAAGCGCACCGTAAGGGAAGAGATAAAGGAGGGACTAAGAGAAGAAAGGAAGAAAGAGATGCCGTAGTGGATGGCTCCGGAATAATTTGGACCACCTGGGGATCTTTATATTGCAGCGACATCGCACAGCACACGGGCGGCTTAGCGTTTCATCTCCATCAAAACGCATGCCTGCGTTTGGCGTTTGGGATAACCCGGGTTCGAACCCGACCATGTCGGCTGCGCTTTTATGGAGGCAAAACGCTAAGGCGCCCGTGTGCTGTGCGATGTCAGTGCACGTTAAAGATCCCCAGGAGGTCGAAATTATTCCGGAGCCCTCCACTACGGCACCTCTCTCTTCCTTTCTTCTTTCACTCCCTCCTTTACCCTTCCCTTACGGCGCGGTTCAGGTGTCCAACGATATATGAGACAGATACTGCGCCATTTCCTTTCCCCAAAAACCAATTATCAATTATCAACCTGACCGCGGCGGCTGCGTTTTTATGGAGGCGAAACGCTAAGGCACCCGTGTGCTCAACGATGTCGGTGCACGTTGAAGATCCCCAGGTGGTCGAAACTATTCCGGAGCTCTCCACTACGGCACCTCTTTCTTCCTTTCTTCCTTCACTCCCTTCTTTATCCCTTCCCTTACGGCGCGGTTCAGGTGTCCAACGATATGTGAGACAGATACTGCGCCATTTTCGTTCCGCGAAAACGAATTATTACCATTAATTTGGTAAAAAACGCGGCATCGCTAATGCAGTAGAAATGACATTAGAGCCCGACGAACGCAAGGCTACTAAGCACAATGCATGCGCCATACGTTTGGAACGAGACTGACAATGCGAAACGTTCAATCAGCGCAGCATTGGCCACAGTGTTTTATGGTGGTTGTGGTAAAACTTGATTGGATGTACTGGGCCGGGTTTTAGAGAAGAGTGGAGGTTTGCACCGCTTCCTTGCCTGGGTGGTAGTCCTCATTCCGGGACACCATTGGCGGTAGCCGCTGCTCGCGCTCTTTGAACCAGAGCTCTTTGGGACTCTAGGTCCAAGCAGCTGGACAAGGTCACCTATCAGGCCTCTTTCGCTGATTTACTGTCTTTATTTGTGAATTTTTTTACAGTCCTATACCTTACGATATGCGCCTGCCCACTACTCACAAAATTTACAGTACCTCAAAAAAATCGGGTCTATGTATTTGAGAATCACAGGGATTAGAAACGATCCCTGTTTTCAGCGTTCTGAGGTGTCGTCCCTCAGTTCTATTCAGGCCCTTGGGGGGCTCTGGGAACGTCTGACTACTGAGACGCAGATATGCTGTAATGTCCGCATATGTGGTATGCGGATTCGGCACAGGAGGCCAGACAGAGTCTGGGAATTCAGTGGAACTCCGGGGGGGGAGGGGGTGGGGTGGCTGTGTGAGCAGCCTTGATCCCTTCTATTCCCTGGTGTCCGGGCACCCATACCAATTGTTTCGTTCTCCGCATTGAACTATGTTGCGCGTTTGCTAAAATTTTGCTGGCAAACGGCGCTTTTCTTCCCCTTATATAATCTCGACAGGCGTGTTGGGAATCAGAAATTATGTGCGCGGCGTCGGAGTGAGTGGATGCCAGCGCTATCGCCACTTCCTCGGCTAAAGCAACTTTCCTAGCTTTCACGGAGAGTCCATCCACCTGCTTTCCCTCGTGTAAGACCGCGACGGTGCAGATGCCCTCTCCAGTAGGGCCCGCCGTGTCTACATAATACGTGCGCTATTTTTTGCTGCCGTACTCGAAAGCGCTAGCTCCGGCTTCTCTCCTACCTTGGTTGTGCTCCGGATGCATGTTATTTGGTGTCTATTTAAGTAGTATTTTAGTTCTATTGCATAAAAGTTGATTACCATTAAAAACATCGGACACAACACCCATTTCTGAGTCTGAGTTGCGCAAAGAAAGACTGTTCCATTTTGTTATGCAGTCACAGCAAGAGAAAGAAAAAAAATGGGCAGTGGCTTCGCTCAGCTATGCCATGATATACGTAGCGAGAGCTGTAGTCCTCCGCTGGTTACGCATGTTGTCGAGTTTGTTGTGAACAAAACGTTAAGCTTTGAAGAAGTATTCGCTGAGACACATTGTTTATTTATTCAATTGTTTTGACAGAGATAAGCACCGCCCGATGATCGGGTAAGCAACACGCAGTTGTCTCAAAGCTGCCTACACACTGCTTAGACTAGTTGCTTTCTCTCAGATACACAAGGTCAATCTTTCCCGTCCAGGATCCGGAGTACCCAGGTTCGAACCCGACCTCAGCGGCTGCGTTTCGATGTGGGCGAAACGCTAAGGCGCCCGTGCGCTGTGAGATGTGCACGTTAAAGATCCGCAGATGGGCGACATTATTCTGGAGCCCTCCACTACGGCACCTCTTCCTTTTTTCTCTTGGTTTCGCTATCCCTTAAGATCCCCAGGTGGTCGAAAATATTCCAGAGCCCACCACTACGGCACCTCTTTCTTCCTTTCTTCTCTCAGTCCCACCTTTATTCCTTCCTTTACAGGTGGTTCAGGTGTCCGCTGATACAGTGAGACAGATACTGCGCCATTTACATTCCCACAAAACCAAATTTTCATAAAACGCCGCAGCACTTTGATGCGTTCAGCGGCACGGTAGGTGTGATCCATGCGATGCCTGCCGTGGAGACCGACACGGCGGACAGCGGTCGTAAGATTAAATTGGTTTTGGGGTAAATGAAATGGCACAGTATCTGTCTCACATATCGGCGGACACCTGAACCGCGCCATATGAGAAGGGATAAAAGAGGAACTCAGGAAGAAAGAGCGGCGACGGCGGCGACGAAGCGCGCGGCGCACCTACTCCTCCTCCCCGGTTGCCATGTTAACTGCGCATGCGCAAACTGGCCTCTCCCATGTACCATGATAAAGGCGCATGCGCACAACTGACATCTCCCGTGTACCCCGAAATGCTCGACTCCCGCTCCCGAAATGCTCCCGCTATAAAAACGCTAATGAGAATGTCGTAAAAGCTGTATGTGCAAAAATCTATATACGGGAGCCTGCCTCGGTGTGTTTCTTTTGCACTAATTACAATGAGAGGCAAAAAAAAATCCAGCTGATCGTTACATTCTAACAGTAAAGAAAACAAACCTTACTCGAGACATCAAGAATAGCCAGACTAGCGAAGGTCAAAAAACGGAATAGCAACAGTGAAAGTCAATGCACGCACAAACTTTGACTGCGTTTTCTTTCTAAACGAATGATTGACTTACTGAACGTTGCGTATTTGCGATCAGTCATGCACTCAAGCATCGAGTCGTACACATTTCAATTCGTTCATCTGTAACCGCTGCTATTGCAGCCGAGGTCCTGCTGCAGCTGTGTTTCAAGCAAGTGTTTGTCATAAAGCACACAAGTAACAGCTCGTGTAAGTACGCTCAATCCGAGCATCAGAGGTAGGGACTCTATGCACGGCCCACACATCGTTTTACGTTCTGGCTTGATTCACTAAAAATAATTCAGAATTAGTTGTCGGGGAAAGCTAATGGTGCAGTATCCGTCTCAAATATAGGCGGACATCTGAACCTCGCCGTAAGGGAAGGAATAAAGGAGAGACTAAGAGAAGGCAAGAAAGAGGTGCCGTAATAGAGCGCTCCAGAATAATTTCGACTACCTTGGGAATCTTTAACGTGCACTGACATCACACAGGGGGCGCCTTTACGTTTCTCCTGCATCGAAACGCGGCCGCCCCAGTCGGGCTCGAAACCAGGTATACCGGATCAGTAGCAGAGCGCCCTAACCACTGGGCCACCGCGGCGGGTTCCTCAAAAACCATAATTGGTTTTTTGGGAAAGGAAATGGCGCAGTATCTGTCTCATATATCGTTGGACACCTGAACCGCGCCGTGAGGGAAAGGATACAGGAGGGAGTGAAAGAAGAAATGAAGAAAGAGTTGCCGTAGTGGAGGGCTCCGGAATAATTTCGACCACCTGGCGATCTTTAACGTGCACTGACATCGCACAGCACACGGAAGCCATAGCGTTTTGTCTCCATAAAAACGCAGCCGCCGTTCTGAGGCTCTTTCTGGCTATGTTGATGTCTATTCGGCACCAGACGTTACTAATGAAACAGAATTTAATAAACAAGAATGTTTTATTTAAACGCGAGATGTCAATACTGAGAACTCTATGATCATCGTTTAGAAATGAATAGCAGTTTATGTTAACATAAAAAATTTAAGCCCCCCCCCCTCCCTTCTTTCTAAAGAAATTCGATTTATCTACATTTGCTTGCGAGAACGGCTGCTGATGATTCGCCTAACTTTTTTTAGCTTTTCTAGCTTTTAATAGGATTTTCATTGAAGCTATCCTCTTGTTCATTAGACCGCGCTCCTTTATGGACATAAACTAGCTTAATTTTCTCTCATTGAGCTGCAATGGCATCACACGGACTTCTGAGGCCATGTTCGCGGGTCTTCTACCCGGCAGCGGTTCAAGAAGCGCGGCAGGCATAAAGTACTATTGGGAATAAAAGAGGCGCATACAACTCTGCCTTACGGTCAGACTCCAATGGCGCACCCATTTCTGGAGGTTCTTGCTGTCGAGTGAGGCGAGAATGGGACCTCTTATATCCAAAGGAGTGCCAGTTTTCTCGTTCCAATGCGCACTGCCCCTGCTTAGCGGAAACACGAAAATCATTGCAAGAGCAGCCAGCAAACAGAACAGCGCATGGTGTAAGTCTATTCGAGCCTGACAGTTTTTCCGCGCCCACGTCAGATTATCGCAAGAATATTCAGTAACACTGTGTTGCATGTGAGAAACAAGATGAAGGTTTTGTTCGTATCGCCAGACAGTCAGAGCGAGCAGAAAGGTACTTTACGTGGCTCTTCAAAAAGCCAGTAATGACACAGGGTGATCGTAGATTCAGACCGCAGAAAAAGAGGTGGGCGCACCGCAGCGCTCTTGCATGTGGTTGCCAGTAAAGAGAGCAACTACAGTCTTACCATAATTATTTCATTTTATTCTCCATTCGCGAAATGGCGGGCACCAATAGCTTCGCAGCTTTTAAGCACCCATGAACCCATCATACCGCCGCCAATTATCGGTGCCCGCCACGCGGCATCGTGTTACCGTCTCAAAATTCAAAAATAATTCCTTACGGCCAAAAACAGGCAGCCCCTGCCTGACCGCATAACGAGGAAAATTATCAGAAAAGCGATGGTCTGCGTACAGCCCACCGCTGCGTTGTATGCAGCCAGGAGCTTCTCGGCACTGGTGCTGAGCCGGCGGCGCAGCGGCTTGTCGGGGTTGCAGCCCGAAGCCTGGTGAGCCACGGCCTCTCCGGGTGAGTTGCACCCGGAGCCATTGGATGATCCCGTAAGCCCACCGCTAGTGCTGGTGCTCGCGGACCAGGAATGAAAGTCCCGAGGTCTTGCAGCCTCGCTCGGCGTTCCAGCACCGTATCTGCAAGCGGCAAAAATATTAACGGCGAGTCGGTTTCGTTCATAGCTGCTGGGGAGGGACGCAAGCAATGAGCACACTGTGTACACGAAATCCCGAGTGAGCCAGTGGCTACATGTATATATATATATATATATATATATATATATATATATATATATATATATATATATATATATATATATATATATATATATATATATATATATATTAGCAAACAAGATTAAGGAAATGAGCGACTCGTTTTTGACAAACATATGAAGGGAGCGAACAGTCACCGAAACCAATGTGCATAGGGGAATGTTTTTTTTTAAAGTGTAGTGCTAATCAGTGGGAAAATAATACTTAGATTAATCTATCGCTTAAAGAAAATTACTTATGAAGCAGCAGAAAAAACAACCATGCCGCCGGTGGGATCCCAACCCACGACCTCCGAATATCGCGTCCGGTGCTCTTACCAACTGAGCTACGGCGACGGCTGTCCAATCTGCTGCTCTCGTGGGTATTTATGTTTATTGGGTGTACGCGAACCTTGAGAGTGTTCACCAGCGCCACCCTCGTCCATAGCGGCGGACGTTGCACGTCCTGTATTACCGCGAGTGTGACGTGGAACGTCATCTAACGGCGAGGGCGGAAACTGTGCGAGAGCCCTCTTATGCTACCTATGGCATCAAGACTGCCAGAACCGAGACCCTCGTTAAGCAATTAGCAAACAAGATTAAGGAACTAAGGGACTCGTTTTTGACAAACATATGAAAGGAGCGAACAGTCACCGAAACCAAGGTGCATAGGGGAATGTATTTTTTTATTTTTTTTTAATGTGTAGTGCTAATGAGTGGGAAAATAATACTTAGATTAATCTATCGCCTAAAGAAAATTATAAAGCAGCAGAAAAAACAACCATGCCGCTGGTCGGATCCGAACCTACGACCTCCGAATATCGCGTCCGGTGCTTTTACCAACTGAGCTACGGCGACGGCTGTCCAATCTGCTGTTCTCGTGGGTATTAATGTTTATTGGGTGTAAGCGAACCTTGCGAGTGTTCACAAGCGCTACACTCGTCCATAGAGGCGGACGTAGCACGTCCTGTGTTACCGCTATATATATATATATATATATATATATATATATATATATATATATATATATATATATATATATATATATATATATATATATATATAAGCCTCCACTATGGCGCCTCTTTCTCTCTTTCCTTTTTAACTCCCACCTTCTTTCTTTCCCTCATGGCGCGCTTGAGATGCCCATCGGGAATTGTGACAGCGTGCCATATCCTTTCCCCGAACTACAAATACACTCGATTATTATCATTATTACGCCGCGCTTACGCTACATCGCACAGCTACATCGGGCGCTTTGGAGTTTATTTTTTTGGAGGCAAAACGCTAAGGCACCTGTGTGCTGTGCGATGTCAGTGCACGTTAAAGATACCCAGATGGTCGAAATTATTCCGGAGCCCTCCACTACGGCACCTCTTTCTTCTTTTCTTCTTTCACTCCGTCCTTTATCCCATACCTTACGACGCGGTTTAGGTGTCCGCCGTTATATGAGACAGATACTGCGCCATTTGCTTTCCCCAAAAACCAATTATTATTATTATCAATTATAGAGCCCTGTGTCCCATTCCTTTGGAGTGATAACGCCTCCAGAAGTCGCGAGCGCGCGCGTGCGTGAGTGCGTGCGTGTTCGTGTGTGTGTGTGTGCGCGCGTTCGTGTGCGGGTTTGTGTGTGCGCGTGTGCGTGGGTGCGTTCGTGTGCGTGTGGGGGGATGTAGACAGCTGAAGCGTTTCCTATTTAATATTTTTAAAATTTGGGATTTTTTTAGAAAAAGAAATGGCACATTGACTATCACTTCTCGGTGAACACCTCAACGGCGCCGTGAGGAAAGGGATTCGGGTGGTAGTGATAAAAGAATGAAAAACAGGATCCTAAAGTGCGCTGAGCCGAAAAGCTTTAGCGCGATGTTCCTGCTTTTGCCGCGGTCCTTCATCAGCGCGCGCACGCCTGAATGCTGGAGAGACAGGAGAGCGTTTAGGCAGCATCCTTCCTGATCAGCGTTCAGGAGGTCTGGCAAAATTGCCTGGGGAGCGCTCCTCTTGTAGTATCGTGGCGCCACTCACTGACGACACACGTGTGTGCAGTAGGCTGAACCGCAGGTGCATTAGTCTGCTTATGTGGAGGAATGCGAAAACATGTTTTGAGGAAAGGAAAGATTTTCAGGAAAGGAAAGGACGCAGTAGCTCTCAAATCTGGACATCTCAGTGGACACCTCAACCGCGCCTTAAAGCATGCAACTGAAGGTGCATATGTCGTTCGTCCGAACCACTGTCGCAAGCTTGCCTCCAACTTGACTAAAACATGCAACTAATATGCAAAGAGAAATGCTAAGACACAACTCCGAATGCAGTGCACAGAACTTGCTCACGCTTTTGGTGAATGTATTCGGAAATATTGCCTCAACGCTGAGATCAACCAGTGCCGAACGCTGGGATTTCATGTGCACTTCCGATTGATCAAGACAGCGATGCGCTTCGGCGGACATGGTTTGGCGACGCCCCTCTGTTTCCATCATTCAACTTATGATTTTTTTCTTATCCAGTAAATTCAGTCAACGGTGTGACATGACTTGAGACCGGACATGACCTGAGACCGGACATGGTCATGGGCGCAAGTATGGGACATTAAAGGCTTCCGCACTGTAGCTTCGGCAGACGGAAGTAAAAGAGAATACGAGAGGATAGCGAGGTGCACATGAGAAGAAAGTGATAGCGAAGAAGGACGGAGAAGAGCAATGTACACCCGCCGCGGTGGATCAGTGGTCAGAGCGCTCGGCTAGTGAGCCAGTGTTACCTTTTTGAAAAACTGGACCGCCTGACCCCCCTTGTATTCGTACTGCGCAGAAGCTGGTCACATCTAATTTCCTTTGGCCAAGCATCAAAGCTGACGCCCACCACTGGGCACGACCTGCCTTCACTGCCAGCGCGTCAAAGATCACCGGCATAGCCACGCCTGCCTCTGCTTTTCGGCCGCCCGACGCGCGGCTTTCCCACGTTCACATAGACATTGTTGCACCGCTCCCGTTATCACGTGGGGCATGTTATCTGCTCACGTGTGTGGATCATTTCACCCGCTGGCTCGAGGCGTTGCCCATTGCCCACACTACGGCGGCCGAGACCATTACTTCGACCTTCATGGCCGGCTGGGACCCTCGCTTCGCCTGCCCGTCTGTCACCACCGACAGCGCTGCCAGTTTCAATCGGCCCTGTTTACTGCCCTTGCGAATATTCTGTGCATCCGCCACTTCCATACGACGCCTACCATCGTTCGGCCGATAGCATGGTCGAACGTCGGCCTCGGCAACTGAAGGCTGCCCTTCCCACTTAGCCAATGGAACACTGGTCCGACCACCTTCCCCTAGTCCTCTTGGGCATTCGCTCAGCCCTGAAGGCTGATCTCGGCAGCTCTTCTGCTGAGCTAGTCTACGGTGTTCCCCTACGTCTCTCTAGGGAATTTTCATCTTCTTCCCCTCCGTTAATCCATGGCGCATCCACCTACATGCGAGACCTGCGCAACGCATTTCGACACATAACCCCTGTCATCCCTGCCGCCCGTCACCCTCAGTCCGTGTTCGTCAGCCAGGACCTGGCTTCCTGCACCCGTGCCTTCATCCGTCGTGACCACATCCGTCCACCCCTCACGCCGGCCTACGATGGACCGTTCTGCGTCCTACACCGCGCGCACAAGACCTTCACGTTAAACGTCAACGGCCGTGAAGACGTCGTGGCTGCTGACGGCCTCACACCGGCCTACATTGCCACTCCTCTTTCTGTCGGCCCTACACTCGCTCTCGCTTCGACTGCGCCACCACTGTGCGCAGCTTCCTCCAAGCACATCTGCTGGGCGAATCCCGTGGCTTCGCTCTACGGGGGGAGCCCTGTAGCGCCCCTCGCGCCTCGCTTGGCTCGCAGGCCATGGCATGCGGCGCCGGACAAGAAAGGGGAAGTTAGGCTACACCGCCGCAGCGTGAGCAGTGCAAATAAACAGTTCGAGCCTCAACGCTGTCCGAGTTCGTTTTTCCTCGCCTTAGCGCCGACAGAGGCGAAACGCAAGGGCGCCCGTGTGCTGTGCGATGTAGGGGCACGTTAAAGATCCCCGGTTGATCGAAACTATTCCGGAGCCTTCCACTACGGCACCTCTTTATTCTCTCAGTTCCTCCTTTATCATTTCCTTTACGGCGCGGTTCAGGTGCCCGCCGATATATGAGACAGACACAGCGCCATTTCCTCCCCCCCCAAAAAAAAACAAAAACAATTTCCTCCACTACGGCACCTCTCTTCTTTCAATCCCGCCTTGTTTCAGTTATCACGGCCAAATGAACCCGCAATACGATTGATGCGCGCAGCGCTGCGGTGCGACAGGCACAGACCCTACTTGCGTGCTTGCAGTCTAGCGTCTTCAAACTGAATACGCGGTTTGCCTGTGCTTAGCATGTCCTCATGCAACTGAACACTAATGCGTGCCAGCTGCGGAAGCAAACCCCGTCCTCAGCGTCGCCGCCAGCGGACGCGGACTATTAAAGACCCCACTGAATAGCTGAGTCGAGTTCTTGATCGCCAATACTCGTAACTGCAGACGAAGTCACTATGAGCGATATCGGTTACAGCCTTTATTCGAAGCACTAAGTTACTCAAATCATATCAACCTCTGTGAATAGAAGCGGGTTCAACGGCGTAACCTTTGCTTTTTAGGACGAACGCATTTCTAAATAGACTCGTCGGGTTTCAGCGGTAAGTGTCCGTCTTAAGCCTCTCAGTAGGAAGACTCGGAGTAACGGCTCTTAGGGTCAGTGGACATCTCAATCGGGTTGTGAGTTGGCGGAGGCGTCCACCTAGAAATGAAGGAAATTATGCACCCCTCCTTTTCTAAAACCAGCCGAAGGTTTAGGCTCCGTTGCCTTTGACGAAATGAAGTGCGCATAACGTGCTCCCTGGGTCATTAGACAACTAAATCACGCTTTCAGGTACGTGGCGTGGTGTCTGCCTACAAAAAAAGCCGTGTTTTGGCACACCACTTCGTGCTTATCAAACCTAAACCACCAGCAATTTTGATTGATTTGGCTTCATGAAGTGCGATGTCTCAAAACCACTCAGGCTGTCAGGGACGCCGAAAATTTGGACTCTGTGTCATTTTGATAACCCGGGGCTCAAGTGCCCTCTCAATGCTGAGTGCACTGGCCTCTAGCATTTCGCCTCCATTGAACTGCGACCTCCGATACATTTCGATGGAGGCGAAGTTCTAGAGGTCCATGTACTGTGCGATGTCAGTGCAGTCAAAGAACCGCAGGTGATTGAAATGATCCGGAGCTCTCATCTACAGCGTCCCTCAAAGCCCCAGTCGCTGTGGGACATTGAACATCATGAAGCCAAAAAAAAACAATTAGCTCTGTTGAACCGGCTGCTATTCCCAGAGGTAAAGATGATTAAAGGAGCTCGGTGCTAGGAATAAAGACTACTTTGATATCACTCGCAGAGACTTTGCCAAGGGAGTAGTGGCGATCAAGCGCTCGACTCAGCGACTTTGCCCGGGCTTTCAAAGCGCGCGTGTGCTGACTGCAACGCTGAGGCCACGGTTTATTCCCCAGCTGGTACGCATTATAGATGGTGATTATCATTCGAAAAGAATGGACACAGCGCAGTTAATAATTTCAGGCGCGAAACAACAGCACTAATGGTTCGGCTGGGAGTGAGAACGAAATGGAAAGAGAAAGCATGCGTTTTGCACAGTTACTACCTCCCTGATCCTAATAGAACCATTCATGATGTTTTTATCTCAAACAGGACAATGTAATGCGCGTCGTTATTACAAGCTTTAAAAAAAGACCTAAGTGGCCGAAATTTTGGCGGATGCCTCAACTATGATGCCCGTCTCTATATCTCACTCCCTCCTCCTTCGCCAGCCGCAGTGGTGGCTACTGACCCGAAAGACGCGGGTTCGAAACCGGCCGCGGCGGTAGAATTTCGGTGAAGGCGAAACTCTAGAGACCTGTCTACTGTGCGATGTCAGTGCACATGAAAGAACACCGGGCGGTCGACTATTCCCGAGTTCTCCCATTCGGCGTCTCTCATAGCCGGAGTCCCTTGGAGGCGTTAAACCACAATAAACCTAACCAAACCATCCTCCATCGCAAACCGATGGTGCGATTCATACGTAATGCATCAAGAAGAAAAGATAGTTACTGTGCTTCTTTCCATGAAACCAATTTTCATCTTCATTTTGTCTGAAGCTACCCTCTCAATGAACCACACCCAAGCCATCGCACGCTTGAGGTAATCTAGCTCCTTGCAAGTTCGCCAAAACACTGGCGTTCAGGTTCGACGTCTACAGGCTGCACATGTACTACAAGGGAGGCTTGGCTGAAGCCTCCAGAAGAATTTCAGCCACCTGGGGCTTTTTAACGTGCGCTTACATCGCACAGCTAGCGAACGGGCGTTCTTGCACAACGCCTCCACCAAACAGCTGCCGCCATGGGCGGGATGCAGTCCGCTACATTTTCTCAGCGCCCGATGGACGCGACTACCGAGCCACCATAATGGGCGACATCAAGGCATAGCCACAAAATTCCAATGTTCGTCTCTTACGTGTCGTGGCGCCAGGTGCTCTCTGGAGAGAACCCTGACGGCGACATCTTGCTGGCAGGAGGCCTGCGTGTCCAGCACGCATCCGTAGCGCGTCCTGGAACGCTGGGCGTAGCAGCCGGTGCAGGTGACGTGGCAGCAGGGGAGCATCGCCATGTGCGAGCAAACTCGGACGCAGCAGCCGCAGTACTCGCTCCAAGACAGGGGCTCCAGGAAGCACGCCAAACGCCAGTCCACGCCATCCTCGAAGCCATGCAGTGCGCAAGCGGCGCCCGCTCTTTCCGCCTCCGAAGCCATCTCCTCGGCCGTCGACGCAGAACACAGTCCACTGCCACCTCGGCACACCAAGCTATCGATGCAGAGTAGTGGAACAGAATCCCGGCGGCGCAGTTTCAAAGAGGAGCAGCTTCCGCTGACGTTGACTCCTTCCAGGTGAAGCACCGCCGAAATAGGGACAGAGACGCAGCGATTACGTGTCTGAACTCACGAGCGCTCGAGGTGGACTGATAGCGCGTGCAGATCAGAGCACGCAACAAGAAAAAAAATGCATCCAGACAACCAGCAACACTGGACACCAGCGAAACGGGGGACAGAGCTGTCATGTGTTTGTTTTTTTTAAATAAAAATATTTGTGTTCCCACAATTTGAAACGCTAACTTCCCTCTTTGGATCTGCACCAAACCCTGGCCAATCACCCACCGTGGGTATGTGCCATCAGGTCTCCTCGATTTGGCTGCACTTTCTGCACCAGTTCAGGAAGTGCAGCACTCTCGCACTCGATTTGACGGTGCAGCTAGCGCGACCTGCACTTCGGCACTCGATTTGACTTCGTGCTGCACGAGTTCTTCTGCACTGCTGCACTAGCCTCCGGGCGAGTTCTCTTCTCGTGCAAGTAGTGCAAGGTGCTTGGCGCGCTTCGTAGCAGACGGCTCCGCGACCTTGCTTGTTTTGGTGAGCGGCGTTGAGACCATGGTTGAGACGGCCGCGTACCCGTGAGAGACGCGGCATATGCGCCGGCTGCCCTCACCAAACAGCTGAAATGACAGTGCGCGTACGTGTGTGCATGTGCGCGTGTGTCAGCAGTGTGTACGCGCGTAATCGACTGGCTGGTTCTCATCTTTCTGTCCAGCCTCGCACGTCGCTTACACCATTTCTCTTTTGTGTGCAATTATTATTATAGACGCAGCAAGATGTGGCGCTTCCATAAGAGCCAGATGGTGAGATGTTTTACAATACGTGGGTGATCGCAACGTTTGTGACTCGCTGCGACGTGAGTACCTCTGCTTAATAAGACAGCGACTCGGCTTGAGCTCGCCGTCAGTATACACCTTCGCCTGCCAGTTAGCCTCTGACAGTCACGTCACGGTCCGTCGAAAGTGAACGCGATCTAGTTGAGTTCAAATACAGATCGGGCAACTGTTGGCGGAACAGCGCAGTCACTTTTCGATAGAACGGAAGCAGCCCGAATCACGCGAATGAACTGTAAAAGATCGTCTCGAGACACGCATCCCACCGACCAATCGGCGTTTGCAGCCCACCGACCCGCAAACGCTTCTCTAGTGTCAGGCTACACTCGCGCCGCAAGAACTGGCGCTGCACTGGCACGGCACTTTTGTGAACTAGAGCGGAAAGTGCAGCCAAATCGAGGAGACCTATCGGCTTTCAGGCAACAACAACAACGCAAGTAGGGACACAGCTGTTCTCGAGAGCGCGAGCTCTTCTTCTTAGGAAAGAGAACAGAAAAAAAGAAGAAAAGAGAAAAGAAGCGAGCGAAAAGAGGGAGAGCAATGAGAAAAAAGAAAAAAGGAAAGAGAAAAAGAAAGAGGAGGGAGGAAGAATCGCGCTCCTCCCTAGAGACCGACCGCGGTAGGGCGTTCACTGTCGCTAGGTGCCGCCTTAGATAAACTACAACACTGCAGTTGGGCTCAAAAGACGGGGATGATACTCCTCAGTATCATCTCATCGAAGTACCTGGGTTCGAACCCGGCAAATAATAATAATAATACTTGGTTTTTGGGGAAAGGAAATAGCGCAGTATCTGTCTCATATATCTTTGGACACCTGAACCGCGCCGTAAGGGAAGGAATAAAGGAGGGAGTGAAAGAAGAAAGGAAGAATAGGTGCCGTAGTGGTGGGCTCCGGAATAATTTCGACCACCTGGGGATCTTTAACGTGCACTGACATCGCACAGCACACGGGCGCCTTAGCGTTTTTCCTCCATAAAAACGCAGCCGCCGCTGTCGGGTTCGAACCCGGGAACTCCGGATCAGTAGTCGAGAGCCCTAACCACTGAGCCACCGCGTCGGGGCAAACACGGCTGTGGCGGCGGGATTTGGATGGAGGTGAAACGCAAAACGCGCCCGTGTGCTGTACGATGTCACTGCACGTTAGTGATCTCCAGGTGGTCGAAATTTTTTCGCAGCCCTCCACCACGACACTCCTTTCTTCCTTTCTTCTTTCAGTCATTCCTTTTATTCGTTTATCCCCCCCCCCCCACTTACTGTGCGGTTTGGGTGTGCACGCAGATGTCAACCACCAGTGGGAATGCCCCGCGCGGAGAGCTTCTCGCTGTATTTTTTCGTGTTAAGCAGTAGCCTGTTGTAATTCTTTCTGATAGCTATTAACAACGGAGATTTAGTAGAGTCGAATTCGCAGAAAGAAATTCAGATTTAGAGATGGAAACCCGAGATGAATGGCACATAGAATATATTCGACGTTGAGACTCGAAACGGCCCAAACCGGCGCATTCTTATTGACTCGAACAAGATCCGTTACAGAAAACTGTGTCCTCGGATACCCTTTGGTCAGACTCAGAGTTGGAAGTACGCGCATAAATTTCGGAACAACCGGACCCGCTCTGCTTCATCTAGAAGCGAGTGCTGCTGAACGCGAGATCCACATCGCGGCGTGCCGATGCCGTCGAACGGCACTTGTAAACAGAGCCGTATGTCAGCGCTTTGTTGTTGCCGTTGCGCTTCTTTTGAATAGGTACACGTGAAACCCTATGCTGTTTGCATCGAAACGAGAAAAGAAACGGCATCGAATTCCGTTCTGAAGAAAGTGTGGCTGGAAGTTATGCGGAACGATGCGTAAAGCGCAGCACTCTCCTTATATTTCATTTTCAGATCACGGCGCTTCCAGACGGCTTTCCAAGGTTTTGCATGCTGTGGATAAGAACAAACCATTTGCTGTGTACACATTACTTTAAACGGTACTTCTTATTTTGTGTTCTCCCTATTCATGTAAAGCGTATTTGATTTTCAGTGAAGGCACGCGCTCGAATGTTTGAAGAGCTCGCAAGTCGTGAAAGGTAACCACGCTTGGGAGGCTTTTTGCGGTAGTTGGGATATATGTATGTATACTGTTATTCGCCAGCTCTTTTCTTCAACAGTGACCGCAGCGGTGGCCTAGTTATCCGCGCACCGGCCTCGCATGCGGGAGGTGTGGGGTTCGGGCGTCAGTGCCGCCGGGTACCAACCGGTGATGCTATGGGTACAAGCTTTCCCCGGATATGGCGCTCGAATTTTTATGGTGAAATGATTGGGAACGGGTCTGCGACCCCAACTTGAGTAGAAGAAAATACCTTGTGAGATTGAGCTCTTTGGTCACAGATACCCTCGCGCCATAAAAATTCAAATCATTATCATCATCATTTCTTGGTGGTGGTAGTGGTTTTATTAAAAATATTAGTAAAAAGGAAGGAAAAGATTTTTGCTAGCCCCGGCATCTGCCATCGATACTGAAGCACCTGAGCTGGGGCAGCGGAAAGAAAGGATAGCAGGCAGAATGGAGAAATGAAATGAAAGAGGTGAGGGGGCAGGAATAGAGGACAGGGGGAGAAATAATATGTACAAACTATTTACACAATAAGTAATGTGTCCAGGTTGTGCGCGTGATTAGTTCATTTAAGAGGAATTAAATCACACACGCGCACAGCACTGTGTAGGTTACAACTGGAGTGGGGCGTCCAGTTATTAATCGTTCAAGGTAGAACTCGCGGAGCGTTCGGTCACTGCATGTAACTACCTGACAGAGAACAGACGGGACGTCAAGCCCGTGTGTTCGAGGAATGCACAGAGGCTCACCAAAGTTCGCTCACGAGTGCGCGCACTGCCCTGCGGAAACAATAGCGCCTTGATGGAGTCTGGTAGTATGCCCTGCGCCCTATAGGCCACGAGCATATCGCGATGAGCATCGGTGAACGCGGCACAGTGAAGGAGCAGGTGTTCTACAGTTTCCATTGCACCGCATCCGTCACACACATCACTCGTCGCGATTCCGTGACGCACCGTCGTTCCCCGGGCCACACGCAGCCAATGCGCGCGCGGAGGATCATTGCACGTTGACATTTCTTTTTTTGAAAATTGGTTTTTGTCGAAAGGAAATGGCGCAGTATCTCTCTCACATATCGGCGGACACCTTAAGCGCGCCGTAAGGAAAGTGATAAAGGAGGGACTAAGAGAAGACAGGTGCCGTAGTGGAGATCTCCGGAATTATTTCGACCACCTGGTGATCATTAACGAGCACTGTCATCGCGAAGCATACGGGCCCCTTTGCATTTCTCCTCCATCGAAACGCAGCCGCCGCGGTCGGGTCCCTCATAGCCTGAGTTGCTTTGGGACGTTAAACCCCATTAAACCCATAACCATATCACTATTTACTGTGAAGACACTTGTCTCCTTACGTCGGGGAATACGAAAGTATGTCGTTTTAGGAAAGGAAAGGTTTTTGAAGAAATGACGAGTAATAATAATAATAATAATAATAATAATTGGTTTTGAGGGAAAGGAAATGGCGCAGTATCTGTCTCATATATCGTTGGACACCTGAACCGCGCCGTAAGAGAAAGGATAAAGGAGGGAGTGAAAAAAGAAAGGAAGAAGAGCTGCCGTAGTGGAGGGCTCCGGAATAATTTCGACCACCTGGGGATCTTTAACGTGCACTGACATCGCACAGCACACGGGCGCCTTAGCGTTTTTCCTCCATAAAAACGCAGCCTCCGCGGTCGGGTTCGAACCCAGGAACTCCGGATCAGTAGACGAGTAGCCCTCAGACCTCGAAATCTCGGATGGCACCTTCACCACTTTTGGTTGACAGCTATAGTGTGACACTTTT
This sequence comes from Amblyomma americanum, assembly GCA_030143305.2. Classification (NCBI taxonomy): domain Eukaryota; kingdom Metazoa; phylum Arthropoda; class Arachnida; order Ixodida; family Ixodidae; genus Amblyomma; species Amblyomma americanum. Next base: position 187,515 of record JARKHS020032295.1, on the reverse strand, counting down.
CTGCGAACAGAACCCGACAGCGGCGGCAGCGGTTCGATGGAGCCGAAACCCAAAAGGCGCCCATGTGCTCTGCGATATCAGTGCACGTTAACGATCCCCAGTATGTCGAAATTATTAGGGAGCTCTCCACTTCGGCCCTGTTTCTTCCTTTCTTCTTTCGCTCCCTCCTTTATCCCATCTCTTGCGGCGCAGTTTAGGTGTCCGCCTATGTGCGCGACAGATACTGCGCCATTTCCTTTCCCCAAAAAACCAATTATTGGATTGTAAAACATTTATTGCGTCGATAGCAGGTTGCAGAAGACATACTAGATGGCTGCTAGCCCATGGATGGCGGCGACCTCATTGGCCCACTCGATTGCCCGTACTTGAAGGTTAGGGTCCGAGCTGACCAGCACGGCCTCCCACCGCTCGGGAGAAGGGGGGTGTATCAACTTCGCCGGAGGCGGAAAGAATGTGGTCGTATGGGGCCCTTTCACCACATTTATGGCAGTTTGGGTCGTACTAGACAGGGTACATGAGGGCAATTTTCGCCGTTAGCGAGTCATGAGCTTATTAAGGCTTTCGCCTTAATATCGAAAAAAAACGCGCAGCAACAACTTTGAGGAGCACCGCGAGATTGCGTCCACCTCCGAGAAGATTGAGCGTCCTATTCTCAATGCTTCAATGCATTTTCTTTTCCTTCTCACGTGCTGCGACCCGCACGCGCTATCATTCCACCTTGAGCGCACGTGATTGCAGACACGTAATCACTGGTTCTCTCTCCCTAATTCGACCGTGACCCTTTGCAACTGCTGAACGTCACCAAAAGCTGCCCCTCTTTGAGACTGCGCAGCCGAGATTCCGTTCCACTGCTGTGCATCGACAGGCTGGTGTGTTGAGGCGGCTCTGGGCGGAGGTCAGCGTATTCAGCGTCGACGGCCGATGAGATGGCTTCGGAGGAGGAAAGAGCGGACGCCGCTTGCGCACTGCATGGCTTCGAGGATGACGTGGACTGGCGGTTGGCGTGCTTCCTGGAGCCCCTGTCTTGGAGCGAGTACTGCGGCTGCTGCGTCCGAGTTTGCTCGCACATGGCGATGCTCCCCTGCTGCCACGTCACCTGCGCCGGCTGCTACGCTCAGCGTTCCAGGATGTGCTACGGATGCGTGCTGGACCCGCAGGCCTCCCGGCAGAAAGCTGTCGCCGACATCGTCTTCTCCAGACAGGACCTGGCGCCACGACACGTAAGGGACGAATATTGGAATTTTGTGGCTACGTCTTGACGTCGCCCACTGTAGCTGGCTCGGTAGTCGCGCTGTTCAGGCGCTGAGCACATGTCGCGTATTCTATCCTGACCATGGCGGTAGCGTTTCAGCGGGGACGCAGTGCAAGAACGCCTGTGTGCTGTGCGATGCAAGCGCACGTTAGATAGCCCCAGTTGGCCGAAATTAATCTAAGGTTTCCAGAATGGATGCTTGGGCTACTTGTTAACGGTTCACTTCCACATAGCGCTAAACAGACACGGACGCTGGGAGACAAACAGGATGAGCGCTATTTAGTGCCCGTCCGTCTCCCTACGTCCGTGTCTTTAGCGCTATGTGACAAATTATTCTAAAGGCTTGAAATAAGCCTTCTTCGCTCTATATGTTTATCTTGTGTACGTTAAATCTGGCCCCCAGTGCTATGGATCACTTCACCAGGGCCTTAATTATAGATAGGTTAGCTCAAGCGTACAATGACGAGTGTGGTTTATTTGCTGTCACCTGAGACTAGTGCAAGAACGCACATGTGCTGTACGATGTAAGCGCACGTTAGATAGCCCCAGGTGGCCGAAGTTTAGTTTGTCAGAATGAAAGCTTGGGCGAGTGGGAGACTGTTCACTTTCCACATCGCGCTATACAACACGGACGCTGGGAGACAACAGGACGTGCGCTAAATTATCTAGCGCACGTCCTGTTTTGTTTCTTTGCGTCCGTGTCTGCAATAGCGCTACGTGACAAGTTAATCTAAAGTCTTCAACTAAGCCTCATTCGCTATATATCTGTATATGTTTAGCTTGTGGACGTTAAATCTGACCTTCAGTACCTTGGATCACTTTACCAGGGCCTTAAATATAGACCGGTTAGCTGAAGCGTACAATGACTTGTGTGTGGTTTATATGGTGTGTGGGCCACCGCGGTGGCTCAGTGGTTTTGGCGCTGGGCTATTGTCCCAAAACACGCATGTTCGATAGCGGCCGCGACGGTCGAATTCCGATGGGGGCGAAATTCTAGAGGCCCGTCTACTCTGCGTTGTTATTGCAAGTTAAAGAACTCCAGGTGGTATAAATTTCCGGAGCCCTTCATTCTGGCGTCCCTCATAGCCTGAGTCGCTTTGGGACGACGTTAAACCTCCTTAAGCCGACCCTTAAACCTATTTGGAGTATGGGGTTTGCAAAAAGGCAAAATTATTTCGAGGAAAGGCAAATCATTACCTTTGCTCCTGGCATGTTACATCGTAACCACACCGTCGGTTATTAGTCGGTTTGTTTTAGGAAAGCAAATGACGCCTTTATTGTCTCACTTAGGTTGCCACCTCAACCGCGACGTGAGGTAACGGAGGAAGGTGTGAGTGAAGCAAGAAAGAGAACTCCGTCGGTTAGTGGAAAAGGGATTGATAGTAGTAGATGAGGCCTCCGGCCAAATTTCGGACACCTTTGGTTTTGAAGCGAAACCATCTCTAAGCTACCTCGTAATGATTTCGCGGTTCTTGCGGTTTCAACCTTCAAGTGAGCCAGAGGCCAAACTCCTTATGGTGTGGTTCGGGTGTCCATCAATATATGTGAAGCAGTTACTACGCCATTGCCTTTCCTCAAAATCGGTTCGGGTGCCCACCGATATATCTGAGAGTTGGTGCGCTCTTTTTAGAGATAAGAGATGTGAGCGAGTGAAAGACTAGACGCGTGTTGTAAAACTCTCATTGCATAGCCTCCACTGCATAGCTACCTAAAGCTGTCTCCGAGTTATAGCTAATCATACGTCAGATGCAATGCTGTGAAAGATGCGCTAGTACTCTGCACGAAAAAAAATTAGGTCTGCTTATGTGGACGAATGGGAAAGCTTGGAACTTTCTAGAACGCGGGATTTTTTCACGACACCAGTAGGCAATCTGCTTCGTATTTTTATTTTTGTTTTTATTTTTATTGGTTTTATATTTGTATTGCTCTCACTGTGGTTTTTCAATTAATTAATATTGTGTCGTCGAACTGCTATTCATTACAATTCATCAACCAAATACATCCCACAGATAAATCTCATCACGCACTAACACAGACTTTTCCACATTTATAGTCGCAGAACGACGTAATCGTGCAGAGAAAGTTTTGCTGACTCGAAACACGGGACATAAACATGGGCTATTGTGATCTCAAAGTGTAATTTTCATGTTTACTTAATTATACCACATTGACCAATTTTTCCCAATGCGAGATCTCATCACACACGTAGCTAACACAACCGAAGTTTTGCACATACATATTTATACAACGACACAATCGTGCGGAGAAGCTATGTCGTCTTCCGTGGCTATTGTGACGTCGATGTGTAATTATCGCGTTTTCTTGATTAACTAATTATACCACACTTTTCACACAACGAGCTTTGATCACACACTATGCAACCAAATTTTTGCACTTTTTTCTTCACAGAAAGATGTAATCGTGCGGAGAAAGTCTTGCTGACACGAAACACGGGCATAGCCATCTAATGCGTTCGTATTAAGAAATAACAGCGTGTTACTCCGCACTTGTTTAAAGGCCGAGTGGTCTAAGGCACGAGAAAGTGACCGCGTGTTCTCGGCACTAAGAGAGCATCTAAAGAAATGACGCGGTAACTGTACTTTCGGTGGACACCTCAACCGCGCCGTGGCGGAAGGGCGGAAGGTAAAAGTGTAAGAGGAAAGAGAAAGCAGTGCCAAAGCGGAGTGCTCCGGAATAATTTAGACCACCTGGACATCTTTAGCCTGTACTGACATCACCACTTGGACGCCCTTTGCGCTTAGCCTCCATCGAAACGGGGCCGCCGACACGTGATGTACGAAATGTAGTTTCAGGTGCACAGATGTGTGTGAGGAGGAAGTTCAGAAAAGTCATGTGGTTGGGAGTGATTAGGAGCCGAGTGGGAGGGGGGCTGAGGTCGGTGCCAGGCACCTGAGACGCGAGCCATTTGGACATTGCTGTGCGGAACAGAAGGTAGTCCCGCAGCGCCCGTGAGCCAGAGCTTAGTGTTTTTCTTCTGGGGCGCGCATGCAGGTGGCGAACAACCGAAGGCGAAATTCAAAAGAGCCCGCCACGGTGGCTCGATGGTGTGTGCGCTCTGCTAGTGAGCCGGTGGACACGGGTTCGATAGCAGCCACGGCGGCCACGTTTCAGTGGAGGCAGAACATAAAAAGGATCCCGTACTTCGAAATTATTCCGGAGACGTCCACTACGGCACATCTTTTGTTCAACTTCAACCTTTCTCCCTTCCCTTAAGGCGTGTTTTATGTATCCACCGCGGAATGAGACACTTTCTGTGCCATATCCTCTTACATAAAAATGCCGAGTCTCGCTGCATGTAATCATTCCACTTTGTATTTTTGTAATACGCTTCTTCACACGCGCGAGCATGCACGCACGCGCGCGCACACACGCACACACATACACACACGCACGCACACACGCACACGCACACACGCACACACGCACGCACACGCGCACACGCACACACACACGCACACACACGCACACACACACACACACACCACACACACGCACACACACACACGCGCACACACGCACACACGCACGCACACACACACACACACACACACACGCACACACGCACACACGTACACACACGCACACACACGCACACACACACACACACACGCGCGCGCACACACGCACACACACAAGCACACACACGCACAGACGCGCGCGCGCGCGCGCTCACAGAGTCATCGCGCCTTTCGTTACTTTTATTTTCCTCATAATCAATTTCTTTACAGCTCCTCGGACTGAAAATTCGGTCTCTAGTTGCAGAAGAAAGGTTTTTTTCTGCTAACAAAATAGTGTCGCCTTCTTGGCAGCATCTGGCAGCACTCTGAGGCGTCGGAAGACCACGTGAAGCGTTATCACACCAAAGGCAAGGCTGGGGCACAGAGCCCAATAACTCAATGCCAAACCAGTATTCCAAGCAATGAAAGCATACATTTAGCCACTGTCTGTACTCGTGTTATGTGCCATTCTCATCGCCTGCGTCCCCAGCAGCTGTGAAGGAAAGCGATTCACCCTGCTTTTTTCCGGTTGCAGATACGGTGCTGGAACGCCGAGCGAGACTGCAAGGTCTCGGGGCTTTCATTCCTGGTCCGACAGCACCAGCTGCAAGTAGCGGACTTCCGGGGTTATCCGATGCCTCCGGGTGAAACGCACCCGGAGAGGCCGTGGCTCACCTGGCTTCAGGCTGCAGCCCCGACAAGCCGCTGCACCGTCAGCTCAGCACCACTGGCGGAAAACTGATTGCTGCCTACAACGCAGCGTTGCTCTGTACGCAGACCGACGCTTTTCTGATATTCGTCAGGCAGGGGCTGCCTGTTTTTAGCCGTAAAGAATTTATTTTCGATGTTTGAGACGATAAGATGAACCGGCATGGCGGGCTCCGATAATTAATGGCTGTTTGTTGGGTGCCTGCCTGCTCAACCGCAGGGAGGCTATGGGGCCCGCCATTTCGCTAACGGTGAATAAAATGGAATAATTATGGTAAGACTCGAGTTGCTCTCATTACTGGCCATCGCATGCATCAGTTCCACTTTTTGTCCGGCCTCAGTCTACGATGGATTTGTCTAAATAAAGACTTTTTTCAAGAAGCGCGCAGGTATCTACGTGCTCCCTCTGACTTGTTGAAGAGCACGGCAGGTTAGTATCGAGGACCTTCGAACCACGCGGCGTGGCTTTCTTTTTCTGATGAGGCAGCGCACAACATTTGTTGGGGCCTGAGAGTAAGAGGTAGCGCTTTGTTATCAGTTATGAGTGAAATACTGACCACATGCGGTAGGTTATCTTTCTCCAGTGTTGAACTCGGGCGTGTCTGACGAGTGACAAGAAGATGTAGGTGCATAATCGGTATTGAAGGTATAGCTTGTACCGAAAAAAAGCGTGAGGTGTTACAGCTACCATCCTCTTCGGGATATTTTCATGGAGCTGACGCAAGAAGAAACACAATGGGTACAAATAAAGTACCTTGGCTGCAATATGTTGTCGATTCAAGAAAATTGCAGCGTTTCTGTTCTTTCACCACGGTTAATTTCCTGAGCAAGCAGTAAGCTTCAAAGCACAGTGAGAAGTTCCAGTGTAGTCAGATTATGGGCGGAACGAGTGCTTTTTTGTCAGTGAAATCACCTGCGAAGCTCACTATGAACGCCTTGTTTTCTGTATGCTTAAATGAAGTGCAAGCTGTACGCCCAATCGCATTTGCTGCGATTATGGATGACTGGATAAAGATATGGTATGCCAGCGGCACTGTGCAACAAGTTTGAAAACATCGGTATGTATGGCAGCTGCCACATCGGGAGTGTCATTTCTTTTTTCTTTACTGCCGGCCATGCGGGTAACTATATCTGCAATGCATATTTATGTGACAAATTGGATGATTCCAAGTTCCCCTGCATGTGATCATAGGCTGAGCCAAAGTAGTAGTTTTAAGTTTCGACTGTGACATGTTACCAGATCAGGAACTCTATGCAGGAACTAAAATCATTGTCGCAGCTCATTCGCCGCATGTGTTTCGCTGTGCACAAATCTCTAACGCAGAACATATTCTGAGTTGTCAGGAAAAGTGCCGCAAAGGTGAATGTGCAGAATTTATATTAATATTAAGGTATTAAGATTCAGTACATGAGTATGAAACCGTATCTCAACAACTAGAATCAACGGATGAGTACAGTCAAAATCAGATTTATGCGGGGCTTAACATTAAATGGCTGAAAGTCTCCAATTTTTGCTTAAGTATGAACGCCGGAGAGTAATGAAACACAACATAGGTCTGTGTGAAGGTTCAAAGCCAGAAGGCCGGAGAAAAATCACAGGCTGGAAGAAGCTGTATACCGCATGTAAAGAATCAGGTCATTGTCTATCCTTCTTCGAAACGGTATCAACGTGAAAGCAAAGTTATAGCGTTGCTTTGCAAGCAGGATAGCGCGACTGAGGCGCCCATGTGTAATATAAGTCGAGCTTTAATAGCTGTGAAGTGCAAAAAAAAAGACACAAGCGATGAACGCATCACTACACACTTAGAACGTAGGAAAATAAAAACCACGATCGCATAATTTTAAATACGCTGCCCAATAGGCTGCCTTCGTCATATAAGTCGTTAACAGTTTGATGATTTTCGATTTAACTTGGGACACCGCTACAATAAATTCTATGTTGCAGTTCCTTCTAGGTTTGCTTTCACTGTTGTGCACGAGTGCTCCAGGTGACCGATAAAAGCAAGGAAAATGGAGGAAAGCGTGCGAGATTGTGCGATTTTATTAGCAGGGAGAAGTAGAGACCACAATGAGATCATCATCAGCCTGACTGCGCCCAATGCAAACAAATGCCTCTCCCATGTCTCTCCAATTAACGCCGTCCTGTGCCAGCTGTGCCCACCCAATGCCTGCAAACTTCCTAATCTCATCCGCCCACTTAACCTTCTCTGCGAATTCTGCTACGCTTGCATTCTCTTGCAATCCCAATCAAATGAGAATACGTAAACCGACGCTTATGAGGCGGCAAACAAAGAATATGAAGAACAACAGAACAAGCACAAAGTTAAAGTATGCGAGCAATATCAGGGTTGCATAGCAAAATCTTGTATTAGTTGCTTGGTCAAACCTTCATACCAAGCTAAAAGATAAGAGGAATGAAAAGCAAGGCGTGTAAATTTGTAGGTCACAAAACGAAAAATAAAACTTAACGTCAATTTTAACATCTTAAGAAGGAACCCTAGAGAATCGAATACAAACAAAAGCAATATTGTGTTCACGCTACCACCGCTGCGTTCATTTCTTTCTCTTTAGAAAGACTAGGGGGGGGGGGGGGAGGGAGAACGCCACTTCCGGTGATTAATAATTTACATGAGCAGTGCATCCTTCTATTCCTTTTTTCTTCGAATTCTTGCTTTACTGACTCCGGATAGTCGAATTGAAAACAATGACATCGTTAGTCACCGTAACAAAGGCTAAAAAACTAAGGCCAAGTTCTTAAATTGTGCCCTCCAGGAAAACTATAGCTAGAGCCGTTTTAGAAAGAAAAGAAAATGGCACGCAATCGAAACGTTGAGCAAAACACCTCTACAAATTGGAAGCTACTACAATGAAAGCATAAATAAAACGACCAAAGCATAAATAAAACGACCAATCAGAGAAACTGGCAAGATAATAAAGAAAAACAATGGGTATGATGACACGGTCGCAAAGAAGTCGAGATAGCGAAAGTAAATGAAAGGTAGTGAGGCAGAGAGAAGCATTTCCGAAGAGGTAGTCGTACTTCGGCAAGAGTTTTGAAAGTCTACAGCCGAAAGTGGTTGTTTTTCTGGCAGGCAATCACAAAACATTGAAGTCGGGTACCTTTCTCATTCGCGAAATATGTTCGTTGGTAGAGAACTACACAGTTAGCTGGGCTTTGCTTCCGGAGTCTCAGGCGAGATACATGTTCGTCGGGAAGCAAAAAGCACCTAGAGCAAACAAGAAATTTTCCTCGCCACAGTTCATGAATCTCTTTCTAATCTGCGAGTACGCCTGATTAGAAACAACTCCACCATCGAGTGTAAACCGACATAGCAAATTCTTCATGCATATTTAAGCGAGCTTTAGTTTATGAGGAACTGCAGAAGCAAGTATCTCTCATGATAGGAAAACTGCCGTGCTGACTTTTTCGCGGTTGCATGATAACATAGATTACCGAGAATATGCCCGTTGATTCGAAAGCTATGGTACACATTTACTCCTACCTGAGACCAAATTATAGTGTAAATTTACACGTCGCAAATGCCGTCCTACTTAAAAAACGTTTATTTGTCCAGTGCCCTCTCCAAAACACATGACTGCCGAGTGCAGAAGAAAGCAGCAGATTCTTACTTTGGTGTGTCGACTCTTGGACAATGCGATAATTCGCAGTCACAGCATTGACCAAAGAAATTGTCATTACGCCCAACGCGACACCGTTTTCTCCATAAAATATTTGAGCTGCATTTCTGTGTTAGCTTTTTTCGTCTTACTCACTCATTTCATTCTGCACGTTTTGTATACAAAAGGCTATTAACCAGAGATTTCACTATGAGACGCCTCATGGCGTCCCGGCGCAACCGTTGCGCGGAGCAGATTTATTTATGAAAAATACTCCTTATTCCCCACGTGTGTAGGCGTGCTAAACTATATAAAAGGCAGAACATGTCAAATATAATAGCTACCAGCCCAGCAAGGAAGCAGCCTAAATGGCGAATAATCAAGACAGGACTAAAATGAAATAAAAATTTCGAAATAATTATAACAACCGCTATAAATCACTAACCAAGATGCACGTCGATAGCTATGCACCATATCGCTCTACGAGTCGCGCTAGATTGTCGAGGTGGCGTCGACTGTGGCGCCACTTTGTGCACAAATATCAGACGAACGTACCTCTGGCCGTAAATCTAGGCGTTACTTTTCTGCACTCCACATGGCCGTTTTCCTGATGCTCGAAGTCTACGAATATGCAAGTTCTTTTTATCGCGTAAAGCGTATCCGGCCAAAAATCGTTCGCACCTCATTTGTGGTCCGCGGGAAAACTGGTTGCTACATTTTTAATCAATTAATAAATTTGTTCTTGGGGAAAGCAAATAGCGCAGTATCGGTCTTGCATATCGGCCGACACCTGAAGCGCACCGTAATGGAAGGAATAAAGGAGGGATTAATAGAAGAAAGGAAGGAAGAGGTGCCGTAGTGGAGGGCTCCGGAATAATTTCGACCACCTGGGGATATTTAACGTCGCACAGCACACGGACGGCTTAGCGTTTCACCTCCATCGAAACGCATGCATGGGTTTGGGATAACCAGGGTTCGAACCCGACAGTGTCGGCTGTCTTTTTATGGAGGCAAAACGTTAAGGCCCCCGTGTTCTGTGCGATGTCAGTGCTCATTTAAAGATCCCCAGGTGGTCGAAATTATTCCGTAGCCCCCACTACGGCACCTCTTTCTTCATTTCTTCTTTCACTCCCTCCTTTATTCCTTCCCTACGGCGCGGTTCAGGTGTCCAACGATATATGAGACAGATACTGCGCCATTTCCTTTCCCCAGAAACGAAATAATACTGTTAGTTTGGTATGAAACGCGGCATCGCTAGTGCAGTAGAAAGGAGATTAGAGCCCGTGAATGCAAGGCTATTAAGTGCACAATACATGCGCCATACGTTTGGAACAAGACTGACAATGCGAAATGTTCAACGGGCGCAGCATTGACCTCAGTGTTCCATGGTGGTAGTGGCCAAACTTTATTGGATGCACTGGGACGGGTTTCAGAGGAGAGTGGAGGTTTTCACCGCTCCCTTGCCTGGGTCGTAGTCTTCATTCCGGGACACCATTGGCGGTAGCCGCTGCCCGCACTCTTTGAACCAGGGCGCTCTGTGACTCCAGGTCCAAGCACCTGGACAAGGCCACCTCTCAGCCCTCTCTCGTTGGCTGATTTACTCTCTTTATTTGTGAATTTTTCTGACAGGCCTATACCTTATGATATGCACCTGCCCACCTCTCATGAAATTTACAGTACCTCAAAAGAGTCGGGTCTATGTATTTGAGAATCACAGGGATTAGAAACGATCCCCGTTTTAAGCGTTCTTAGGTGTCGTCCCTCAGTTCTATTCAGGCCCTTGGCGGGCTGTGGGAACATCTGACTACTGAGACGCAGATATGCTGTAATGTCCACATATGTGGTATGCGGATTCGGCACAGGAGGCCAGAGAGAGTCTGGGAATTCAGTGGAACTCCGGGGGAGAGACGCTCCGGTGGCTGTGTAGCAGCCTTGCTCCCTTCTATTCTCTGGTGTCCGGGCGCCCATACCAATTGTTTTGTTCTCCGCATTGAGCTATATTGCGCGTTTCCTAAAATTTTTCTGGCAAACGGTGCTTTTCTTCGTCTTAAAAAATTTTGACAGCCGTGTTGGGATTCAGAAATTATGTGCGTGGCGTCGGAGTGAGTGGCTGCCAGCGCTATCGCCACTTCCTAGGCTAACGCAACTTTACTAGCTTTCACGGATAGTTCATCCACCTGCTTTCCCTCGTGTATGACCGCGACGGTGCAGATGCCCTTTCCAGTAGGGCCCGCCGTGTCTGCATATTACGTGCCATTTTTGCTGCCGTACTCGATAGCGCTAGCTCCGGCTTCTCTCCTACCTTGGTTATGATCCGGATGCATGTTATTTGGTGTCTATTTAAGTAGTATTTTAGTTCTATGACATAATAGTTTATTACCATTAAAAAGATCGCACACATTATACATTTCTGAGTCTGCGTTGCGCAAAGAAAGACTGTTCCATTTTGTTATGCAGTCACAGCAAGAGAAAGAAAAAAAATTGGCAGTGGCTTCGCTCAGCTATGCCGGATATACGTAGCGAAAGCTGTAGTCCTCCGCTGGTTATGCATGTTGTCGAGCTTGTTGTTGTGAATAAAATGTTAAGCTTTGAAGAAGTATTCGGTGAGACACTTTGTTTATTTATTCAATTGTTTTGACAGAGACAAGCACTGCCCGATGGTCAGTAAAGTAACACCGTGTTGTCTCAAAGCTGCCTACACACTGTTTAGACTCGTTGCTTTCTATCAGATACACAAGGTCAACCTTTCCCGTCCAGGATCCGGGGTACCCAGGTTCGAACCCGACCGCAGCGGCTGCGTTTCGATGTAGGCGAAACGCTAAGGCGCCCGTGCGCTGTGAGATGTCAGTGCACGTTAAAGATCCCCAGTTGGTCCACATTATTCCAGAGCCCTCCACTACGGCTCCTCTTTCTTCCTTTCTTCTCTCAGTCCCTACTTTATCCCTTCGCTTACTGGTGGTTCAGGTGTCCACTGATACAGTGAGACAGATACTGGGCATTTACATTCCCCCAAAACCAAATTTTCATAAAACGCCGGAGCACTTTGATGCGGTCAGCGGAACGGTAGGTGCGATCCATGCGACGCCTGCCGTGGAGACCGACACGGCGAACCGCGGTCGTAAGATTGAATTGGTTTTGGGGCGAAGGAAATGGCACAGTATTTGTCTCACATATCGGCGGACACCTGAACCGCGCCATAAGAGAAGGGATAAGGAGGAACTCCGGAAGAAAGAGCGGCGACGGCGGCGACGAAGCGCGCGTCGCACCTACTCCTCCTCCCCGATTGCCATGTTAACGGCGCATGCGCACAACTGGCCTCTCCCATGTACCATGATAAAGGCGCATGCGCACAACTGGCATCTCGCGTGTACCCTGAAATGCTCGACTACCACTCCCGAAATGCTCCGGCTACAAAAATGCAAACGAGAATGTCGTAAAGCTGTATGTGCAAAAATGTATATAAGGAAGCCTGCCTCGGTGTGTTTCTTTCGCACTAATTACAATGAAAGGCAAAAATTTTCCAGCTGATCGTTACATTCTAACAATACAGCAAACAGACCTTACTTGCCACATCAAGAATAAATAACCAGACTAGTGAAGCTCAGAAAACGGAATAGCAATAGTGAAAGGCAAAGCACGCACAAACTATGACTGTGTTTTCTTTCCAGACGGCTGATTGACGTACTGAAAGTTGCGTACTTGCGATCAGTCATGCACTCACGCATCGAGTCGTACTCACTACAAATCGTTCATCTGTAACCGCTGCTATCGCAGTCGAGGTTCAGCTGCAGCTGTGTTTCATGCAAGTGTTTGTCATAAAGCACCCAAGTAACTGTCCATGTAAGTATATATACTCAATTCCAGCCTTCGAGGTAGAGACTCTATGCACGGCCCACACATCGTTTTGCATTCTGGTTTGATTCACTTAAAAAGAATTCAAAATTAGTTGTCGGGGAAAGCTAATGGTGCAGTATCCGTCTCACATCTAGGCGGACATCTGAACCGCGCCGTAAGGGAAGGGATAAAGGAGAGACTGAGAGAAGAAGGCAAGAAAGAGGTGCCGTAATAGAGGGCTACAGAATAATTTCGACCACCTGGGGATCTTTAACGTGCACTGACATCGCAGACCGGACGCCTTTGCGTTTCACCTGCATCGAAACGCGGCCGCCCAAGTCGGGCTCGAACCCGGGTACCCCGGATGAGTAGCAGAACGCGCTAACAACCGAGCCACCGCGGCGGGTTCACCAAAAATAATAATAATAATAAAAATTGGTTTTGAGGGGAAAGGAAATAGCGCAGTATCTGTCTCATATATCGTTGGACACCTGAACCGCGCCGTCAGAAAACCATAAATGGTTTTTGGAGAAAGAAAATGGTGCAGTATCTGTCTCATATATCGTTGGACACCTGAACCGCGCCGTGAGGGAAAGGATAAAGGAGGAAGTGAAAGAGGAAAGAAAGAAATAGTTGCCGCAGTGGAGGGCTCCGGAATAATTTCGACCACCTGGGGATCTTTAATGTGGACTGACATCGCACAGCACACGGGAGCCTTAGCGTTTTGTCTCCATAAAAACGCAGCCGCCGCGGTCGGGTTCGAACCCGGGAACCCTGGATCAGTAGCCGAGCGCTCTAACTGCTGAGCCACCAAGTGGGGTTAAAACCATTTAATAATAATAATTAGTTTTGGGGGGAAAGGAAATGGCGCAGCATCTGTCTCATATATCATTGGACACCTGAACGGCGCCGTCAGGGAAGGAATAAAGGAGGGAGTGAAAGAAGAAAGGAATAGGTGCCGTAGTGGAGGGCTCCGGAATAATTTTCGACCACCTGGGGATCTTTAACGTGCACTGACATCGCACAGCACACGGGCGCCTTAGAGTTTTTCCTCCATAAAAACGCAGCCGCCACGGTCGGGTTCGAATTAAAACCATTTCCAAATTGGTTTTTGGCGTACCCCCCTCGGTGGCCAAGTGGTTAGGCGCTCGGCTACTTAAACGGGGTACTCGGTTCGAGCCCGACTGGGGGGGAGGGGGGGGGGGGTGTCGATTCATTCAAAACGCGAAGGCGCCCGCTTAATAATAATTGTGTTTTTCGGGGGAAAGGAAATGGCGCAGTATCTGTCTCATATATCGTTGGACACCTGAACCGCGCCGTAAAGGAAGGAATAAAGGAGAGAGTGAAAGAAGAAAGGTAGAAGGAGGTGCCGTAGTGGAGGGTTCCGGAATAATTTCGACCACCTGGGGATCTTTAACGTGCACTGACATCGCACAGCACACGGGCGCCTGAGCGTTTTTTCTCCATAAAAACGCAGCCGCCGCGGTCGGGTTCTAACCCGGGAACTACGGATCAGTAGACGAGCGCCCAAACCACTGAGCCACCGCGGCGGGTAGAAGGCGCCCGCTTCTAAATTTGTTTTTGGTTTCTGGGGGGAAAACGCTAAGGCGCCCGTGTGCTGTGCGATGTCAGCGCACGTTAAAGATCCCCAGGTGGTCGAAATTATTCCGGAGCACTCCTCTACGGCACCTATTTCTTCCTTTCTTCTTTCACTCCCTCCTTTATCCGTTCCCTTACGGTGCGGTTCAGGTGTCCAACGATATATGAGATAGATACTGCGTCATTTCTTGTCCCCAAAAACCAATTATTATTATTATTATTCTGGGGAACCGCCCAAATATCGACCGTCTTCACCGCGCACCGGACTGCGGCTCGCTGCTTCGGCGTATGCGCTCTCACCCGCGCTCACGAATAGGCGCGGCGCTGCTCGAGTATGAGCATCAGACTCAAGGCCCGCCCCCTACGGCTCGTGCGCGCCCTGGCCTGCTGTCTCGGAGTTACAGCGAGAGATCGTCGGCATCGCGGGAAAGCGGATTGCACCCCTATGTGCTGTGCAGCAGTCGGCCAGAGCCGTCATACACGAGGAACACCAGGAGCACCTCCTCGTGTACACCGACGGCCCAGTGGCGCGCGACAGCTGCTCCCTTGCAGCGGCGGCTACCATCCCCGCCCTGCGACTGCACAGCGAGCAACACGCAACGTTCCTGGGCTCCTCCACCACGGCGGAGTTGGTGGGGGTCCGGCTCGGGCTGGACCTCTTGCTCACCATGGGCCCTCCGCCGCAGAGGATTGCTCTGCTGTGCGACTCCCACGGCGCCCTCAGCCGCCTGCAGTCCAACCGCCGCGGTACCCCACTAGTGCGGGATATTCGTTCGCGCATCGAGCCCCTCGCGCAGAGAGCATGCGCCGTGCGTGCACAGTGGGTGCCCGGTCACTGCGACATCGCCGGCAACGAAGGAGCTGACGACCTCGCGACCACCGCACATCAACTACCTCCCAGCAATCTGCCCCTTGTGCCGGAGGGCGTGCGTGCGGTTATCCAAGAACATCTCCGAAAACAGCACCCCGACCCACGCATCGCAGGAGGTGAGCCCAATGAGAGCATCACCAGCAGTCGTGCTTTTACGCGGTCGCAACGTACAATGATACTCCGCGCGCGCATTGGTTGCGTGATGCCCGAGGAACGACGGGAGCGTCACGGAATTCCGGCGAGTCATGTGTGTGAGGGATGCATTGTAGTGGAAACACTAGAGCACCTGCTCTTTAACTGTGCCGCGCTCGACGATGCTCGTCGCGATATGCTTGCGGCCTATATAGGGGGCTGGGCATACTACCAGATTCCCTCAAGACGCTATTGTGGCCGCAGGGTGGTGCGCGCACCCGTGAGCGATCCTTGGTGAGCCTCTGTGCATTCCTCGAACAGACGGGCTTGACGTCCCGTGTGTTCTCCGCCAGGTAGTTGCACGGAGTGACCGAACGCTCCGTGAGTTCCACCATGGACGATTAAGAACTGGACGCCCCACTCCAGTTGTATTCAACATAGGGCTCTGCGCTGTGTTTTTATTGCTCCATCATGAAATAATCACGCGCACAACCTGGACACATTTGTTATTGTGTAATTAGTTTGCGTACATTACCTCTCCCTCTATCCCTTCGTCCTGTCCCCTCACCTCTCATTTATTTCTCCATTTTGCCTGCTATCCCTTATTTCCGCTGCCCCAGCTCAGGTGCTTCTGTATCGATGGCAGATGCCGGGGTTAGCAAAAATCTTTTCCTTCCTTTTTGTTATTATTTTAATAATACCACTTACTACTACTGCTACCCCCCGTGGTGGCTCAATAATAATAATAATAATAATAATAATTGGTTTTGAGGGAAAGGAAATGGCGCAGTATCTGTCATATATCGTTGGGCACCTGAACCGCGCCGCAGGGGAAGGGATAAAGTAGGGAGTGAAAGAAGGAAGAGAGATGTGCCGCAGTGGAAGACTTCGGAATAATTTCGAGCACCTGGGCATCTTTAACATGCACTGACATCATGCAGCACACGGGCGCCTTTGCGTTTCGCCTCTGTCGAAACGCGGCCGCCGTGGTCGGGTTCGAACCCGTCTACACCGGATCAGTATCCGAGTGATCTAACCACTTAGCCAACGCGACGGGACTAGAAAAATTAAGGAAGCGAATACAAGAGAGCCAGTGATGTAAAAAGCATAGCACTTATATCATAAAAGCACAGCACTTTGATTATTTTTTTTATTTGAAAAGTGTGCCATGAGGCATAAGTTCAAAAAAAGGGAAAGGAATGCGGCAGATTGAAAGTTAAAAGAAGGCGTGAAGACCCATTGCGCTGAGGTAGTCGAAGAGGTTGCTGATGGACCGATTGTTCATAGTCCACTTGACATAGTCAAGTTCGCCGTTCTTCCACCGGACCACCTCCCTGAGGAGCCGTTCGATTATAAAAGCACTGGACTCTATTTCATTTCCTTAGAGTCAGACACAACAAAAACTTTTATTTAGGTGCCTCTCATGCTGCGATTGTGCCCTCCCTTGATGAGCGAGTGCACTCATCAAGCGGCACATGCGAATAAAACTGAAACTACGTATTGCTCTCGGTTAACTGCATTACAGGGACACAAAGGTCAACCCCATCCAAATTTTTTTACGAATAAAAATAGCTTCTGAGGGTCTTTCTGGCTACGTTGATGTCTATTCGGCACCAGACGTTCCTAATGAAACTTAATTTAATAAACAAAAATGTTTTATTTAAATTTGAGACGTCAATACTGAGACCTCTATGATCATCGTTTGGAAATGAATACCAGTTTATGTTAACATAAAACATTTAGGCCCCCTTTTCTTTCTAAAAAACTCGATTTTATCTCAATTTGCCTGCGAGAACGGCTGCTGATGATTCGCCTAATTTTTTTAGCTTTTCTAGCTTTTAACAGAGATTTTCATTGAAGCTATCCTCTTGTTCATTAGACCGCGGTACTTTATCGACATAAACAAGCTTAATTTTCTCTCTTTGAGCTCACACGGCCATCTGAAACCCGGCAGCGGTTCAAGAAGCGCGGCAGGCATAAATTACTATTGGGAATACAAGAGGCGCATACAACTCTGCCTTCGGTCAGAATCCCATGGCGCACCCATTTCTGGAGGTTCTTGCTGTCGAGTGAGGCGAGAATGGGACCTCTTATTTCCAAAGGAGTGCCAGTTTTCTCGTTTCATTGCGCACTGCCCCTGCTTGGCGGAAACACGAAAAATCATTGCAAGAGCAGCCAGCAAACAGAACAGCGCATGGTGTAAGTCTCTTTCGCGTCTGACAGTTTTTCCGCGCCAGCGTCAGATTATCGCAAGAATATTCAGTAACACTGTGTCGCATGTGAGAAACAAGATGAAGGTTTTGTTCGTATCCCCAGACAGTCAGAGCGAGCAGAAAGGTAGCTTTACGTGGCTCTTCAAAAAGCCAGTAATGACACAGGGTGATCGTAGATTCAGACCGCAGAAAAAGAGGTGGGCGCACCGCAGCACTCTTGCATGTGGGTGCCAGTAAAGAGAGCAACTACAGTCTTACCATAATTATTTCATTTTATTCTCCATTCGCGAAATGGCGGGCACCAATAGCTTCGGAGCTTTTAAGCACCCATGCACCCAGCAAACCGCCGCCAATTATCGGTGCCCGCCACGCGGCATCGTGTTACCGTCTGAAAATTCAAAAATAATTCCTTACGGCCACAAACAGGCAGCCCCTGTCTGACCGCATAACGAGGAAAAATATCAGAAAAGCGATGGACTGCGCACAGACCAACGCTGCGTTGTATGAAGCCAGGAGCTTCTCGGCACTGGTGCTGAGCCGGCGGCGTAGCGGCTTGTCGGGGTTGCAGCCCGAAGCCTGGTGAGCCATGGCCTCTCCGGGTGAGTTGCACCCGGAGTCATCGGATTATCCCGTAAGCCCACCGCTAGTGCTGGTGCTCGCGGACCAAGAATGAAAGCACCGAGGCCTTGCAGCCTCGCTCGGCGTTCCAGCACCGTATCTGGAACCGGAAGAAAAAAATAACGCTGAGTCGTTTGACAAGGAAAGGGAAATGAGGCGCTCGTTTGACAAATATATGAAGGAAGCCAACAGTAAACCCCTTATTTTCTAAACATCAGAGGAAGGTTTAGACTCCGTTGATTTTGACGAAATGAAATGCGCATAACGTGCTCCCTGGGCCGTTGCACACAAAAATCACGCTTTGGGATACGTGGCGCGGTGTCTACCTGCAAAAAAGCCGTGTTTTGGCACACCACTCAGTGCTTACCAAAGCTAATCCATCAGCAGTTTTGATTGGTTTCGCTTCATGAGGAGTAATGTCTCAAAGCCACTCAGGCTGTGAGGGACGCCGAAAAATAGGACTCCGTGTCATTTCGATTACCCGGGGCTCAAGTGCTCTCTCAATGCAGAGTGCAGGGGCCTCTAGCATTTCGTCTCGATCGAACGGCGACCTTTGATACATTTCGATGGAGGCGAAATTCTTGAGGTCCGTGTACTGTGCAATGTCAGTGCAGTTAAAGAACGGCAGGTGATCGAAATGATACGGGGCTCTCACCTACAGCGTTCCTCACAGCCCCAGTCACTGTGGGACATTCAACCTCATGAAACCCAAAAACAACAACAAATTAACGCCGTTCAACTTACTTCTATTCCCAGATTTAAAGATAATTAAAGGAGCTTGGTGCTTGGAATAAAGACTAGTTTGATATCGCTCGCAGAGACTTTGCGAAGGGAGTATTGGCGATCAAGCGCTCGACTCAGCGAGTTTGCCCAGGCTTTCAAAGCTCGCGTCTGCTGATTGCAACGCTGAGGCCACGGTTTATTCCACAGCTCGCACGCATTACAGTTGGTGACTATCATCCGAAAAGAATGTGCACGGCGCAGTTAATAATTTCAGCCGCGAAACAACAGCACTAATGGTTCGGCTCGAAACGAGAACGAAACGTAAAAAGAAAGCATGCCTTTTGCACAGTTACTACCTTCCTGATCTTAATAGAACCATTCCTGCTGTTTTTATCTGAATCAGGGCCATGTAATGCGCGTCGTTACTACAAACATAAAAAAAAAGACATACGTGGCCGAAATTTTGCCGGATGCCTCAACGATGATGCCCGTCTCTATATCTCACTCCCTCCTCCTTCGCCAGCCGCCGCGGTAGCTATTGACACGAAAGACGCGGGTTCAATACCGGCCGCGGCCGCAGAATTTCGATCAAGGTGATACTCTAGAGACCCGTCTACTGTGTGATGTCAGTGCACGTGAAAGAACACCGGGCGGTCGACATTTCACGAGTTCTCCAATCCGGCGTCCCTCAAAGCCTGAGTCACTTGGAGGCGTTAAACCACCATAAACCTAACCAAACCATCCTCCACCGCAAACCGATGGTGCGGTTCATACGTAATGCATCAAGAAGAAAAGATAGTTACTATGCTTCTTTCCATGAAGCCAATTTTCATCTTCATTTTGTCTGAAGCTACCCTCTCAATGAACCACACCCAAGCCATCGCACGCTTCAGGTAATCTAGCTCCTTGTAAGAGCGTCAAAACACTGGCGTTCAGGTTCGACGTCTACAGGCTACACATGTACTACAAGGGAGGCTTGGTTAAAGCCTCCAGTATAATTTCGGCCACCTGGGGCTTTTTAACGTGCGCTTACATCGCACAGCTAGCAAACGGGCGTTCTTGCACAACGCCTCCACCAAACAGCTGCCGCCATTGTCGGGATGCAGTCCGCAACATGTGCTCAGCGCCCGATGGACGGGACTACCGAGCCACCACAATGGGCGACATCAAGACATAGCCACAAAATTCCAATGTTCGTCTCTTACGTGTCGTGGCGCCAGGTGCTCTCTGGAGAGAATCCTGACGGTGACATCTTGCTGGCAGGAGGCCTGCGTGTCCAGCACGCATCCGTAGCGCGTCCTGGAACACGAGCGTTGCAGCCGGTGCAGGTGACGTGGCAGCAGGGGAGCATCGCCATGTGCGAGCAAACTCGGGCGCAGCAGCCGCAGTACTCGCTCCATGACAGGGGCTCCAGGAAGCACGCCAAACGCCAGTCCACGCCATCCTCGAAGCCATGCAGTGCGCAAGCGGCGTCCGCTCTTTCCGCCTCCGAACCCATCTCCTCGGTCGTCGACGCAGATCTCAGTCCACTGCCACCTCGGCACACAAAGCTATCGATGCAGAGAAGTGGAACAGAATCTCGGCGGCGCAGTCTCAAAGACGAGCAGCTGCTGGTGACGTTGACTCCTTCCAGGCGAAGCACCGCCGAAACAGGGACAGAGAAACAGTGATTACGTGTTTGAACTCACGAGCGCTCGAAGTGGACTCATAGCACGTGCAGATCAGAGAACGCAAGAAGAAAAAAATGCATCGAGACAACCAGCAACACCGGAGCTCAGCGAACCGGGGGCAGAGCTGTCGGATGTTTTTTTTTTTTTTTAGATAGAAATATTAGCGTTCTCACAATTTCAAACGCCATGCGAGTAGGGACACGGCCGTTCTCGAGAGCGCGAGCTCTTCTTCCTAGGAAAGAGAAAAGAAAAACAGAAGAAAAGAGAAATGAGAAAAGATAGAGAGAGAGAGGAAGGAGAAAAAAGAAAAAGGAAAGAGGAACTGGAAAGAGGAGGGAGGAAGAAGCGCGCGCCTCCCTCGAGACCGACCTTGGTAGGGCGTGCACTGACACTAGGGGCCGCCTTAGGTAAACTACAACGCTGTGCAGTTGGGCTCAAAAGACGGAGATGATACTGACCGGAGTACGTGCCTTAGAACCCCACCGGGGCGGCCGCGCTTCGATGGAGGTAAAACACAAAATGCGCCCGTGTGCTGTGCGATGTCAGTGCACGTTAGAGATCCCCAGGCGGTCGAAATTATTCCGGAGCCCTCCACTACAGCACTTTTTTCCTTTTTTTCAGTTCTTCCGTTATCCCTTCCCTTACAGCGCGGTTCGGGTGTACACTGATATAAGTCAACCACAAGTGAGAATGCCCCGCGCGGAGAGCTTCTCGCTGCATTTTTCGTGTTAAGCACTAGGGTATTGTAATTCTTATGGCTATTAAAAACTGAGGTTTAGTAGAGTCGAATTGTTTTTTTGCAGATAGAAATCCAGGTTCAAGGATGGGAAGCCGAGATGAATGGCATATAGAATATATTCGACGTTGAGACTCGAAGCGGGCCAAACTGACGCATTCTTATTGACTCGAACAAAATTCGTTACAGAAAACTATGTCCTCGGATACCCTTTAGTCATACCCAGAGTTTAAAGTACGCGCATAAATTTCGGATAACCGGACCCGCACTGCTTCATCTAGAAGCGAGTGCTGCTGAACGCGAGATCCACATCGCGGCGTGCCGATGCCGTCGAACGGCACTTGTAAATCAGGCCGTATGTCAGCGCTTTGTTGTTGCCGTTGCGCTTCTTTTGAATAGGCACGCGCGAAACCCTATGCTGTTTGCATCGAAACGAGAAAAGAAACGGCATCGAATTCCGTTCTGAAGAAAGTGTGGCTGGCAGTTATGCGGAACGATGCGTAAATCGCAGCACTCGCCTTATATTTCATTTTCAGATCACGAAGCTTCCAGTCGGCTTTCCAAGGTTTTGCATGCTGTGGATAAGAACAAAGCATATGGTGTGTACACATTACTTTAAACGGTACTTCTTGTTTTGTGTTCTCCCTATTCATGTAAAGCGTATTTGATTTTCAATGAAGGCGCGCGCTCGAATGTTTGAAGAGCTCGCAAGTCGTGAAAGGTAATCACGCTTGGGAGGCTTTTTGAGGTAGTTGGGATATACGTATACTGTGATTTGGCAGTTCTTTTCTTCAACAGTGACCGCAGCGGTGGCCTAGTTATCCGAGCACCGGCCTCGCATGCGGGAGGTGTGGGGTTCGGGCCTCAGTGCCGCCGGGTACCAACCGGTGATGCTATGGGTACAAGCGTTCCCCGCATCTGGTGCTCGATTTTTTTATGGTGAAATGCTTGGGAAACGGGTCTGTGACCCCAACTTCAGTAGAAGAAGATACCTTGTGAGATGGAGCTCTTTGGCCACAGATGCCCTTGCGCCATAAAAATTTTATCATCATCATCACCATCATTTATTGAAAATTGGCTTTTGTCGAAAGGAAATGGCGCAGTATCTCTCTCACATATCGGCGGACACCTGAAGCGCGCCGTAAGGAAAGTGATAAAGGAGGGACTAAAAGAATGACGGTGCCGTAGTGGAGATCTCCGGAATAATTTCGGCCATCTGGGGATCTTTAACGTGCACTGGCATCACAAAGCATACAGGCGCCTTTACATTTCTCCTCCACTGAAACGCTGCCGCAGCGGTCGGGTCCCTCATAGGCTGAGTTGCTTTGGGACATTATACCCCATAAAACCCCATAACCGGATCACTATTTACTGAGAAGACACTTCTGTCTTTACTTCGAGGAATTCGAAAGCATGTCTTTTTATGAAAGGTTTTTGAGGAAAGGACGAGTAGCCCTCAGACCTCGAAATCTCGGTTGGCACCTCAACTACATTTGATTGACAGCTATAGTGTGACACTCTTCTGCGCTCAGAAAAAGAATTGCGGCGGCAGCGGTTCGATGGAGGCGAAACCCAAAAGGCGCCCGTGTGCTCTGCGATATCAGTGCACATTAACTATCCCCAGTAGGTCGAAATTATTAGGGATCTCTCCACTTCGGCCTCTGTTTCTTCCTTTCTTCTTTCACTCCCACCTTTATCCCTTCTCTTGCGGCGCACTTTAGGTGTCCGCCGATATGCGCAACAGATTCTGCGCCATTTCCTGTCCCCAAAACCGATTTCATTGAATTGTAAAATGGTGATCCGGAGTTCCCGGGTTCGAACCCGACCGCGGCGGCTGCCTTTTTATGGAGGAAAAACGCTAAGGCGCCCGTGTGCTGTGCGATGTCAGTGCACGTTAAAGATCCCCAGGTGGTCGAAATTAATCAGGAGCCCTCCACTACGGCACCACCTTCTTCCTTTCCTCTTTCACTCCCTCCCTTATCCCTTCTCTGACGGCGCGGTTCAGGAGTCCAACGATTTATGAGACATACTGCGCCATTTCCTTTCCCCAAAAACCAATTATTGGATTGTAAAACATTTATTGCGTCGATAGCAGTTTGCAGAAGACATACTTGATGGCTGCTAGCCCATGGATGGCGACGACCTCATTGGCCCGCTCGATTGCCCGTACTTGAAGGTTAGCGCGTCCGAGCTGACCAGCATGGCCTCCCACTGCTCGGGAGAAAGGGGGGCGTATCAACTTCGCCGGAGGCGGAAAGAATGTGGTCTTATGGGGCCCTTTCACCACAATTATGGCAGTTTGGGTCGTACTAGACAGCGTACATGAGGGCATATTTCGCCGTTAGCGAGTCATGAGCTTATTAAGGCTTTCGCCTTAATATCGAAAAAAAAACGCGCAGGCAACTTTGAGGAGCACCGCGAGATTGCGTCTACCTCCGAGAAGATTGAACGTCCTATCTCAATGCTTCTATGCATTTTCTTTTCCTTCTCACGTGCTGCGACCCGCACGTGCTATCATTCCACCTTGAGCGCACGTGATTGCAGACACGTAATCACTGGTTCTCTCTCCCTAATTCGACCGTGACCCTTTGCAACTGCTGAACGTCACCAAAAGCTGCCCCTCTTTGAGACTGCGCAGCCGAGATTCCGTTCCACTGCTGTGCATCGACAGGCTGGTGTGTTTAGGCGGCTCTGGGCGGAGGTCAGTGTATTCAGCGTCGACGGCCGATGAGATGGCTTCGGAGGCGGAAAGAGCGGACGCCGCTTGCACACTGCATGGCTTCGAGGATGACCTGTACTGGCGGTTGGCGTGCTTCCGGGAGCCCCTGTCTTGGAGCGAGTACTGCGGCTGCTGCGTCCGAGTTTGCTCGCACATGGCGATGCTCCCCTGCTGCCACGTCACCTGCACCGGCTGCTACGCTCAGCGTTCCAGGATGTGCTACGGATGCGTGCTGGACCCGCAGGCCTCCCGCCAGAAAGCTGTCGCCGACATCGTCTTCTCCAGACAGGACCTGGCACCACGACACGTAAGGGACGAATATTGGAATTTTGTGGCTACGTCTTGACGTTTCCCACTGTGCTGGCTCGGTAGTCGCGTTGTTCAGGCGCTGAGCACATGTCGCGTATTCTATCCTGACCATGGCGGTAGCGTTTCAGCGGGGACGCAGTGCAAGAACGCCTGTGTGCTGTGCGATGCAAGCGCACGTTAGATAGCCCCAGTTGGCCGAAATTAATCTAAAGTTTCCAGAATGGATGCTTGGGCTACTTGTTAACGGTTCACTTCCACATAGCGCTAAACAGACACGGTCGCTGGGAGACAAACAGGATGAGCGCTGTTTAGTGCCCGTCCGTCTCCCTACTTCCGTGTCTTTAGCGCTATGTAACAAATTATTCTAAAGGCTCCAACTAAGCCTTCTTCGCTCTATATGTTTATCTTGTGTACGTTAAATCTGACCCCCAGTGCTTTGGATCACTTCACCAGGGCTTTAATTATAGATAGGTTAGCTCAAACATACAATGACGAGTGTGGTTTATTTGATTTCACCGGAGACTAGTGCAAGAACGCACATGTGCTGTACGATGTAAGCGCACGTTAGATAGCCCCAGGTGGCAGAAGTTTAGTTTGTCAGAATGGAAGCTTGGGCGAGTGGGAGACTGTTCACTTTCCATATACGCGCTAAACAGACACGGACGCTGGGAGACAAACAGGACGTGCGCTAAATTATCTAGCGCACGTCCTGTTTTGTTTCTTTGCGTCCGTGTCTGCAATAGCGCTACGTGACAAGTTAATCTAAAGTCTTCAACTAAGCCTCATTCGCTATACATCTGTATATGTTTAGCTTTTGGACGTTAAATCTGACCTTCAGTACCTTGGATCACTTTACCAGGGCCTTAAATATAGACCGGTTAGCTGAAGCGTACAATGACTTGTGTGTGGTTTATATGGTGTGTGGGCCACCGCGGTGGCTCAGTGGTTTTGGCGCTGGGCTAGTGTCCCAAAACAAGCATGTTCGATAGCGGCCGCGACGGTCGAATTCCGATGGGGGCGAAATTCTAGAGGCCCGTCTACTCTGCGTTGTTATTGCAAGTTAAAGAACTCCAGGTGGTATAAATTTCCGGAGCCCGTCATTCTGGCGTCCCTCATAGCCTGAGTCGCTTTGGGACGACGTTAAACCTCCTTAAGCCGACCCTTAAACCTATTTGGAGTGTGGGGTTTGCAAAAAGGCAAAATTATTTCGAGGAAAGGCAAATCATTACCTTTGCTCCTGGCGTGTTACATCGTAACCACACCGTCGGTTATTAGTCGGTTTGTTTTAGGAAAGCAAATGACGCCTTTATTGTCTCACTTAGGTTGCCACCTCAACCGCGACGTGAGGTAACGGAGGAAGGTGTGAGTGAAGCAAGAAAGAGAACTCCGTCGGTTAGTGGAAAAGGGATTGATAGTAGTAGATGAGGCCTCCGGCCAAATTTCGGACACCTTTGGTTTTGAAGCAAAACCTTCTCTAAGCTACCTCGCAATGATTTCGCGGTTCTTGCGGTTTCAACCTTCAAGTGAGCCAGAGGCCAAACTCCTTATGGCGTGGTTCGGGTGTCCATCAATATATGTGAAGCAGTTACTACGCCATTTCCTTTCCTCAAAATCGGTTCGGGTGCCCACCGATATATCTGAGAGTTGGCGCGCTCTTTTTAGAGATGAGAGATGTGAGCGAGTGAAAGACAAGACGCGTGTCGTAAAACTCTCATTGCATAGCCTCCACTGCATAGCTACGTAAAGCTGTGTCCGAGTTATAGCTAATCATACGTCAGATGCAATGCTGTGAAAGATGCGCTAGTACACTGCACGAAAAAAAATTAGGTCTGCTTATGTGGACGAATGGGAAAGCTTGGAACTTTCTAGAACGCGGGATTTTTTCACGACACCAGTAGGCAATCTGTTTCGTATTTTTATTTTTGTTTTTATTTTTATTGGTTTTAATTTGTATTGCTCTCACTGTGGTTTTTCAATTAATTAATATTGTGTCGTCGAACTGCTATTCATTACAATTCATCAACCAAATACTTCCCACAGATAAATCTCATCACGCACTAACACAGACTTTTCCACATTTATAGTCGCAGAACGACGTAATCGTGCAGAGAAAGTTTTGCTGATTCGAAACACGGGACATAAACATGGGCTATTGTGATCTCAAAGTGTAATTTTCATGTTTACTTAATTATACCACATTGACCAATTTTTCCCAATGCGAGATCTCATCACACGCGTAGCTAACACAACCGAAGTTTTGCACATACATCTTTATACAACGACACAATCGTGCGGAGAAGCTATGTCGTCTTCCGTGGCTGTTGTGACGTCGATGTGTAATTATCGCGTTTTCTTGATTAACTAATTATACCACACTTTTCACACAGCGAGCTTTGATCACACACTATGCAACCAAATTTTTGCACTTTTTTCTTCACAGAAAGATGTAATCGTGCGGAAAAAGTCTTGCTGACACGAAACACGTGGCATAGCCATCTAATGCGTTCGTATTAAGAAATAACAGCGTGTTACTCCGCACTTGTTTAAAGGCCGAGTGGTCTAAGGCACGAGAAAGTGACCGCGTGTTCTCGGCACTAAGAGAGCATCTAAAGAAATGACGCGGTAACTGTACTTTTGGGGGACACCTCAACCGCGCCGTGGAGGAAGGGCAGAAGGTAGGAGTGGAAGAGGAAAGAGAAAGCAATGCCGGAGTGGAAGGCTCCGGAATAATTTAGACCACCTGGACGTCTTTAGCGTGCACTGACATCACCACATGGGCGCCCTTTGCGCTTAGCCTCCATCGAAACGCGGCCGCCGACACGTGATGTATGAAATGTAGTTTCAGGTGCGCAGATGCGTGCGAAGAGGAAGTTCAGAAAAGTCATGCGGTTGGGAGTGAGCAGGAGCCGAGTGGGAGGTGGCGCTTACTTAGGTGCCAGGCACCTGAGACGCGAGCCATTTGGACATTGCTGTGCGGAACAGAAGGTAGTCCCGCAGCGCCCGTGAGCCAGAGCTTAGTGTTT
Organism: Amblyomma americanum; assembly: GCA_030143305.2. Taxonomy (NCBI): domain Eukaryota; kingdom Metazoa; phylum Arthropoda; class Arachnida; order Ixodida; family Ixodidae; genus Amblyomma; species Amblyomma americanum. The sequence goes on along the minus strand of JARKHS020032295.1, from coordinate 159,972 downwards.
TTCTTCTGGGGCGCGCATGCAGATGGCGAACAACTGAAGGCGAAGTTCAAAAGAGAGCCCGCCCCGGTGGCTCGATGGTGTGTGCGCTCTGCTAGTGAGCCGGTGGACACGGGTTCGATAGCAGCCACGGCGGCCACGTTTCAGTGGAGGCAGAACATAAAAAGGATTTCGTACTTCGAAATTATTGCGGAGACGTCCACTACGGCACATCTTTTTTTCAACTTCAACCTTCCTCCCTTCCCGTGAGGCGTGTTTTATGTATCCACCGCGGAGTGAGACACTTTCTGCGCCATTTCCTCTTACATACAAATGCCGAGTCTGGCTGCATCTAATCATTCCACTTTGTATTTTTGTAATACGCTTCTTCACATGCGCGCGCATTCACGCACGCGCACACACACAGACACACACACACACACGCGCACGCACGCACGCACGCACGCGCACACACACACACACACACACACACCACACACACACACACACGCGCGCGCGAACACACACACGCACACACGCGCGCGCACACAGAGTCACTGCGCCTCTCCTTAATTTTACTTTCCTCATAACCAATTTCGTTATAGCTCCTCGGACTGCAAATTCGTTCTCTAGTTGCAGAATAAAGGTTTTTTTCTGCTAACACAAATAGTGAGATTTCTTGGCAGCATCTGGCAGCACTCTGAGGCGTCGGAAGACCACGTGAAGCGTTATCACACCAAAGGCAAGGTTGGGGCACAGAACCCAATAACTCAATGCCAAACCAGTATTCCGAGCAATGAAAACCTACATTTAGCCACTGTCTATACTCGTGTTTTGTGCCGTGCTCATCGCCTGCGTCCCCAGCAGCTGTGAAGGAAAGCGATTCACCGTCTTTCTTTTTGCCGCCTGCAGATACGGTGCTGGAACGCCGAGCGAGGCTGCAGGGTCTCGGGGCTTTCATTCCTGGTCCGACAGCACCAGCGCAAGTAGCGGACTTCAGGGGTTATCCGATGCCTCCGGGTGAAACGCACCCGGAGAGGCCGTGGCTCACCTGGCTTCAGGCTGCAGCTCCGACAATCCGCTTCGCCGTCGGCTCTGCACCAGTGGCGAAAAACTGAAGGCTTCCTACAGCGCAGCGCTGGTCTGTACGCAGACGAACGCTTTTCTGATATTTTTCCTCGTTAAGCCGCCAGGCAGGGCCTACCTGTTTCTGGCCGTAAAGAATTTATATTCGAAGTTTGAGACGATATCATGAAGCGGCATGGCGGGCTCTGATAATTAATGGCTGTCTGTTGGGTGCCTGCCTGCTCAACCTCAGGGAGGCTATGGGGCCCGCCATTTCGCTAACGGTGAATAAAATGAAATAATTATGGTAAGCCTCGAGTTGCTCTCATTACTCGCATGAAACAATTCCACTTTTGTCCGGCGTCATTATACGATGGCTTCCTCTAAATGCTGGCTTTTTTCAAGAAGCGCGTAAAATAACTCTGGTCGCTCTTACGTGTTGAAGAGCATGGCAGGTTAGTATCGAGGACCCTCGAACCACGCGGCGTGGCTTTTTTTTTGTGATGAGGCTGCACACAACATTTGTTGGGGCCTGAGAGTAAGAGGTAGCGCTTTGTTGTTAGATATGAGTGAAATACTGACCACCTGCGGTAGGTTGTCTTTCTCCTCTGTTGAACTCGGGCGTGTCTGACGAGTGGCAAGAAGATGTAGGTGCATAATCGGTATTGAAGGTATAGCATAGTACCGAAATAAAGGGTGAGGTGTCAGAGCTACCAACCTCTTCGGGATATATTCATGGAGCTGACGCAAGAAGGAACATAATGAGTACACATAATGTACCTTGGCTGCAATACGTTGTCGATTCAAGAAAATTGCAGCGCTTCTGTTCTTACACCACGGTTAATTTCCTGTGCAAGCAGTAAGCTTCAATGCACAGTGACAAGTTCCAGTGTAGCCAGATTACGGTCGGAACGACTGTTTTTTCTTCAGTGAAATCACCTGCGAAATTCACTATGAACGCCTTGCTTTCTGTATGCTTAAATGAAGTGGAAGCTGTACAGCCAATCACATTTGCTGCGATTATGGATGGCTGGATTACGATATGGCATGCTAGCTGCACTGTGCAACATGTTTGAAAACATCGGTGTGCATGGCGGCTGCCACTTCGGGAGTGCCATTGTTTTTCTTTACTGCCGACCATGCAGGTATCTATATCTGCAATACATATTTATGTGACAAATTGGATGGTTACAACTTCACCTGCACGTGATCATAGGCTGAGCCAGAGTAGCAGTTTTAAGTTTCGACTGTGACATGTTACCAGATCAGGAACTCTATGCAGGAACAAAAATCATTGTCGGAGCTCATTTGCCGCGTGTGTTTTGCAGTGCACAAATCTCTAACGCAGAACCCATTCTGACTTGTCAGAAAAAGTGCCGCAAAGGTGGATGTGCCGAGTTTATATGAATAATTAGGTATTAAGATCCATTACATGAGAATGAAACCGTATCTCAACAACGACAATCAACGGATGAGTCCAATCAAAATCAGATTTATGCGGGGCTTAACATTAAATGGCTGAAAGTCTCATTTTTGCTTAAGTATGAACGCCGGAGAGTAATGAAACACAACATACGCAAGTGTGAAGGTTGAAAGCAGAAGGCCGGAGAAAAATCAGAGCACGAAAGAAGCTGTATACCGCATGTAAATAATCGGGCCATTGTCTATCCTTCTCGGAAACGGCATCAAGATGAAAGCAAAGTTATAGCATTGCTTTGCAAGCAGGATAGCGCGAGTGAGGCGCCCATATGTAATATAAGTCGAGCTTTAATAGCTGTGAAGTGCAAAAAAAAAAGACACAAGCGATGAACGCATCACTACACACTTAGAACATAGGAAAATAGATAGAACGATCGCATAACATTTTTATAGGCTGCCCAATAGGCTGGCTGCCTTCGTCATATCGTAAGTCGTTGACAGTCTGATGATTTTTTTATTTCACTTGGGACACCGCTACAATATACTCTATGTCGCAGTTCCTTCTAGCTTTGCTTTCACTGTTGTGCACGAGTGCTCCAGAGTGACCGATAAAAGCAAGGGAATTGGAGGAAAGCGTGCGAGATTGTGCGATTTTATTAGCAGGGAGAAGTAGAGCCCACAATGAGATCATCATCAGCCTGACTGCGCCCACAGCAAGCAGAGGCCTCTCCTTTGTCTCTCCAATTAACCCTGTCCTGTGCCAGCTGAGCCCACCCAATGCCTGCAAACTTCCTAATCTCATCCGCCCACTTAACCTTCTCTGCGCATTCTGCTACGCTTGCCTTCTCTTGCAATCCCAATCAAATGAGAATACGTAAAACGACGCTTATGAGGCGGCAAACAAAGAATATGAAGAACAATAGAAGAAGCAGAAATTTAAAGTATGCGAGCAATATCAGGGTTGTATAGCAAACTCTTGTATAAGTTTCTTGGGGAAACCTTTCAACCAGACTAAAAGATAATAGGAATGAAAAGCAAGGCATGTAAATTTCTAGGTCACAAAACCAAAAATATATCTTAACGTCAATTTTAACATCTTAAAAAGAAACCCTAGGAATCGGATACAAAAAAAAACAATATTGTGCTCACGCTACCACTGTTGCGTTCACTTATTTCTTTTTAGAAAGACTAGGGGGTGGGGGAAGAAGGGAGGACGCTTCTTCCGGTGATTAATAATTTACATGAGCAGTGCATCCTTCTATTCCTTTTCTTCTTCGAATGCTTGCTTTACTGACTCCGGATAGTCGAATTGAAAACAATGACATCGTTAGTCACCGTAACCAAGGCTAAAAAACTAAGGCCAAGTTTTTAAATTGTGCCCTCCAGGAAAACTGTAGCTAGAGCCGTTTTAGAAAGAAAAGAAAATGGCACCCATTCGAAACGTTGAGCAAAACACCTCTACAAATTGGAAGCTACTACAATGAAAGCATAAATAAAACGACGAAAGCATAAATAAAGCGACCAATCAGAGAAACTGCCGAGGTAATAGAGAAAAACAATGGGTATGATGGCACGGTCGCAAGGGAGTCGACATAGCGAAACTAAATGTAAGGTAGTGAGGCAGAGAGAAGCATTTCCGAAGAGGTAGTCGTACTTCGGCAAGAGCTTTGAAAGTCTACGAGCCGAAAGTGGTCGTTTTTGTGGCAGGCAATCACAAAATAATAGAGTCGGGTACCTTTCTCATTCGCGAAATATGTTCGTTGGTAGAGAACTACACAGTGTGCTTAGGTTTGCTTCCCGAGCCTCAGGCGAGATACAAGTTCGTCGGGAAGCAAAAAGCAGCTACAGCAAACAAGAAATTTGTCTCTGCACAGTTCTTGAATCTTTTTCTAAAAAGCGAGCACGCCTAATTAGAAACAACTGCGCCCACCAGTGTTGTCCGAAATAGCAAATTCCTCATGAATACTTAAGTGAGCTTTAATGTATGAGGAACTGCAGAAGCAAGTATCTCTCATGATAGGAAAACTGCTGTGCTGCCTTTTTCGCGGTTGCATGATAACATAGATTGCTGACAATATGTCCAGTGATTCGAAAGCTATGGTACAAATTTAGTCCGACCTGAGACCAAATTATAGTGTAATCCTACCACGTTTCAACTGCCGTCCTACTTAAAAAACGTTTCTGTGTCCAGTGCCTTCTCCAAGGCACAAGTCTGCCGAGTGTACAAGAAAACAGCACATTCTTACTCTTATGTGTCGACTCTTGTACAATGCGATAATTCGCAGTCACCGCATTGACCAAAGAAATTGTCATTACTCCCAACGCGACACCATTTTCTCGATAAAATATTTAAGCTGCATTTCTGCGTTAGCTTTTTTCGACTTATCGCATTCATTTCAATCTTCACGTTTTCTATACGAATGGCCATTAACCAGAGATTTCACTATGAGACTCCTCATGGTGTCCCGGCGCAAGCGTTACGCGGAGCAGATTTAATTTATGAAAAATGCTCCTTATTCGCCAGGTGTGTAGGCGTGCTAAACTATATATAAAAGCAGAACATGTCAAAATATAATAGCTTACAGCCCAGGAAGGAAGCAGCCTAAATGGCTAATAATCAAGACAAGACTAAAGTGAAATAAAAATTTCGATACAATTATAACGACCGCTTTGATTCACTAGCCAAGATGCACGTCGCTTGCAATGCAGGCCATATCTCTCTACGAGTTGCGCTAGCCTGTCGAGGTGGCGTCGACTGTGGCGTCACTTCGAGCACAAATATCAGACGAACGTACCCCTGGCCTTAAATCTAGGCGTTACTTTTCTGCACTCAACATGGCCGTTTTCCTGAGGCTCGAAGTCTACGAATATGCAAGTTCTTTTTATCGCGTAAAGAGTATCGGGCCAAAAATCGCGCGCACTTCATTTGTGGTCCTGGAGAAAAACGGGTGCAACATTTTTATTAAATAAATTAATAAATTGGTTCTTTGGGAAAGGAAATGGCGCAGTATCTCTCACATGTCGGCCAAAACCTGAAGTGCACCGTGAGGGAAGGTATAAAGGAGGGACTAAGAGAAGAAAGGAAAAAAGAGGTGCCGTAGTGGAGGGCTCCGGAATAATTTCGACCACCTGGGGATCTTTAAATTGCACCGACATCGCACAGCACACGGGCGGCTTAGCGTTTCGCCTCCATCGAAACGCATGCATGCGTATGGGATAACCTGGGTTTGAACCCGACCGCGACGTCTGCGTATTTATGGAGGCGAAACGCTAATTCACCCGTGTGCTCTGCGATGTCGGTGCACGTTAAAGATCCCCAGGTGGTCGAAACTATTCCGGAGCTTTCCACTACGGCACCTCTTTCTTCCTTTCTTCTTTCACTCCATTCTATATCCCTTCCATTACGGCGCGGTTCAGGTGTCCAACGATATGTGAGACAGATACTGCGCCATTCCCTTTCCCCAAAAACCACATTTAATTTTCTATAGCTTCAGTGCTGCGTTTCTGCTACAACGTTGTGAATGCCAACGCTTGAAGCGCACATTTATCACTACTGTCACGTAGCTTATAGCGCGACTCAGGTTTCCAGCGTCACTGGGGAAAAGATAATAATAATAATAATATTAATAACAATTGGTTTTGGGGGAAGGAAAATGGCGCAGTATCTGTCTCATATATCGTTGGACACCTGAACCGTGCCCTAAGGGAAGGCGTGAAGGAGGGAGTGACAGAATAAAGGAAGAAAGAGATGCCGTAGTGGAGGGCTCCGGAATAATTTCGACCACCTGGGGATCTTTAACGTCCACTGACATCGCACAAAAAAGGGCGCCTTACCGTTTTGCCTCCATAAAAACGCAGCCGACGTGGTCGGGTTCAAACCCGGAAACTCCGGATCACTAGCCGAGCGCCCTAACCACTGAGGGGAAAAATAGGAAAATTTGTTTTTGGGGAAAGGAAGTGGCGCAGCATCTGTCTCACATATTGGCGGGCACCAGAACCGGGCCATAAGGAAAGGGATAAGGAGGGAGTGAAACAAGAAAGGAAGAAAGAGGAGACACCACTCGAAAGTGACGACAATCGGCGAGCTGAGCGGCCGCCAGTAAAGTGTTTTTAACGCGATAGCGTTAAGGAGCTCGTGGCGCAGAAAAGCCGGTTTCGTCGGCGTCGGCGGCGTTGGCCGTGAGCGAAAAATGGCGCATCTCGGTGGAAACCCGAACCGTGCCGTAAGGGAAGGAACCTTCCCTTAAGACGTGGTACGGGTGCCCAGCGAGAATTGTGAGACAGGCGTCATTTCCTTTGCTTAAAACCAATTTTCATTTCATTTTCCTTCCTTACGGCCCGGTTCGGGTGTCCACCAAGACATTTGAGACAGGCGTCCTTTCCTTAAATTGTCCAACGGGCCACGCGTCACGCCGAACGGGCGATGGCGTTTCGTGCACCCCTTGGCAACGCTGCAACACGCTGTCGCTTCTCACTCTTAAGGACGAAAGCGTAAACGTCCTCAATTTTTTTTATTCAATATTCGTAGAAAAACTGTCAGATCAGTGGCGACAAAGGTCACTTGTAATGCTCTCATTTCATTAAATGTTTACATGCTGTTCATATCACGAACTACAGCAGTAGAAGTGAATAATATACTTACACGTACACGAGTCGTATACGGAATTAGCCTGCATGAGCCCATATTTTGAACTTATGAATTTGAACGTACTTTATGCACCATTCATCAGCCTCTAAGGCGGAGCTGAAGTGTCCCCTCCTATTTTTGAAAGCTGCTCACACTAGGCGCTACTGTAACACAAGACAAAAACAGCTTTTGTGCCGACACAGTGTCCTTCCCGGAATATATTGCAAAATGAATCTCGCAATGGCATTCCATAAAACGGAGTGTGTTCATGCCTTAAATAGGTGAGCGCACTCTATCGTAGGCCTGCACGCTTATTCTTTGATTCCCTATTTCCCGCGCAGCATACATAAAAAATAGTAATAGCATGTATAACGACCTTCATCCCTCAAATTTGCAACCGTTTTATTGGCTGGGCTTTAAAATACACCACAATTTATCTGAAAGCCCTTCAGTACGCCTGCTAGATTCTAAAGTTTCAGGCAGCCTAGATACACCACCTTGATCTACCTGCTGTCAAGTAGCCGCCCGCAAGATTGCGTTTTGCCATGCGAAAAAAAAACTGGAGTCACTTCCTTCGTGAAAGTTCTTATTAAACCTAGCGTTGTCGACCACGAGACTCAGTTCCATAGAAGTGTCGTGGGAAACTTAGGCCTTCCCGTCGTCATTGAGTGGCAGTTGCGGCAAAACTTCCTGAGAAACTGCTGCACAGGCAGTCTCCTTTCTATGTCGACACTTTCCTGTCCCAGGTATTTCTTTCCGGACGACACATCACGTCGGGAAACTGGCTACGATACGAAACGCTGTCACTCGACCGTCCCTTCACACGAGCGGAGCAGGCTGTACTGGGCGACCTTGGCCCCTATTTCTGGTGGTTTGAGACGCACTTTCCTTTCTATAGGCAGGACCTGTTCGGTAGACAGCCTTTGAGCGGCCCTTTCTTTTATCCTTTCCAGTGGCGTGCACGTCACAGTGTTAGCGCGACACCATCGCGAAGCCCGTTCTTCACGCACGAGTCGAAAGAAAGCGATTCGAGCAGCTACTTCGCTCACTACATAAGTCGCCGCGCTGCACGCACAAGGGACAGGCCGACCAGTGCAAGGAAGACGCTCACAATAGATTGAATAAGGTTAGCGCCATAGAACAAATCTGTATTTACAACCAGGTGCCAAACTTTAATATTTAAAAAAATCACCCATTTGGACCTTCGTTAAAATAACTACAGTTTATTGCGATTAGTACCACAGATTATTACGAGGTGGACACGGCGACAGTACTTGCAATCTGGCACTGAACCTCTTCTCTTTTGCTATGCAGGCCATGCTTACAGTCTTTCTGCCGTGGCTATCGGCCACTTCGTGCGGCCGGATATGCCATGCTTCGACACCACCGACAGTGCTTTGTTCGGATCTTGCTTTCACGCACTTCCTGGACGCACCCGGCCCGGTACAGCTCGCCTGAAAACCACCTTTCGGATCGACAGCAACATCAACCTCTTCCAAGCATTTATGAGGCCAGCACGGAAACTTCCGCTTATGTGGACACGGCGACAGTACTTACAATCTGGCACTGAACTTCTTCCTTTTTGCTATGCAGGTGTGTACTGCCCTTCCTTTATATGCTAAAAAAAGTAATAACGTCTGCTTAGTACTGATCTCGTGTCCACAATTGTTGTGCGAGGTTTCCTGTGAATGTTTATCTATGACCCCTTTGCTGTTTCGTGCGGGTGATGTGGAGAGCAACCCCGGGCCCCCAACCAAACGCTTGGATTCGCTCCATGTCATTGAACCTCTACCCTCATATCCCGCAGAACAGATGAAGTTATATTTCGGTTGCTAAAGAACGTTCACACTCGTTCCCTGCTAAGTTCTAAAGCTCAGACCGAATCAGCAGCTGACGTTAAAGATATCAAAAACGGACAGAAAGTCATTGAAACAAATATCAATGATATTCGGAACTGTTTAGAGGTGCTAAAGGAAAGCTGTAGAAAAATAGAAGAGCTCAGCAAGGAAATTTCAAGCATTCGAACTCAAACAGATGGACTTTGCACGCAGGTCAGGTCATTAAAATCCCGACACGATGAGCTCGATGTCAGATCGCGGCGTCACAACTTAATTTTCTACGGCATTCCAGATGCCGATGAAAACTGGCAGGACACTGAAGAAAAACTAACTACTATTCTTTCCGACTGCCTTTCCGACTTCCTTTCGGCCCATGCTATTGAACGCGCGCGCCGTTTACGAACAATCAGTAGTTACAAATGTCGTCCAGTCATTGCGAAATTTGTGAATTTTAAAACGAAAGAGCCCCGCCGCGGTGGCTCAGTGGTTAGGGCGCTCGACTACTGATCCGGAGTTCCCAGGTTCGAACCCGACCGCGGCGGCTGCGTTTTTATGGAGGAAAAACGCTAAGGCGCCCGTGTGCTGTGCGATGTCAGTGCACGTTAAAGATCCCCAGGTGGTCGAAATTATTCCGGAGACCTCCACTACGGCACCTCTCTCTTCCTTTCTTCTTTCACTCTCTCCTTTATCCCTTTCCTTACGGCGCGGTTCAGGTGTCCAGCGATATATATGAGACAGATACTGCGCCATTTCCTTTCCCCCAAAAAGCCAATTAGTATTATTAAAACGAAAGACTTGATCCTCTCCAAGCGCAACAGCCTAGAAGAAAGCAAGGTCACACTTACTGAAGATTATTCAGTCGCAACACGTCTGGAACGAAAAAAGCTTCTCGATTTTGCGAAAAGCCAACCTGATTCCCCCACCCACAAGATGCGCTACAACAAGTTACTTATGAACAAGAAATGTTACATGTACGATTCAAACACAAACACCGTAATTAACATTGATACACGAATCGCACATGCCAGTTCAGCCTCCGCCGCTAGCTCGGATAGCACATCCTAGGCATGCGAGAGGGGAAGTGGTCAGGCATCCACAGCTTCAGTATCGGTTCTTTTTTACTAACATCGGAAGTGTTCTTAACAAGTATAACTCTCTGCCATCAGCTATCGACACTTGTTTCGCTAAAATCATCACGTTAACAGAAGCTTGGTTCACTGCGCATGTTCGCGACACTGATATATTTTTCGATGCTCATCGTTTTTTGTTCTTCCGCTGGGATCGGGGCACGCAGAGAGGCGGCGGAGTGCTTCTCGCTATTTCAAATGATATCCCATCATCATGTATACATGTCCAGACTAATATTAGAAATAGTATGGTCTGCGCTCACTCTTAATCACCTGAGAGTAGTAATAGGCGTATGCTACCGTCCACCTTCCTCGTCGCTTACGTTTAGTGACGAACTTTACGATGCTATTAATATCGTCGCAACACGCTTTTCTTGATCGCCACTATTCTTTATTATTATTATTATTATTATTATTATTATTATTATTATTATTATTATTATTATTATTATTATTATTACTAATATTATTATTAATAATAATTGGTTTTGGGGGAAAGGAAATGGCGCAGTATCCGTCTCATATATCGTTGGAAACGAACCTCGCCGTAAGGGAAGGGATAAAGGAGGGAGTGAAAGAAGAAAGGAGCAAAGAGGTGCCGTAGTGGAGGGCTCCAGAATAATTTCGGCGATTTCAGTTTTTCGAACATAACATGGAATACCGACTCCCCTTTAATGTCCCCGTTCTCGTCTCAAGGTCGCGAATTTTTAGATGTGTGCTCAGTATTCTCGTTAGTGCGATTGTGCACACAAGCAACTAGAATAACAGACAGCGCAGCGAATAAACTAGATTTAATCTTGACAAATCGATCTGACATAGCGTCACCCATTACATACCTGACGGGCATCAGCGACCACTTGCTAATGCAATTTGACATTAACCTAGCCTCTCCGAGTACTAACAGAAAAAAATTATACCAGACTGCAAGAACGCAAATTTTCAGACGATAAATAATGAGCTGTTTCATTTTATCGATGTTTTCTTTGACAGCTTTGATAATCGCAGTGTTTAAACTAACTGGAGCATGTTCACAGCCAAAGTCTCCCAACTCACTGAACAATTCATTCCTCAACGCACTGTTACCACCCGCTCAAATGCTCCCTGGTACAATAATCACATTAAGCATTTATCTAACAAAAAGAAACACCTCTACCGCATCGCAAAGCTCTCACCAACTAATGAGGGTTGGGCTTCGTATACGACGGCTTCCAACGCCTACGTTCAGGCGCTCAAAGACGCTAAAAAGCACTTCCACTCGCATGTTCTCCCCTCTATGTTAACGACCAATGTGAAAAAATTCTGGCGGGTCATTCATCCTTCCACCAATGATAGCATCGCTTTATCTGACCCATCAGGCAACCCCATTCCTTCGGACATTTGCACCACGATTCTGAACCGCGCATTCACTGACGACTTAACAGCCATGTTTAATGTACATATGCCAACAACTCACCACTTCAACTATGTTTCCATGCCACCTATAGCTGTTGCTACTCCTGGTGTCGATAAGCTTATTGATGCACTCACTGTTCATTCCGCTCTAGGTTACGACTGCATTAACCCAAAGTTCTTATAAAGCACTTCAGATTATTCTTCAATTATAGTAATCAAACTTTTCCAGCAATCACTTGACCAATCAACGCTACCTGCTGTGTGGAAAATCAGAAAGGTGGTTCCAGTCAACACATCCGGCAGCAAAGCATCCTCTAGTAATTATCGCCCAATATCTCTTACCAGTACTTGGTGCAAAATGCTTGAGCATATATTATTCATCAACCTTGTTAGCTTTTTCGAATCTAACTCCTTTTTTTTTGCGTCTGCGCAACGTGGTTCTCGAAATTTTTACTCTTGCGAAACACAGTTAATACCATTTACACTTGAATTGCATCGTATTCAAGACCTATCATCACGCTGGCTGTATATTTCTAGACTTTTCAAAGGCTTTCGACAAGGTATGCTGCAAACTTTTACTTCACAAACTAAAGCAACTCAATATTGACTGTAACTTGTTGAAATGGATTGAATGTTTTCTACTTAATCGCTCACAATTTGTTTTTGCTAACGGTTATATCTCCAGTTTTACCAAGGTGTCTTCCGGAGTTCCACAACGTTCAGTTCTTGGACCCCTACAGTTTCTAATTTACATTATTGATCTTCCCTTTCTTGTTAACTCTCATATTCAGCTGTTCGTTGATTATTGCGTCATTATTAGAGAAATAACCAACGCTAACGAGATTACATTACTTCAGTCAGACCTCAACACAATAGGAAACTGGTGCAAAGATTGGTTAATGCAGCTAAATATTAACAAATGCGAAGTGATGCGTGTATCTAGAAAAACTTCCTCCCCGCCTCACTGCTACATTGATAACATTTCGTTGGAATCAGCCTCGTCATTAAAATACCTAGGCGTTCACATTTCTTCAAATCTTAATTGGTCTCTTCATACCGAGAACACAATTAAAAATGCTAATCGCATGCTAGGCTACTTACGTCGCAACTTTTTAAATGTTCCTTCGAAATTGAAAATATTGCTTTATAAAACACTAACACTATCTAAACTCGAGTATGCAACACCTGTATGGGACCCTGCTCATGGCAACTTAAATAATGACCTTGAGATGGTTCAAATAACTCTGTGCTTTTCATCCTTGCTAACTACAACCGCACAGCGAGTATAACTGCTATGAAATTTAATATTTGTCTCCTAACACTGACATCGCGTAGAAAAGTGTTTTGTCTCAACCTGTTCCACAAGCTGTATCATCAACCCGCTTTAGCCCAGCTGCGGTGGCTCAGTGGCTAGGGCACTCGGCTACTGATCCGGAGTTCCCGGGTTCGAACCCGACCGCGGCGGCTGCGTTTTTATGGAGGAAAAACGCTAAGGCGCCCGTGTGCTGTGCGATGTCAGTGCACGTTAAAGATCCCCAGGTGGTCGAAATTATTCCGGAGCCCTACACTACGGCACCTCTCTCTTCCTTTCTTCTTTCACTCCCTCCTTTATCCCTTCCCTTACGGCGCGGTTCAGGTGTCCAACGATATATGAGACAGATACTGCGCCATTTCCTTTCCCCCCAAAACCAATTATTATTATTATTATTAACCCGCTTTACGTGATCACCTCGTCCCCCAGCCAATTTATGTATCCCGCCGCATCGATCATAATCACAAAGTCGAAATTGTGTCATGCAACTCGAAATGCTTTTCGCAGTAATTCCTGCCGCGAACCTCACGTGACTGGAACCACCTTTCCGCAGAAGTTGCTGGCAGTGTAAATTATGAGCAGTTCCGCGTAGCAATAGCTAACATTATATATTCAGATGCTATTCAAACATTTCTTGTAACCAACTGTATTTTCTCTCTGTTTTTGTATATTTACCACTCCCCCTCTGTAATGCCACTTGCCTTGAGGGGTAATGTAAAAAATAATAAATAAATAAATAAATACATCTGTTTTCTGAGGTCCTTCGCCGCTGTTATTACAGTGCCGCGAAAGACCTCTTTGTACGTCTGAAAGCAAGTTTATAAATATAGGAGGCAGGCTTCGCCTAAGCAACAGAAATATGGGAATTGCTTGCAGCTAAATAGTGCAGCCGTCAGAGCAGTGTATCTCCGTTTGAAACTTCAATGCTCACCAGGTGACCAGTGAGAGTGTTTTATAAGCAGATAAGAAAGTAGATGTGCCCTTTGGGCACATGGAATCCAAGCGGTCTTTCCAGTGCGGCTTACTGGTAAGGCGGCGGTGACAAGCGAAAAAACTCCATGGTTGTCTTTCATTATTTTTTCTGATTCAAATTTACGTTTGAGTCGAGTCGAGAGAGTGTGGAATCAGTAGAAGACATCTGTAGAGCGTTTATTAATGCAAGCTTTGTATGGTTATCTTGCGTCAGACAAAAATGTCCGCAGATTTTTTCCGCGCTATGATGTCGTTCTGTGGCGATAAATAATAATAATAATAATAATAATAATAATAATAATAATAATAATAATAATAATAATTGGTTTTTGGGGGAAAGGAAATGGCGCAGTACCTGTCTCATATATCGTTGGACATCTGCACCGCGCCGTAAGGGAAGAGGTAAAGGAAGGAGTAAAGGAAGAAAGAATGAAAGAGGTGCCGTAGTGGAGGGCTCCGGAATAATTTCGACCACCTGGGGATCTTAAACGTGCACTGACATCGCACAGCACACGGGCGCCTTAGCGTTTTTCCTCCATAATGGATGGATGGATGGAAAAACTTTATTTTCGTCAGAGAGCATGTGTGGACGATTCCGTGCCAGATGGCCATCAACCCATGGCTGACGGCGACCTGGGTGGCCCACTCCACGGCCCTGGTCTGGACGACCGGGTCTGAGCTGGCCAACACGGCCTCCCACTGCTCGAGGGAAGGATCACGCATAATGTCCGCCGGTGGCGGTGCTATGCTACAGCTCCATAATATGTGGTCATAGGTTGCCAATTCGTGACACCATTTGCACTCCGGCTGAATGTCCGGGTAGATTTTGCTCAATACGTATGGGTTGAAGAAACATCTAGTCTGCAATCGTCGCCAGACGCATTCGTGCGCCTTCACCAATTGCTTGTCCGGGGGTGGGTAAATCCTCCGCTCAAGTCTGAAATGATTAGTAATGTCATGAAAGGATACCAGCCCATCTCTCGTGGACCTTCCCGGGACGTCCAGCTCACCTACTCGGCTGACGAAACCTCGAGCATTCATGTGAGCCGTCTCGTTCCCAGGGTTCCCAGAGTGTGCAGGTACCCAGACAATTTCCGTCTCCGTAATCCCTCGCTCCGTGGCCCGATTCAGCAACCGCGCCGCTGTGACAGATATTCTGCCCCTCGCCAAATTTCGGATGGCTGTTTTTGAATCGCTGAAGATCAGGTCAGCATTACTACTAGTCATAGCTAGTGCTATCGCCGCTTCCTCAGCAGTTTCTGGGGAGCGGGTTTTGACTGATCCAGAGGCGATCAAGCGTCCTCGCCCGTCCACCACCGCAATTGCAAATGCATCCTTGTCCTTATACTCGGCGACATCTACATAGACTGCCCCGTTGTACTTCCCGTACTTAGCATGTAAAGCTTTGGCTCTTGCCTTCCTGCGGTCCTCATGATGTATTGGATGCATGTTCTTGGGCAAAGGTTTTATGTACAAGCCCTTGTGCATTTCCCGCCTCATCTGAACTTTCGTTTCACCGGCTGGAACGTCAACTCCAATGCCGATCCTTTCCAATATGTCCCTTCCTGCTTTTGTTTTTGAAAGCCTACCGAGCTGCATCACCAAGTGCGCCTCCCGTAGTTCTTGTAGGGTGTTGTGCACCCCTAATCCCAGCAGCCTTTCGGTAGACGCATTTTGAGGCAACCCAAGGGCCGCTTTATACGCCTGCCTAATCATAGCCTCCACCTTTCCTTTTTCCGCCGCGTCCAACTTCAAATAAGGCGTCGCATACACTATTCTACTGAGCACAAATGCCTGCACTAGCTTACACAAGTCTTTTTCCTTAACACCTCTCTTACGATTGGCGATTCCCCTGATAAGCCGCACGGTAGCATTGACCGTATTTTTAAGCCTTTGCAAGGACTCGCAATTCTTCCTGTTAGTCTGCAGATACATACCCAGGATCCTGATCGTTTGGACCTCAGCGACCGGTACTCCCCCCACTTTCACCTCTAAAGGTGGTGGCGGCGTATAGTGCCTCGCATGTATCCCTCTTGGTTTATCCCTCAGAACAAAAATCTCGGACTTGGGCTGAGAGCACGAGAGTCCTGCTTCCCCTGCTAGCTCCTCCACAATATCCACCGCCTGTTGTAGAGTTTCTTCCAACTGTGCGTCACTGCCTCTTGTTACCCATAGAGTAATGTCATCCGCATAAAATGTATGTTTAAGTCCCGATATCCCTTGCAGCCTGGGTGGTATCTTGATCAAGGCGAGATTAAATAGGAAGGGCGATAATACCGACCCTTGCGGTGTCCCCCTGCCCCCTAATGGGAAGAGATCCGATTTCATTTCTCCGACTACAATCTCCGCAGTCCTACCCTCCAGAAACGATCTGATGTACCGGAAGGTTCTACCCCCTGGTCCTATGTCTGATAGGTACCTCAATATTGCCTCATGGGTAACATTGTCAAAGGCCTTAGTGAGGTCAAGCCCCAAGATAGCCTTGGTGCCCGTGCCGTACCCAGGATCAACCACGTCTTTTTTGAGCTGTAACATGACGTCCTGCGTCGATAAATTAGCCCTGAAGCCAATCATTGTTTCAGGTATCAACTCATTGTCCTCTACATAACCCTGAAGCCTGTTCAAGACCACATGCTCCATCAATTTGGCCAAGCACGACGTTAGCGAGATGGGACGCAGATTCTCAATGCAGAGCTTCTTCCCTGGTTTAGGAATAAATGTAATCCTAGCATGTTTCCACTCTGGCGGAATCTCCCCGGCCGCCCAATATTTATTCATCAAATTCGTGAGTGCCCCCACTGACTTGAAATCCAGGTTCCGCAGCATTTTATTAGTAACCCCGTCCGGACCCGCTGCTGACGTGGTACGAAGCTGGCCCATTGCAAACTCCACTTCCGCCACCGTAAAGTCTGCATCCAATTCAAGGTTTTCCTCTCCCGAGTAATCCGGCAAGCAACCGCCCGCCTCTCTGTTTATGTAACGACTTCGGAGTTCATGTATGAATTCCCCAATCGTGCCTTGATACCGATGCACTAGCCTAGCCATTTGCCCCTTTTGCGCAGATATGGTTGCGGCCGGGTCTAAAAGGTGCTTCAACAACTGCCATTTTTTTTGCATCCGAATTGCCCATTCATCCGGTCACAAATCTGCCCCCACTGTTGACACTGCAACTCCAATGTGTAGGCTTCGATTTGTCGTTCTAGCTTGGCCATTTTCCTACGGAGGACACCATTATGCCTTTGTTTCCTCCACCTCCGAAGGAGACTCGCATGTGCTTCCCACATGTGTAACAATCTAGAGTCAGCCGTAAAGCCCTCCCCCTCCGTCGGAACCTCTTCTGTGGTACTCTTCACGGCCTGCTTGAGCGTGTCAATCCAGGCTCCTAAGTCCTCGATTTTCCCGTTCACTATGTCATTCCTGTATTGCCGAAATCGGTCCCAGTCCGTCACTCGAGTTCCTTTCACCGTGTCTTTGTGCTTAGCAGCACTAAATATCGTGGAAAGGATATAGTGATCACTTCCCAGTGGCTGTCCCGTGTTTACCCACTGTGCATCCCTGATACCATTCACAAATGTGAGGTCTGGAGAGGTGTCTATGCTTACGCTGTTGCCTATCCTGGTATGATCTAGCGGGTTGTTTAAGATCGTCCATCGCAGGTCCTGGGCAACCTGCCAAAGCTTATTTCCCTTCGGGCTGGCTCGGATGTAGCCCGCTCCGGATGAGGCGCATTGAAATCTCCCACCACGATGAGTTGAGACCTAGCCGCTAGCCGTTGCGTCTTTATCAGAAGGTCTGGCAGGCCCACCCCCTTATCTTTTGGAGAAGAGTATACATTAAGAACAAATAGACT
Organism: Amblyomma americanum; assembly: GCA_030143305.2. Taxonomy (NCBI): domain Eukaryota; kingdom Metazoa; phylum Arthropoda; class Arachnida; order Ixodida; family Ixodidae; genus Amblyomma; species Amblyomma americanum. Next base: position 142,394 of record JARKHS020032295.1, on the reverse strand, counting down.
CTTATCGTCCTTTCTTTTGGGCAAAATCTCCAGCAGGACGTAGTCCTCCCTGCTGCTATCTATGGTATGCTGAATCACTGTGGTGTTGCGATGGACTAACACGGCCGTGAAGACGCTCAATACACCCCCTCGATCAATCTCTGGTGGTGTAAATGTCTTAAATCCTGGTAATTTCACCGAGCCGCTAGCCTCCTGCAAAGCTATAATGTCCGGCTTACTATCCAGATTTTGTATGTGCAACTGCAGGTTCCCCCGCTTGCGACGGAAGCCCCTGCAGTTCCACTGCCAAACCTCAATTTGCTGGCGAGGGGCCATGGTGAAGCCCTAGGTTCACTAACATCGGTTCTTGGCCGACTACGGGAGGCAATCTAACCTCTAGCATAGCATTTAGCTGTTTAAACATGTCCATTACCTGGGTCTGGAAACCCCGCATGTCATTGATGAAGGCGTCAAGACGCTCCTCAATGTTGCCTAGTCTAGCTTCTATCCTGTCGACCCGACGATCCAGCCTATCGTGTCTTTATTCCAGTTTCCTACTCTCTCCGCAAGGGTAAGCATGTCTCTCTTAAGACAAGTGACTGTAAATACTGGCTGCGGCGTGTCCGCCGCCGAAGTTTCTGCTACTCTCTTTGCACGAGCTCCCTCATCTGCCGGAGGTGGCCTTTTGACCGTCCCCCGATTCTCCACTTTCTCCACTTCCATAGCTGTGTTATCGTCCACGCGAGAAGCGTTCGCCTGCGCCGCTTGCTGTGGGGCTTGGGCCAACGGCGTCTGTACCCTGTCTACTCTGCCGGTTTTAAGCGCGCGTTCCATCTCTGCTATCCTAGCTTCCATCTTTTTGATAGTTTCGGCTTGCTGCAGATAAAAACGCAGCCGCCGCTGTCGGGCTTGAACCCGGGAACTCCGGATCAGTAGTCGAGCGCCCTAACCACTGAGCCACCGCGGCGGGTGCGATAAATGTGCAAAAATTTGAATGTGTTAAGTAGCGCGTGAGTAGTTCTTGTAATGGGAAAAATTTGATTGACGAATTGTGTTAAGTTAAATAATTAAAATGAAATAATCAAAATAAATGCTGTTTCAAGCAAGTTTTGTGGAACTGATTCGATGATAAACGATGTAAACGAGTGAGAAGGCTTACTTGGTTTTAAAAAATAAAGTAAAACAAAAATGAAATAAATTAAATATAAAAATAAAAGTATTAGGCAAAATTAAATACAAATGAATAAAATAAAAACAACAAAAATATTAAAGAGGAAAGAAAAAGGATTTCGCATTTCCGCTCTTAAGCAGACTTAGGTGCAAACCTGTAATTTTCGCCTACCAATTTAACAATAGTTTTTCACCTATTCTTCGGTAGTACACTACTCTTTAGCGCCCAAGATCCATGATGAATTTTCGGCTGTAGAGCCAGGGCGGAAGAATGGTTTGCTTTTGCGCGACAAGGCATTGTGGAATTTAATTCTTTATTAAACAATTTGTAGCACTACGCGAGACAAGTTCGGCGAGAGAAATGAGTCCACAAAGGCGATTGCTGACGTTCTAATAATTCTTCCGATTATTTCGCCCTATTTTTTTCGCACGACAAGACAAAGCACAAATTTTCTTCTCATATGCGTTTGCCTCTGCCTGATCGATGAAGCCAAAATTATTTTTTCTTTGCTCCCACACTTGTTCGAGTGCGTTTTCCTGCCTCTCTTGTGCGCAGTCTCAATCTCTAACAATGCTTATTTGCTTGCAAATAAAAAAACAGACATTTCAGAAAGTCTGCAACCGGCAACGTCTGCCAGTCCTTATGCACGGGCTCGAAGCTTAATGGATTGTTACTACACCTCAACGTTTCTTATTGTTTTCTGCAAGCTGGACCGGCTTTGTACACAACGCAACATTTAGCTTGGGAACAGCGCCTTGACTAATGAAGCCCGCTTTGACGCCAAGTAAAATACAATAACGGTCTCTCGACTAAATACAATTCAAAAAGTGAAGACAATTGAAGCGAACTTCCGTCGCAAGCGAAACGTGCTCTGCACTCGTCTTGGACGCTTCAGATTATTCTTTCCCCGTGTTCTGACCAAAGGGTTGCAACTTCAAGATTGCTGCTGCAAAGCATTCGTCTCGTACCCTTGCAAGTTGTTTGCGGTGCCCGTGCTTCTTTTTCATGCCACTGCTGACAGACTATGTTTCACTAAGTCTTAAATCAACGCACTGCAAAAAAGTTCCGACAAAGTTTGTGTTCTTTCACCGTCTTCTCCTTTGCGCTGCTTTCTTGCTTTCCTTCTTCCTTCCACTCTTGTGAATGCCGTCATAGCAATCGGGGTGCAATGGCGCAGCACAGGTTGCCTCCAAGTAGGTAAATAATATACCTGAGTCGACTTGCTCTTGTTCCCGACTCAGAGAAGAACGGCTGCTCGATCTGTGGGAATCGATCTGGTAATTTTATTATCAGTGCATTTACTAAGCGAAAATAAAAAGAATAATAATTGCTTTTCTCGACCTGTTTCCCGAGTAGACATTATTAATTCTTATGAAGGATTGCTGTAAGTGAAAAGAAGGTTTGATGGATGAACATAATTCCTCAGATTTAATTACTCTTGCGTCCCTAGCTGATGTAGTCGTCTCTGAAACCGTTAGCTAGGTTTTCGGTTTTGGTCACCTTTGCGAAATTTAGAACGTAAGGCTCATAAATTCTGCCATTGGGTTTACTTATCTCGTTTTCCTCATGCCAAGCATCGTGACGCGTTATAGTACTTATACACTGCATTGTTATCACAGGCAATGAAACGTGCGCCGTTGGACAATCGCATAACGGCACATGACAATTTGACGAGCTGAAAATGTGACTTTGGACACGTCGCAAGAGGGCACTTGTCTTTTCTCGGTCAATCTCAGTTTTTCAGTACCTGTGTGTATATGTATGACTGCGCGTGCGCGAAATTTTTTCGCGGGTAAAGATAAAAAGACCGCACTGGTGAGACCTAAGGACTGCAGGCACGGTTCAGTAAAGAGAACCGAGAAAACGTAACATGGAGAAAAAAAAAATGAAAAAATCATCCCCGAAAATATAACCTTGGTATATCGAAAGCCAACTCGCGTGCCCTTATTCCGCTTGCCCCACTCTAACAAGAACGCCGACAGTTCTTCGGCTTATGGTTGTACAAACCGGAACAACTAAGAACTGCGAGGTTAGCTTGCAACCGTCATTTATTAAGATCTGCTGACTTTTGTTACGAAACGACCAAAATATGTTGTCTCTATCGCGTATCTCCATTCTTTTCGCGTAACTGAATGATGTCCGTATTTCCTATCGATTTTCCAGGCTTAACTTAGTAACGCATATCGTGCTTCCTCGGCCAGTAAGGGAGTCGGAGCTTGTTTTTTTTTTTTTTTTTTTTGGGGGGGGGGGGGATCGTGCGCTGCTTTTCGAAGTGCATTGATTTTGTACGAAACGTCTTACTAATTACGAATTGGAAGCTTAAATCCAGAACACTTGGCTTAGAATCCGCACACTAGCGACAACTAACGCAGTTTGCCACGTGTTGCTTAGGTTTTTCTTTTGCATAGGATGGCTGTAGAAGTCCTCTTCTTCAGAGCCTCGCTGTAACTGGGGTTCAGACTTGCGTGGTGAATGAAATGTTGTCGCTGTGCAGCGTGCTGCAATAAGAGACCATCGTTTTCCTTAATAAAGGTCACAATAACTGCAACCAACTTACAGAATCATTTCCCTAAACGCTGTTATCCCTGCGATGAAGGCATGTTGTGATCACAAATCCTTGATTGTTGTGAATGTAGTTCCCTTTCAAGCAAATGATTTTGACAAGTATTGAAAACTGATGGGCTTTTAAAAACGCCTCGTCAGCATATGCATGCCTGTGACGGCGCAGTTTCACCCCGCACATACGCCCGCAGTAATTATATGTTTTTAAGTACATTTATTTATCTGTGCCCTTTTACGCGGGCGCTTTCTACAGCTCTAGTGCATTTAATATGTTTCAGTTTTCTCTAACCCTCCTTTCATTTCTCTTACAACCTAATGAGCTCGTATTACATCTGTGTCAGATTTTCTTTTTGGATACCGATAGTACATTCATAGGGGAAGGCCTATGCACTCGTTTGTAACTTTATAACCTTCCTTCTTCGTAGTGCACATGCATATAAGAGCACAGGTAAATCTGCAGAGAAGGGAGGTTAGATAAGTGGGAAGACTGGTTATGGCACTCCACGAGTCGTCTAAAGTCAGGGCCAAATTCGTGTATTATTCAAACCCCATGCCTGCACAAATCAGTCGCATAAAGATCATTTTCGTGAACTATGAACACTCGTCATGATTGTGATTTTTTTAACCGTAAATATTCGCCGCATCTAACAACACGCTGACGCAGGTCGTCGTACTCAGCCATACGCTTTTACGCTGCCCCAAGCTCTCTTTCCTTTCTTTTTTTTTAAATATAATGGCCGACAAACAATGACGTCAATACTACGATCAGCCAAGCAGCAGTTATGCTGTAGCCCCGCTACCTGCTCGTGCATTACTCCAAGCGTAGATACTAAGCACCAGTAGATAACGACTATAGTACTCAGGAGTCCCCAGGGTTTAGAGCTGTTCCTTCTCTTCTGTCGGCTTCTTTTTTTCGTCCATTTACATCGTCAGTGCCTAGATATCCCCACTTCCGTCCTTACATCTCCTTTCGGTCGTTTGGCATTCTCTGTGACACCTCACTGTCTTCAGCAAAGAGTCTTCGTTCGAATGCCGCACGGGTAGCGGTTGCTTAGACTCCTTGGGACGCACCCAAGCTTGCCATTAGGCGCGCTCCGAAGGGACGCAGCCTTAGATGCCATCCGACGAGGCAACTAAGGCAACTACAGCCGACAAGGGCCGCAGTCAGCGACGACTGCTCCGCCTGGACGTTTCCACCGGTGATCCATTCGTACAGCACCTCTGACACCTCGCGTCGGCTCTGAGTGGTGTTCTAAGCTTCCGTTCTACGCTTCCGTTTCTTATTTCCTGGCACGTCATTTCCTGTGCGAAGGGCTCCGACAGCCGTTCTTTATGCGTGTCTAGAAAGCTTCCGAGCCTATCTCAATTCTTTGTCGGCTGCGTTTTTCTTTCGCCTAATGGCCTGCATCTTCAGTACGATGCACCATCTGCAGTCTCCTTCTCTTCTGCCTCCTTCGTTTCATCAGCGTTGTGGAGGCAGTAACGAGCCTGGCGTTGATTTCCGCTGCAAATAAATGGCTATTCCAGGCATGCAAACACACCGCTTGGTCTTAACGCAGCGCCTAACGGAAACGAAAATTCTCGGAGGGAAATTCTTTGCAAGCTTAGCTATTTAACGCCCCGTCCGGGATGATGGGGATGCGGCACAGTACAAAGGAAAGTCATAACAACGTGCGTTATGATTCACTGCTCACTCACACTCACTCACTCTCACTCACTCACTACTGACTACTACTCACTGCTCACTCACTACTCACTCACTCACTACTGACTACTCACTGCTCACTCACTACTCACTTGCTCACACTCACATTCAATGGAATTTTATGGAATAAGCAAATGCGAGAATATTTCCGACGAGAAGCTAATGAAGGTAGATTTAACGTGCGTTTCATTGATGATATGCTAGCAGTATGATGATATTTGATGATATGCTCCCAGACTCGGTGAGGGGCGCTTTCTGGGGCAAAGATAATGACCCCGCCCCCCTTCTTTTCTGCACAAGTGTGAAACTCATCGCGTTAGAATCTGCGTGAAATAATAATAATAATAATTGGTTTTTGGGGAAAGGAAATGGCGCAGTATCTGTCTCATATATTGTTGGACACCTGAACCGCGCCGTTAGAGAAGGGATAAGGGAGGGAGTGAAAGAAGAAAGGAAGAAGGAGGTGCCGTAGTGGTGGGCTCCGGAATAATTTCGACCACCTGGGAATCTTTAACGTGCACTGACATCGCACAGCACACGGGCGCCTTAGCGTTTTTCCTCCATAAAAACGCAGCCGCCGTGGTCGGGTTCGAACCCGGGAACTCCGGATCAGTAGTCGAGCGCCCTAACCACTGAGCCACCGCGGCGGGTCGCGTGAAATCTAGCCGAGAATCGTTAGTCGCAACTTGCGCCACCCAATGACCAGGAGTCGAACCCTCAACCAACACATGCAAGGGTGTCTGTGGGAGCGGGTCTCCTATGGATGCCTATTGCATGGGTGTCTGTGGGTAGCGGCAATGCTACCGCTTTGCACACGTAATCAGCGATTAGCTGTCCCCCTTTGGGGTAATGTTTTTCTTTGAGTAAAGAATTTTCGCAACACGTAATATTTTTTTACACGAAAAACAATCAAGTGTCTTAGATCTCTTGGCGAGCTGGGCTTCAGTACTCGTACAACTAGTTCTTGTTGGCCTGAGTAAAACGGCAATTACCCACGCGAGTGGATTGGCCAAGGTTGTTTTCCTGAATGCCAGGAATAGTCACAAAGATCTGTGCCCAGAACAATTCGCCTCTTCCCTCCACATCCTCTACCTCTGGCAAGCGGACCCTCCCCCGCGCGGTCTAGAGGTCTTCGAGACCTGGGAGGTCGGGGAGACCCTGCTGCGCTCGGAGGACCTGGCCGTGCAGACCATCGCCACCGGCCGCGCTGCCAGTTTTATGGACCATAGGAACATAACCACTTGAGTGCAGTGGGGTCGTGCAGGGAACCAACAATTCCTCTCCAACAATAAAGTTTTTTTTTCTCTCTCACAGATAAGTGCCTTAAAAAGAAAGGCCTATAAGTAGTTTCAGTGCATTTTCTTTTTCTTTCCCGCGGGTCCGCGGGCTGCGATCAGCACGCGCCAGCGTTCCAGCATGCACGCACGTGAACTGACACGTAATCACTGCTTCTCTGGCAACACGTACACCCTTCCTTTGAAACAGACCATCGACGAGCGGCGGGTGCTGTCCTTCCGAGGCTGAGAAGTCGCGAGTCTGGTGAGCTGCTCGCGGTATAGACACTTCTATCTGGTTCGGTGTGCTGAGGTGGTACCATCAGCAGCCCAGCTTCTTCAGCGTCGATGGCCGCTGAGATGGCTTCGGAGGCGGAAAGAGCGGACGCCGCTTGCGCACTGCATGGCTTCGAGGATGACGTGGACTGGTGTTTGGCGTGCTTCCTGGAGCCCCTGTCTTGGAGCGAGTACTGCGGCTGCTGCGTCCGAGTTTGCTCGCACATGGCGATGCTCCCCTGCTGCCACGTCACCTGCACCGGCTGCTACGCTCAGCGTTCCAGAAGGTGCTACGACTGCGTGCTGGACGCGCAGGCCTCCCGCCAGCAAGATGTCGCCGTCAGTGTCTTCTCCAGACGAGCCCTGGCGGCACGACACGTAAGCGACGAACATCGAAATTTATTGGCCTAGGTCTTGACATCGCCCGCCGCGGTGTCTCAGGAGTTGAGGCGTTCGGGCGCTTAACGTGTCTCGAACTGAATACCAGACGCGGCGGCAGCACTTCAATCTTGCCGAAGTGCTATAATGCGTGTGTGCTGCGCGATGTTAGAGCACGTTGAAAAACCCCAGGAGGCCAAAATAGTCCTCATTGTGCACCCGTAGGTTCGGAACGGTAAACCTCACCACGAGGCGCCAGCCGTTGAAATTTCGCCTCTTTACGCACTTGACCAGGTTTTCTCAAGCGTACAAGGACAGTTGTGTGTAGGCTACAGAAGGCTATGAAGCTTCGGATAATGAGCAGAATAAACGGTTCTATTTGGGTCAATAAAATAATCGTACAGGATGCATAACTCTCATCTTTCATGCGCATTTCTTCAGAGCACCCACCTTGGTACAACTAGGATTATAGTTTTTGGTTTCTGAGCACGAAAAAAGATGAAACCCCGGACGTGGCGGCCACATTTAAACGCAGACGAAGCGTGAGAGATGTCCTTGTGCTGTGCGCTCACATCAAGAACCGGAGTTGGCTAAAATTAAATCTGGAACCCTTATTGCAGAGAAAGTGGTAATACCTTTGCACAAGCCATTTAGTGCAAGACATACAGCAGGTAGAACGGCAGCTGTGTACCGCGTTACGCGTCATTAAGGCGGTCAACAGCACGACCTCAGAGCACGATTGAAGTTTTCACTGACAGTGGGCAATTTGCCGCCTTTAGAAATAAAATTAGCGGTCTAATCTTTGCTATGCCTAGGTTATTCGCCTGCCGACCCACCGATCTCGCTCGACGCTGCGTCGCCACCGTCTCCGCGCTTCAAGCTCACGGAGAGAGAGAGAAATAGACAGAGCAGGGACGGCTTGCACGAAGTAAATAAGGCAGGCTTAATTCCGAATCTAATCCTATTCGCGGTGTAAAACCTCTCTCGGTTTGGACAGCAGCAGGAAAAGAACATAGCTACATAGTTCATTTTGCCGGTGGACGCCTCAAGCGCGCCACCAACGCCGACTAAAAAAATGTTACCAATCTTTTAGTTGGCGTTCTCGGTGCGCTTGAGGTGTCCACCGACAAACAGCCAGCTATGCGCCTTTTCTTTTCTGAAAACCGAGGGAACTAAAATCCCTTCACAGTTAGTACTTCTTCACTTGGCGATATTTGAATACAATAACTCACGAGAATTTTTGAAACTCATCTTAGCCACACTTGGACACTTATGGATGTCCTGTAGCCTTGCTGGACGGAACCATGACGTACAATTGGAGTTGAAAATGTAGCCAATAAATGCATTCCTGCATTAAAACCAACGGAGGATTTAGACTGCGAATAAGACACCACTAAGAACTATAGGCTAAGTTGCTTCGTGCAACGGGACCCTGGAATCCTTGAAGTGTGCCAGGAACGCAATCGAATCGAAGACTGCAAACGGAAGGAGAATTAGCAAGAGCGTGAGCTTAGAGACGCTAAAACAGGATGTGAGACGCCGAAGCGAGCAGTCCCCGTGAAACGGACCTGTCAATCCAGACATACCCGCCTCGGTGGCTCAGTGGTTAGAGCGCTCGACTACAGATCCGGAGTTCCAGGGTTCAACCCGACCGCGGCGGCTGCGTTTCGATGGAGGCCAAACGCAAAAGCGCCCGTGTGCTGTGCGATGTCAGTGCATGTTAGAGTCCCCAGGCGGTCGAAATTATTCCGGAGCCCTTCACTACGGCACCTCTTTCTTCCTTTCTTCTCTCAGACCCTCCTTTATCTCTTCCCTTACGGCAGCGGTTCAGGTGTCCGCCGATATGCGAGACAGATGCGGCACCAATTCCTTTAATAATAAATATTAATATTAATTGGTTTTTGGGGAAAGGAAATGGCGTAGTATGTCTCATATATCGTTGGACACCTGAACCGCGCCGTAAGGAAGGGATAAAGGAGGGAGTGTAAAAAGAAGGGAAGAAAGAGGTGCCGTAGTGGAGGGCTCCGGAATAATTTCGACCACCTAGGGGTCTTTAACGTGCACTGACATCGCACAGCACACGGGCGCCTTAGCATTTCGTCTCCATACAGACGCAGCCGCAGCGGTCGGGTTCGAACCCGGGAGACTCCGGATCAGTAGCCGAGCGCCTAACCACTGAGCCACCGCGGCGGGTCCATTCCCTTTCCCTGAAAACCAATTTTATGGAGGAAAAACGCTAAGGCGCCCGTGTGCTGTGCGATGTCAGTGCATGTTAAAGATCCCCAGGTGGTCGAAATTATTGCGGAGCCCTCCACTACGGCATCTCTTTCTTCCTTTCTTCTTTCACTCCCTCCTTTATCCCTTCCCTTACGCGTGGTTCAGGTGTCCAACGATATGAGAGACAGATGCTGTGTCATTTCCTTTCCCCAAAAACCAATTATAATTATTAATATTATTATTATTATTATTATATTATTATTATTATTATTATTAATTATTATTATTATTATTATTATTATTATTATTATTATTATTATTATTATTATTATTATTATTATTATCCACTCGAGACGTCTCGACCGTTAATACCAGTCAGCTTTTTCTGATTAATGCGCTAATCCGCTAAAATTAAGTTTACTAATTTTTCGCAACATGGCGCCTATTTGTCTATTTATTGCTTTACTTCATCTTTCATCTTTTGCCACTTGGCGCGGTTGGAGTGTCTGCCGAGAAGTGAAGCAGTTACTGCGCATTTACTTTCATTTTCTTTCGTTATAACTAGTAGAAATAACCTGCCTCCATATGTGTTTGCCAAGGAAAGTTGTGGCTAGAGCACTCGGCTACTGAGTCGGAGTACCTGGGTTTACACCCGACCGCGGCCTTGTGGTGCGTGATGTCAGTGCACGTTAAAGATCCCAACGCAGTCGAACTTATTCTTCAGCTTTCCACTCCGGCACCTGTTTCTTGTTACTCTCTCTGCTTCCTCGCTTCCCAAATGGCGCAGTCGAGCTGTCCATTGAGAAGTGAGGAAGTTACTGCGCAATTTTCTTTCTTCAAAAACCGATATTCCAAGGAAAGTTCTTTTTCTAGCAACACAGTGCTCAAGTGTTACTTTTCAGAGCAACTGACAGCCCTTCTGAGGCCTGTTCACTGCTTACTGATGCTTCGTGCAGTGCCCATTGCTTAGGTCACCAGCACATGTTGTGAAAGAAAATTCGTTTTCCTTTTTGGTACTTGCAGATGCGGCGCTGGAACGCTGAGAGGGGCTGCATCGTCTCGGGGCTTTCATTCCAGATCCTCGAACACTTCCACAAGTAGAACCTGCACCTCGCCATAAGCTGCTCCCGATGCAACGCAATACAGGTGGCTCTTCGCGGAGGTGGTCTCTCGTGTGGCGTTGCGCTGCGACCCCGACAAGTCGCCGCACCACTATCACAGGCCCAGTGGCGACAGACTGATGGCTGCCTACAACGCACCGTTGGCCTATACACGGACGGAAACTTATTTTGTCTTGTAAAACTGTCAGGCAGGCGCTGTCTGCTCTTGGCTGCAAATATTTACTTTCGAAGTTAACGATGTAATCAAGCATTAGATGGCTGCTAAAATTAATGCCTGGCTGTTTGAAAGTATTGTGGTTATATGGGCCTGCTATTTCGCTGACGGAGATTGAAATAAAATATTAGTGAACCGTATTTAGACGCTCTATATCTCTATAATGACTTTTTCATGATCCGCGTAAAGTGGCTTTCTAAAGGATCTGACGCGGTGAAAAGCACCGCACGATTGTTTTCAGGACGCTCATAAGACTAGGAGTGCCTGTTTAATGTAATCTTTGCGCCCCATAACGTTATTTGCGTATGAAAGTGGAAGACCGCGACACATTAATGAGCTGCGTGTGAATTAGTGGCGCTCTGAGATGGGTAGCAGTCTCTGCTAGTTTGTTCTGCGAAACTGAAAGCATCCGAATTCAGTCTGAGCTGCGCTGCATTACAGATCGAACATTTTGATGCTCTGAAGCTAAATCCGCCGCGGTGGCTCAGTGGTTACGGCGCTCGGCTACTGATGCGGAGTTCCCGGGCTCGAAGCCGACCGCGGCGGCTGCGTTTTTACGGAGCAAAGCGCTATGGCTCGCGTGTGCTGTACGATGTCAGTGCACGTTAAAGATCCCCAGGTGGTTGAAATTATTCCGGAGCCCTCCACAATGGCTCCTCTTTCTTCCTTTCTTCTTTCACTCCCTCCTTTATCCCTTCTCTTACGGCGTGGTTCGGTGTCAGTCGATATATGAGAAGTACTGCGCCATCTCATTTCCCCAAAAACCAATTATTATTATTATTATTATTATTATTATTATTATTATTATTATTATTATTATTATTATTATTATTATTATTATTATTATTATTATTATTATTATTATTATTATTATTATTATTATAAGCTAAACAAGAAAGGCTCGACACCATTCGACAGTGAGAGTCCTCCTTATCCCTTTCGGCACTGGCGGTGTCAATTGGTACCACAACACAAATATTCCACTCGAGCCTCAGTAACAGACGAAAATACTGTTTTGAAAAATATAGTTCCTCCCGGTTATCCTGTTTGTATCAGAAGCCGAGTTATAGCAGATTTGTACCCCTTGCCTTATTAGATTGCCTTAGTACCTAAAATATCCAGAGGATTTTAAATTTATTGATAATTTTAAGCCAATCAAGCACTTTTAGTATTTTTATCCTAAATGGTTCACGTCAATTTTTCCTCTCAGTTGCTTACAAGGAAGAAGTCATTGCCAAATCGGAAGTTACCTTGATATTGATCGTCAATTCTTCCCATTTTTCATTATGTTCGCATTTTAAGCTCTAAATGCCTCTGGCACACATAGTAAATACTCCCACTCACTTTCTTCGAGTCCTCCTGTTGTTTGTGAAAGATAAGGTTTATTCGTTCGTTCAGGTTAAGCGGCTCCAAATAATGTCCACGTGACTGCGCAACTTATGGGAAAAAAGTACATGGCGAAAGTCAATTACAGGAGGACCCTGGCAGATCAAATGACAGGATATAACCAAAGAGCGCTAGTTTGAGCATGAGTTGCGTCAAGCTACGCTCGCATGAGCAACGTGGGTATCATTTTTCACAAGACATCGTGAGTTTTACAGGCTACTGTTCTCGACGCAGGAAAAAAGGCAAATAAAAGACTTAAAATAATGTGGTACGCGGATCGGACAGGCAACCACAGCTTTTCAAACTTTTCTCGGTGGCATGATAAGAGAGATCTCGTGACGAGCATCTAGCATCGCGATTTCAGTTCACATGTTTGACTAACCTATCATCCCCAGAGCAGGAATTGTTCAACGTCTTCTTCCAAGCATCTTTTAGGAGGGCGGCTAAATGCTTCAAAAGTTCCTGGTTTCTGCCCACAGGCAGAGGAGAACGTGGGACGGCAAGAGCTGTAATAACCTTCGGTTCTCGTTTATGATGCCTCGGTGCACATGAGTGCGAGAAATTATCACCTCTGAGTGATTTCATGAAAAATACTTCCTTCTCGAAAGAGCAGCTAAGGTTGAGTTCTTGACAAGCAAGAGAGGACAACCTTAGGACACTGATGGACGTTTCGACGTGTAGACTTGTCTCACAACATTAGCGCACCGCTTGCGGCGACCGCGGTCGCCTAAATAGCACGCCGTGTAGTAATAACGAGCTGGTGGGCCCTAGTAACAAACCGAATGTCCCAGCTAGCAGCTCGCTTGATCCCAAATAAAAAGTTCATGACTGCACTCAAAGCAACAGCACCACGTCACTGGAGTCACAACCCTTCAGAGATATACAAGTTCCCAGGTAAAATAGATGGAAACGAAAATAGGGCGAGGAGAAACCGCATCACACGCAGAGAGAGGGTCGTTGGTGTCACGAAGAGAGGCGAAAAGCAGCAAAAATCGCTCCCGCAGTTAGAGTGCGTTCGTTTCTATTTTGCCCTGTTCGTTTACACTTTGCCATCTACCGCCCCAGCTAGGCTGCAGTGTTAGAGATTTGAGATTCGCTGTTGCCTCTGGGATTCCCTGAAACACGATCAGAGAGAAAGTTCGGTCTAAGAGTGGACTGGAGCAGAAAGGCGAAGCGCTGTTTGTGACGCTCCATTTGCAGCTTCGCAGCCTTTCAACGACGTGGCGGCGCGCCGCCGCTGAGAGCCGGCAGTCATCCACGCTCGGAACAGCAGTATGTCATGCCTCATGGCCCACTCTCAAGGCTATCGAGAGGCGACCTCGGAATTGCTAGCGTCCAACGTGACGGTCAGAGAAGAAGCGTAAAAAAAGAAACAAAAGTGGCGATCTGTACACAGCACATGCGCTGCAGTCTCTCGATGTTTCTTTTTTTTATCGTTTATGCGATCTAAGAAACAGGCCTGGACATATTTCATGCTAGGCTGCTGCAGCAGTGTTCGGCTATCTTGCTCGTATTTCTTGCTGGGGCTTTTCATCAATCGCTATAAGCGGACACACTTGCGCACATAAATAGTCGCGTTATTCTGGCTCAATACACATTTGGCTCCTTGCCTGTACTGTAATTTGTAATACTGTAGTTCCCGGGTTCGAACCCGACCGCGGCGGCTGCGTTTCGATGGAGGCGAAACACGAAGCCGCCCGTGCGCTGTGCGATGTCATTGCTCGTTAAAGATCCCCAGGTGGACGAAATTATTCCGGAGCCCTCCAATACGGTACCTCTTTCTTCCTTTCTTCCTTTCTTCTTTCACTCTCTCCTTTATCCCCTCCCTTACGGCGCGGTTCAGGTGTCCAACGATATATGAGACAGATACTGCACCATTTCTTTTCCTTAAAAACCAATTATTAATTATTATGGAATGAATGAATGAATGAATGAAAAACTTTTTATTGATTCTCTTAGGGGGGTGGTAGAGGTGGGGGACGAAGTCTTCATCTTGAAGCTTGGGTCCTCCTTGGCCGTGGGTGGGCCCCTATTCCAGGGCTCCACAGAGTCGGGCCACCTCGCTTGCGTGCGCTACTAGGGCCCTTTGGACCCCGGAAAACAAGCACTAAAATACACGAAACATAATGGAAAAGAAAAAGTAAGATAAAGAGTCTCTGTGCATAAAAATGCTTTCCTCAACGAACACTGAGCAGGCAACGACGTACGTTGCTTGTTAGATGAAACAGTGTTATTTACGGAGTGCCTACAGGTGTGCGCAAAAAGTAGATATAGAAAAAAACATAGAAAAATAGTGTCCTCACAATAACATTGTCCTGGTGTGTTATAGGTCAGCGGTTCCCTAAATGTATTCTTCAGCAGAGCGCACTGGGATGGTGTCACCAGCCACAAACAGGTTAATGCGTGAAGTGAGTTTAAAAGCGTACAGTACGTGCTGGAAGCACCGTAGAGACTTACGACAAAAAGGTGCGCTATGTTTTCAGAAAACGCTGCTATTTTAGAGAAAAAAAACATTAAATCTGCTAATTCTTCCAGATTTTTTGTTCAAGTACAGCTCAAGAATGTGTCTGATTCCGCCTAAATTTCTCGATTTTCTGGTAATTGCTTTTAGAGCTATTTTATATAGCGTCTCCGAAACGAATCATTAAATATACAAATCGCAGGTTGTAGCCTATATGCAAAGAGCTATAAAGTTTGTTATTCGCGTTATTCTGGCTCAATACACATTTGGGCTCCTTGCGTGTCATGTAATTTCGTTCTAGTTCGTTACTTATTTCTCATTTTCTTTACTAAACCAAGGTTTTACTAAGGGGACCTGCCGCTTGTAAACGCGAAGACTCGCGGAACTCTTTTCGCTCTCAGCGCAACACGAACTGGACACCTAGCGCCTGTTTGTGCTAGTCCTTCGTCTTGTGTCCCGTTCGTGTTGCGCTGAGAGCGAAAATGAACACTTACCAACTCGCCCAAATTTCCGCCTTGCTCGCGGAACTCACTCCTCGGTCTACAACTACAGAAGAAACGTATACAGCTTTCAGAGAAACTTCGAAAAATAATTCGTCCTGGCCCAGTGACGAGAGAGTGAATTCATAAACAATTCGGATTTGGGACGGCGTTGGTTCAAGTATCCCCAAAATGTAAGTGTATCTCGACGTACGAAATAGATGCGTTCTACGCCAATGTCAGAGTGTTTTCAGAATCCCATAAGTATTTGTGGTAAAGTATTCACATGGGCTCTAGACCTTTAAAAAACGATTTGCGGATCTCCAAAAAATCCAGGGGCGCTTAAACTGGCTGTTAAAAACTAATATTGCGTGCAGTGCACGAATGTGCGAGAAATTGTGTGGCTGTAAAGGAATCTGTCAATTTTCGCAATATATGTTTATCGCATTTGATTTCACTTACCTAAGCCAATATGAAAAAAGCAGCTGAACGTTCATAGTATACATCGGCTAGTACAAGCCGTCTTCGTGGCGAGAAGCGGCTATTCGAACATTTTTAATCCTGCCCTCGAAGACGCTTTTCCTCGCGCCGATGGCTCCTAATTCTGGCGCCAAATTGAGTTCGTCCAGCCATACAAAGTAGGTCTACACTCTACCTCCTTTCCTACTTTTCTCCTGGTCTTCCTCATCATCCTCTTGACAACGCGTGGTGAAATATTGTTCCCTGCGTGTGCGTTCGCTGCCTCACTCCGTGGGCAGAAGCCCCGGCTCTCCACTTAGGTATGCCACTCGAATAGCGTGTGTCTTCCTAGTTCCGACTTAGATGCGACCCGAGAGGCGACAGCAACGCCACCGGAAGCTGAGCGGCGACGCATTGCTGGAGGCGACGCTGGCATTTCGCTCATGAGCTGCCCGGCCCTATTACTTTCTGCGATACGCATCCGTCCTCCATTTGCCGAGACCATACTTGCAGCGAGCTTCCTTCCTGGCGACCATCGTCTCTTTGACTCCAACCATATTCCATGTCTCCCTTATTTCGCTGACGTCGCTTTTTCCCTGTGTACTCGAGGCGCGGTCTTTCAAGACACCCTGTTTCCATTTCTTTTTTTTTTCCTTTCTGGGCATCACCTAAGATTCGGCGTCGATGTTACCAGCTTTTATTCTCGACTATCTTTTTAAGAGCGCTAGCCCTTACTCATTACGTTTCTCGATTTCTTGGGGTCTGCTACCACCTCCCTTCGGCGTGAAATTTTCCAAGTCCGACGAATTCAAGATGGCGGCCCCTCATAGTAAATCGATATTAGAACCCAATTGGTGATTTTTGGTGACGTCATTAGAATATCGAATTGGTGATTGATTGGTGACGTCACTTATAAATTCAATATGTCGGCCAATAATGGTAATTAATTGATGACGTCATTAATTACTCTAAGATGGCGGTGAGAAAATAAACGTACAAATTCGTATTTTCATTGGTATACCTCCCTTTATTTCATTCATGTCAATTCTACTAAACCAAACAGATAACGCTCGTTACTTCAACGTCTTCCAGAAGGAGGCCGCATCTTTTTTTTTGTCCCGTTGTTCGTGCTTATATGCAGAGCATGTCATCAAGGTTTGACTCGGCTGTATGAAAGAAATATTTTTCGAAATGCTTTAACAAGCTTCTCCTCAAACCGCGAGGTAGTTCAGCAATCCATGCACAAGGCAATGTACCAAGAAGCTTGAAAATTCCACCTTCTTTGACGATGTTAGTTTGAAGTCGTTCGAAACACCTTTTTCTGCTTTTTTATGCGACGAGGCGTAGTGCCTCGCCTGCGCATTTTATTCTGTGTCTTGCTCGGTGGCATACTTTTACCTCAAATTACTTAATAGATCATCAGCAATACCCTTGACCACCTTTTTTGATGAGATAGTATTAGAATTCACATCGGGAAACAAACCCGCGCTGTCCTGTGTCTGTCGTGAAATTCTGATTGATCGAAACAGATATGACGCCACAAGGTCGCGTGACGTCGCCAAAATGAGTGTGACGTCACCAAACCGCAAGTGACGACCGAAAGTGACATTAGCAAACTGCAAGTGCTCCGACACCTTTCGCTTGTCCTTGTATACTGCACACGCTCCAACAGAGAGCACAGCACCTTGCCCGGTGATGCGTTTCTGGCCCGAAGACAGTGGGCCCCAAACTGCCACAGAAGTGGCCGCGTACGAATCCGCGTGCGATCTAGAACTGAACTTCTGATCGCAACTTGCGTCAGGTATCGGTCGGGAGTCGAACGAACGACCAGCACATGGATGGGCGTCTATGGGAGCAAGCTAGCTCTGTGAGTCGGGGTCCCTTTCATGGGCAGGTGAGAGCCCGGAGGTGCGCAATATGCGCCTGCGGTCTAATGCTAACGCAATCTCCACACTTAATGTAATGAAGTGTCCTCATAAGTTTTTCCTTTACTGCAATTTGTTTTTCGCGACACTCGTCGTTTTTCATTTTGACTAGTCGGTTATGTCCGTGGCAGAGGCCAGGGCCGTTTTTTTTTCTTTCAATTTCTATTTTCACCGTCACTCGAACATATGGAATCTGCCCGAACATTCATAGCGCTACAAACACACGGTAATGTAGTACAGAAAAGAACAGTACACGAGCACTAACTTTCACTAAAAGCCTTATTTCGCGCGCACAGAGGGTTTAAAGAATAACGTGTTGGAAAAGAGCAAAAGTGTTACAAGTGTTAACGCCGCAATCGCAATACTTAATCCATGAAACTGAAAAAACACAAAAAGAAAAAATGACAAAACCAAATACGTTTCACGCGTTCGCACACTGCACGCCGCTTTGTGTGCGCGCCAAATAAAATGTTTAGTGGAGGTTAGTGCTCGAGAACCGTTGTTTTCTGCCCTACGCCTCCGTGTTGCTGTTTCGCTGTGTATGTTCATGTTGACTAACCACTAGCACGAACCATCACGCTGCTAAGGTTTAGTATTCGCAATGTAAGTGCACAGAATAGCCCAGTAATGTATAGTACATGTCTAAACTGTTACTAATGTAAAACTGCTGACGAAGCCATAGCTTTCTTCTCGTGTCCACGTTCTTCACACCAATTCTTCTCGAAGTGCCAGGACAGAATCGCAGCCGCAATCACGGTGCAGTTTCAACCGATAAGTAAGCTAAAATAGTCGCACAGTTTAACTGCTACAATAATAACCGAGCAGTGTAGGTCACTGGCTCTTCCATCTGAAGGCATGCATTTTTACCGCATAACAAACGGACCAATCCCATGAAGACGTCTTTTTTTAGAATATGGATCTCTCCATTACTAGCAGAGCCTGCCCAAATCACTATGCTTAGTTTCGGCTGCGGGAGCACAACATTCATTAGAGAAGCTTTGATCTCGTGCAGTTCATTCAATTTGCCTCGATGGCAGCAGCGTTTATCTGCATCATGAAATCAAAGACTAAAGCTGAAGACCTTCTCTATCTCCGCTCATTTAAATACAAAAAGCAGATGAGCAGACGAAAGCTACGCACTCAAATCTGCTACAGCAGAATTTCAAGCGATTCTGACGACGCAGAGCGGCGCTTCTTCGTATGAAATTGAAATGCTTACGTCGTAAATGAGCAAAATACTGATCATTAGTATTTCGATAATTGTTTTAATGAGGCAGACAGGCTCGCTGCTTCTAATTACTCAAAGAGAACGTTCTAATCTGCACGACTAAACTTTCATTCAGAAGTGATTCTTCATTAATATTCTTCCAAGGATAGGAACTAAGGAGGACGCAATTATTCTGGGATTCAGAGAATTGTCCATGCCCAGCCTTTCTTCAATTTTCATCTCTGCTTGTTCTTTCAGACCGAAGTACCTAAATAAACCAAACCAAAATAGTCCAGTGCTATAATCTCCTGGCCACTGTTTTATCCGCACCCTTATAGCTCTTCGTATTTCATATTCGAATCAGTTTCTGAGTTATTTTCGTGGAACGGTTCCTCTCTCGTTCTATGAGGATGTTTATGATTTTTCTCATACTCACCTGCATTTCGATTGGCCACCACTCCCCTCTTTCTGAAGTTTTGCTATGTTTATTTTTCTTTATAATATTACAGGAGATAAGACCAAACGCAAGAGGGCACACCCCTATAGCTCACCTCTTTTCTTGCCCTCTATTTGCAAATAAAACATTGTAAATTCCACTAGATTAAACTGATATTACTTTTCTATAGTGTTATTACTTGTATAGTTAATACAAGAAACCTCACACCCTCGTATCGTTTGCTGTAGTGCGTCTTTCATTTTATCTATGACTAATTTCTAACTCTGTTCTACTTATCGGTCATCTTTTATATCTAGTTCGGTTCACATACGATCTTCAGAGGATCTAAATGCGTTTCTCTCGAACGCTCCTGCAGAAAGTACCCAATTTTCCTGTCCACACGGTATCGTTTCGTGGCCGATTACCTCAGACTCTAATTGATTGCGCACTTCTTCGCCCCAGGCGGACTCAGGCGCCGACATCTTATTCGGCCTGTTTTGCTGATATATAAAGTCTTTATGGCAGGTCTTGTACTGTGCGTGCTGCCTCAACTCAGAAATGCTTTCTGCTAGATTATCTTCTTTTTTTTCGCGCTGCCTCTCGTTTTGTGATTTTACTGAGGGGCACAGATTAGTTTTGTTTTATGAGTGTCACCCTTCCTCATGGGCACGTCTGCGCAACAGGCAAAACGTGCAACTGCTGCTTGAAGAAGACATTGAGTTACTTTTCTTTTTGTCATTTTGGTAGCCCCTTAGGAAGCAATGTTTTGATCAACTGGTTTTCTGAGCAATATAATCATACAGGAAATCACTTTTTCTCGGGAGAGAGAGAAAGAGGGGGGGGGGGGGTCTCCGCGAATGCGAAGTGCATGGTTAGCTGGGTTGGTTTCTTATGTGTTCTTTTATTCTTTCAATAATGCCCATTTTTTATTCGCTATTATTGGTTGTTTAAAATTCTGAACTTTGAATATGCTCTGCGTTCCCCTAAGCGTAAAAAAAAAGTATATCTGACAGTATTTGTATTCCAGCTCCCTCCTTAAATATATCGTTTTTTTGCGAGCGAGCCTAGAGCCCATGAATCACTTTGAACGGCGCAATATCATGAAATTGCTCGGCGTCCGAAAACGAGCTTGAAGAGGAGCTCCTTTAGCCAAATACAATTTTCCTATCTCAGATGTGTTTTACGGGAAAGCCTCTAGTTTTGCTCTTAGCGGACATTTTTTTTACACAGAAGGAAAAACATAGTGCTTTTCTTTTTTTTCTTTTACCTATGCAAGAAAAAAAACCTACCAGGCACATTCAGGTCCGGCATTCTTTAAATACGGTGCCATTCCCGCAAGTTTGTAGGTTAGCTGAAAATTTACATGCTCACACATTGCTCTTTCCTACAAGAAATCTACAAGGATCGGTAGAACGCATTCGCCAACATTGCGGCACTGTGCGATATATTCGTGTAATTGTCGTCCTGTGTTAACTTAAAAATTTTCTCCCTGTGAGCGTATATCATTTTGTCGAAATGTGCTGCTGAAAAATCTTTTGTACTGCATGTACGGATTACAAATAACTGTACCACTACCTTAAAACATTGGGTAAAATTACATGAATAGAAACATAATATGAAACACCAGCTGAGCAGAGTGAATGGAATGCTGGAGCTAAGCAATATTGGCATTTTAAGTGAACAGAGATCCTGGTGACTTTACAGAAATTTTGCATCATTTTCTAATAAATCTTTCTGGTTTTTAACAAGGAACAAATCATTCTGAAAAGAAGGCTTCATTGCCGACCCATTTTGTTTCCCTAAACGCTAAACAAAGCCCTTTGCGATACGCACAGAAACAAGAGGCTCAAAAGCCGCCTCCAAGAAGAAAGATAATGAAGATTAGAAAAGAAAGAGGGCCCCATTTGTATGAAACGACGTGAAAAGCAACAGCAGCCAATGCTGTCTTTCCAAAGCCAGTGTCTGTGCCTGCCGTTCTTTTCAGCTGAAACATGAGCTTAGCGAAGCGGCCGGAATTGAACTGAATGTTTTTTGCGTTCACATACATTACCTTTTTTATTATTTTACTGCTGTTGTCAGGTCGATGGTTCGAGCAACAAGGGCGATGACAACCGAGGAGTCGGTGGACAGTAACTTTATTCCTCGCCAGGCGATGGTCGTGTTTCATTTGGACCCTCATCATCCACTTCGGTTGCAACAGCAGCCCTCGTTATCCGCAGATGTCGGCAGAAATTCGACCCGGGATGAGATTCGGCCCCTGTGGACGCATCAATAGCTTCCCACTTTCGCTTCTGTACTCCTGTTACCTGAGCGCACCCATCGTGGGGTAATCAGCTCAACGAAAAATAGCACAAAAGCAGGAGGAAGCAACGATGGACAAGCAAGGCCCTTGCAAGCGCTGAACATAGAAAAACGTGAAGGGAATTTTGTGGCCTGCTTATGAGGCTGCTATTTGTGAATGTTCCTGTTCCACATCTCTTCAATGGGGTATAAGGAGATCTTTAGAAGCCCGACGCTAGTTATCCAAGGTGATAGCCAGTACATGATGCTTCGTCCCAGAAGACCTTCCATCTTGTTTGCTCCACGATTCCAAATGCTGTACTTCCGAATTATTACGTTGCCGTCATTGCGCTTTTCCTTATTCTTTTCGATTGCTTCCTTCCCTTCTAGAGGCAATTTTCTCCCAAATCTTCATTCTGCTTTATGCAGTAGATTATGAAAATGCCTTTAAACTCTCAGGCGAAAATCATTCTAATCAATAAAATCATTCACAGTTCATTTAGAGGTCGTTATTCTTTCAACTAGAAGAAAGAAGAGGGAGAGCTGGAAAAGAGAGTTTGTGGCAGTATTAAGCAATGAAGAATGAGCCAGAAAAGTTCCCCAATTCACCCTTTTTTATTGAATTCTGGCAAAGACTGCCAGAAAATAGCTTCCTTAAAAAGCGCACATCAGAGTATCCTGAATGGACGATGTAGCATCGCAAGGCATCCAAATCTACGATTACTCAGGCACGGAATTATTCAGGCAGGATTTCTCATTCACGAAGTGAAAGGTGGCTCAGTTAAGAATCAGCTGTATGATATGCGCGACTTACCGAAGCTTCTAATATAGCTGACATCCTGTGTCAGAAGTTTCCTTTCATCTCATGCGAAAAACCGCTGCAGATTTATTCGCCGTGCTCAAAATGACTCTATACCTAAGCCCCTTAATTTTGGTATGACTTCCACTTCTCTCAGATAAAGAATGTTGTGCAGGGAGTAGGCGCGTGCTGGGCGTGCGCTTATTCCTTTGTACAAATGTACACACTGTCCACATGCCGTAAATAGATTACGGCATGTGTAGATGGGATATTTCAAGCACTACTTTGCTTGAGTTGCCGCATATGTAAATAACGCTACCCTGCCTTTAAACCACTGGGTTGTTGTAGTGAGCATCACGCTGCATGGAAGCTCTGCATTCTTTAAACTTGTATTTTTGGTTATTCTTCCGTTAGGTGCTAAACAAGTCATGCGCAATGTATCTAACCTTTTTTTGTGCGTAAATTGCCTTGAAAGGTTGCTAAAGAGTTATCTGAACAATAATTACGCTTTCTTTCCTGTTCTCTGTAGCACTCTTCTCTCATCATTGCACCTGCCATCACTTGAATAGAAGGTTGCTTCGGAGCCATTGCAAATGTATAGTCCTTTTTCTTTCTTTTCATTTCGTCGCGAACAACGTACTCTTTCCTAGTTGAGTCGAAATGTTATCTTGTCTGCAAAGGAAGAAATTCCCATTCTAGAAGAAAATGTGCATACTGTGTGGTACGTGGCACGTAGAAGCCGTACTGCGTTGCAACTCGATGCGGCCACAAGATGTGCATACTTTAACAAAGTGGACCGCAGTAAAGTGCTTCCTCAGATATCGTTTCTCTGGACTCTAAATCTCAAGAATGCGCATAACTTTAGGATCCGGCGGACCCGCTCAGTTTTATCTACAAAAGAAGGCTGTTGAGTGCATCGAACAACGCATGTAAATCAGGCTGTCTGCCAGCGTGTTTTTGCCGTAGTTCCTTTCCTGTCGAATAGGCACACGTAAAACCGAATGCCGTTTACATTTAAACAAGAAACGAAAAGGCAACGAATCTCGTTCAGAAGAAAGTGTGGATTGTAGCACCGCGCTACGCAACGTGAAACTTTGCAGTCTCACGAGATTTATTTTAAACACCACGCCACTTCCAGACAGCTTTTCGAGATTTTACATATTGGAGACATAACAAAGCATTTGTTGCTCACATCTTGTTTTAAAGAATGTTTTACGGAAATGCTCTACCTGGTAAAGCAAAGAGCGTTCGATTTTCAAGCAATGCGCGAGCTTGGTTGTTTGCGCAGGTCTCGAAACTCGCCCTTTCTTGGAAGATTTCTCGCGGCACAGTGGTGTAGACCGATTGTCAGGAGCCAGCTCTTTTCTTTAGCCGCATCGCCGAAGCACCCAGCGCGTGATGGCCAATTGAGAGAGTGTGCGAGGGTCGATGCCCCCACAAGCAGGCAATGGTCGCGTGCGACGTTCGGCCTGGCACAGGGCAACCCATCTGTGCCGACGCGCAAGATATTGCGTGGGCCGCAACCGGCCGTTCCCCCCCCCCCCCCTCTCTCAACCAAGCACTCGCACGCCCCTGCACCGAGTACTATCATGCGCGGCGCAGCATGCCGCATTTTATTGCCATATAATTTATTTGTGCATAGTGTATATTACCCCCTACCCTTATCGTTTCTTACTATCGCTCCCCCCTTTATTTCCCTCTCTCTGTCCTTTTATTCCCGCTAGTCGCAGCTCAGGTGCTTCAAGTTTCGATGGAAGATGCTGCGGCTAGCAATATATTTTTCCTTCATTGTTATTTTATTAACAAATAGCAACTAACAACAGTTGCATTGAAATGAAGCTAATGCTTCTTCAAGGTATCTGAAATTATGGTAGCTTGTTTAACAATTCTTCTAGTCTCACAAATATACATTTTTTTTTCTCCCTGTTTGAGCTGGAGACAGCCTGTGACTTTTCGAAAGACCACGGTAGCGGTACTATTGTCGTAATAAATTGCCGCTATACACATCAAATGCCCTGCAGAACGATGGCCTGTCCTGGTCACCTCGAGGTGCATCTGCCGAACATCAGGCGTCGCTCTCTCCCTCTTTCATTGCCTCATCCCTCGAAAGCCTGGTTGTTTCCGCTCGCGGGGTTCTGCACTGGACCTTCGCTAGGCGCTCCGTTAGCACACTATAGCTCCGGTGTAGTTTTTCCTAGGCATCACGAAGCGCACCCACACCCGTCTAACACGATTTCGGCGTGCGTTAAAGATCGGCAGATGGTCGGAATCTGTTCGGCACAGTGAAGTACAGCGTGTCTCATCCTCCACAGTGCCGCTCTGGGACGTAACACTCTATTAACCAATGAATATATACCATCAGTGAATCCCACATTATTTCCATGCTTTATACTGCCCGTAACTGAATGGCTCATGGACTTGTTATATTATAAGAATAATATTATATTATTAATATTATTAACAGTATTATTATTACAACAATATTATTATGACAATAATATTGTAATACTATATTATAACAATATTATAATATTGTTTATTACTATTACTAACGGCCACTGGAGGGGGCCCGCGGTGAGCCACAAACATTACAACGCCTGCTTTCTTTTCTTTCTTTTTGTTATATATCAGAGCTGTTCCTGTTCAGTACGACTTTCCTCTCTTTATTATGCTTCTTTCTGATCTCCCTTCTGCCAGGTCTCGATGGTTCTTTGAGCTCTTCTGAAACTGCATTTGTGTACTTCGTAGTAAAACATCTGCCTTAAGAGCGATGGACAGGAAAAAGTTATTTTCCTTTCCCCTCCTGAATGAATGGTCTTCGTCGCTTAGTACCTCAAGGCTTCTTGCATAAGCTCCCCGACCTCGGTGGCACTTTTTAGCAGTCATGGCCATTTTTCCTATTGCGTGAAGAACTGGCTTGTCTCTTCAACGGTTGATCTTGGCGGAAGAGACTGCCTTTGCGATCTTGCTTCACCCCATTTCATCTTTCTGGGGCCGTTCTGTTTTTCCTGTCGTCCAGTGATTCCTCTACGCGCAGAGATTATGTCCAGTCGGGGATCCGCCGCTGTCCGACAGATGTGACGTGTTTTCGGAGGCTTGCTTACCTAGCCTCTTTTCTTCGTTTCCCGTAGACGCCCGTTAGCAGAGAGCCACGTCGTGTTCTCGTTATTGACGATGGTCGTTCACGGGATTTGTTATTGATAAGACGGTACCAGTTTGGGTGGCGGCAGCGGCGTGCACGCCTAAGGGAATGTTATATCTACGTTAACATAGAGGTAGGCGCTCTTGCGCATGTGACCTGTACGGGTCACGCGATTTAAAAGAGCGTGGTCTAAATGGGTCGCCAAGTTTGCATTCTCATGGGACGGGATGATGCTGAACAGTGCTTTAGTCGTCACTTTTCACCAGAAAAGGGTGAGCAGTCGGAGGATCGAGACTGGAGGGAAATGGGCGTAGGGAGAGAAAGACTTAGGTAGCGTTAACACTTTCGTTTTAACTAAGCTCAGCACGTCCTCGTCAAAACTTACTGCCACATACAGCTTATACACTTGTTCTAAAAAGAAAGTTTGAAGTAAATATTGCGGTTTTTGATGTCAGTAATGTCCTATCTGCTTCACATTCCTGTTTTGCCACCGGTTTTAGAGTTAGTCATTTCATGGCCAATGTAACGTGATGTAATCAAGCTGTTGTAACTCCCGAAACTCTAAATGCTTCTTTGAAAAAGTTTTTCTTTTTCGTAAAACCTTGCTCTTAGCTTTCTTATCTGGCGCCTTCTCATTTTCGGAGCTTTTCAAGAATACCAAAGGTGATATTTTCGAGCACACATTCTTAAGAGCAAAAAGAAGATTGTCAGTAAAAGCTCTGAAAATCGGGTTTACAGACTTAGCATTGCGTGACAACAAATGACACACCAGCATCAATAACCAAAAGGTGCGCAGAAGAAGGCAATGAAAGTCTAGGACGCGGGGACTTAACATTGCCAAGGCAGAAAAAAAAGTGACTCTTTGCTTCCTGTTACTCTATGGATGATCAGGAAGAAAGGGGACAGCTGTAAGCACTGGGTACCAAGGCGTAGATATTATATGTTGCAGCATACGGGAAGAGATACCAAGGAAAAAATGAGGCGTTGCGTCTGCCATGAAGGCGATATTACATTACAAAGAGGAGCAGGTTTCCAGCTCTAATAAGAGTATTACAGAACAAACATTATACATGTAACTTAGAAACACAAAAACGGGGAGGGGGGAGCGAATGAGCATAGGTGGGTTGAATAAGACGACGGAGGCTGGTGAATAGGCTTATTCGCGTCTGAAGCATCAAAATTCAATGTCCTGAGGACATCAAAGGCTAGAGCACTGCTTAGGAGCCGGCGAGATGGCGCAGCCTTGATGTCTTGGAGGAAATGGCACCGCCAGATAAGACGCAACGACCTTCATATTCCTTCCTGCGGCAGGGTAATAAAACAGAACTCCGAGTGCAAGGTATGATCACCGACAGCAAGGTAGGTACTCGGAAGCGCTTTTCACGGTAGGCAGCGAACCGGAAAGCTTTTTCCAGCGGCTCCGCACAATCGGGCCTTGCAGCATGTAGGGCGCGTCATCGTAATGCTTATGCATAGAGCTTCTTGGTAATGTGGAAGAAAATACAGCTCAGCCTTTTGTCAGAAATGAAGGCTGTTCTGCCCTGGAGCCCACCTCGGCTGCTAGTACTTGGGCCTGGATATTCACGTGGGTCTTCGCGCATCAAGGCTGAAGTACGATTTCCCGGCTCGAAGTGTTGCTGCCATCTAATGCGGAGGTGCAGAAGTACTTCGCGAAGGGTTTAAGAGAAAAGGGTTCATTTTTATATATTAGAGCGAAAGTGTCAAGTAAGGCTAAATAATAAATTTTACATCCACTTTTAAAAGAAAATTGCAACGAAGTTTTTCGCCCCGTAAAATATTTTCTATTAGTATGTCCAGATAGAGTCCTAAAAAAAAGAAACGGCAACCGTGATAGAAGTGAGCGCGTGAGGAATCACATTTGAATATCGTAGTTTTTCAAGCAGAAACTCGACAAACGGCGGCCACTCTTAAGTGCCGGAAATGACGTATGAACGGGAAAACCCGGAATCACTCGACCCCGTAGTTGTGGCGTTTCGGTGGCTTGCTGCTGGGCGTAGAAAGCGCCGCGAGTGGGCTTACATCTCAAGCCTCTACTGTGAGCGACGCAAACGCCAATCGAATGAATTTACAGCACCTCGAACGAATTCCCGCGAGCATAGCATATATCCTGGCATAGAAAAACTTTACTGAGTTCCGATCAAGTGTCAGGAGGCGGACTTGCCCTCCTGTTATTGTCAGACGGCCGAGATGCCTTGGGAGCTCGCTTGTCTGATGATGGTCGTCTGCTCTTCCAGGTCCTGGCTGCGTATATTGGCGTGACTTTAAACTTATTACCCATTTCCCAAATTGGTTATGTTGCCATCGTTACTTCATGCTCTTTCCTCCGTCCTAAAACTCACACTGCTTAATTCAAGATACGCACCCTCCTCTTCATCCTCAAGATACTCCAGAGGAGTTAGTGATTGAAGTATTTCTTGATCAGCAACTACTGACCAAAGAAGTTAGATGCGTTGGTTTTGTAACTCCGCAAACGTTAAGGACGCGCTCTTGTGATTCTCAGACACATTGCCCCAAGCCTAAACCAGGCAACAATCGGAACATTGCTTTTACAACGTCCCGAGGGATGCACAGTGGTGACCTACAGTATCGTGACTGATCGCATCGTCTTCTGAAAAATTACACAGAACAGATCCAAAGCTGTAACTATATCGTGCATGTTGCTGATAGCCGACGTACCAAACACGGAAAATTTTCCTTGCTTACGTCGGCCCGTGGGCTTGACAAGTTCGACTCAGAAATGGCTGTTCTGTGATGGTGGGTATCTTCTATCTGCAATCATTTCATACAAGTAGACCTAAGACTCTGTGCCCTCAGTCTCTTGAAAAAATCTCAGTAGACAACCCATAGGTCTACTGACTCACTATATAATTTTTCATGGGGCATAAGTGAGCAATTTTCATAAATAAATCTCTTTTCTTGCTTAGTTCTGACAGAAGGCATAAATTATGAGAGCCAGACTTCTTTGTTTTGTTTTGTTTTTTGCCCAGGAATACGCTGTCGTGAAATATATGAGGCGCAAGATGCAGCAATAAATGAGATAAGGTAAAGGTAACTAAGCTTACTCGGTTGAACAAGATTCAGAAGCTCGGAGAAAACTGAAGACAACTTCCATCCCACATTATACGCGCTATTTGTTCGCTACCGGTCGGTGCGACTAGTCTTCCCATGGCCGCGGTCTCCGCGTTCCAATTTAGAAATATTTCGGGCACATTTATCTTACAAAGCAGTCACTCGAATCTCTTCGGCTCTGCAAATGCCAAACACAAGCGCTGGAACGGGGCTCATCTTTCTGTGTGTTCCGAATTTTGGATGCTTTCTTTGTTTCTCGCCAACCCCCGACCTATTTCGTTCGTGCTGATGACTGAAGGAATCGAAATTGTTGCGTGCAATGCCTGCGAACACTGGCGTCTATGGAGGGATATATAATACAGTTTATCTCCTTTTTGCTCAGGTCTTCTTGAAACAACGCTAACGTCGACTCCTTCGGGAACATTAATCTCGAAAGCCCCACTACCTGCAATGCTGCCACTACCGAAGAGAACGCACGAATGCTTTCTTTCATTACACAAACCCCGCTGAGCATATGCTGCCAGCTTTTCGCACGGCTTGCTACATACGAAGCAGTCTGGAATCAAGATGCAGCTTTTTTTTTATCTAAACATTTCTGGATTCTTAAATGATGCATTTGGTTGTAAAAAATCAATCGCTTACATTCTTACCTTAGCTGCTTTCTAATATTTTGTCGCAAGTTCAAGACCAGTTTTCTTTTGTGTGTGTGTGCTGAGTAGGAGTTCCGTCAAAATGGGGTTCGCTACGGCAGCAGGAACCAAGGATGCTGCATTATATGAAGCACGCTTGTGTCGGCTTCATAAATTCCAGAAGAAAATTACAGGATTGCACCTAAGTCTGCTTAAGAGCAGAAATGCGAAAGCCTATCCCTTTCCTCTCTTTCTCGTTCCATTTTTCGTTTTTATTATTGAACATTTTGATATTTTTATTTTTGTGCTTTTATTTCTTTTCTTTTTTTTACGTGAGTTTGTTTCCACGACGCCGGCACGCGTAGCATGACATCATCGAGGGACGTCCAGGTGTAATGTCGACGTCTGTGGTTGTTGTGACGTCCAGATGTTATGTCGACGTCCATGGCTACTGTGACTTTTAACTGAAATTTACATGTTTAATTAATTAACTAATTACTACTAATCAGCCATACTTTTCCCACAGCAAGATCTCATCATGCGCTATCTAACAAAATCAAGCTTTTGCACATTTATTTTCACAGAATGACGTAATTGAGCGGACAAGTTTTGTGGACACGAAGCACGGGGCATAGTCTAGTAATGCTTTCGCATTAATAAAACCTGGCACCAGCTGTATCGTAAGACCGCACAATGCTCTAACGAGGAGGATGCATGACCGTGAACTCATAATAATTTTCGTAGGCCAGATATAACTCACAAAAAACTACGTCTAAGCTAATCTACCTCAGAGCTTCATTGTTTCACTAAACATTTTCATGTTTATCTCGGCACCGTTCATATGTCTATACGAAAACATCAAAGGAAGGCATTATCGTTAAATTACCAATTCTTGCTAACAAACCGGTGCATAAGCTTCGTGTGGATTATGGAGAATGGCGAAATATTCTTGCAAAGTTGGTTTCTAACCAAAAATAAAGCAATTACACTATCAGGGTTGGAAATAGCCATATGGCTGAGTATGCTCAGTGAGAGATAATTGCAATTGCCTTTTTACAGCAAGCGTCTCGCGGTGGCAGCCCTGCTGCACTGCATGAAAGATAAGCTACCAACGTAGCCTAAGTAAACATTTCTCGACTAGTATTTCTTCGCTGTGATCCTTCCTCCAGTTCATTCTCACATGGCACAAAACGGGAACAATTACCACAGCCGTACAAAAATGGTAACAAAGTGAAGTACCGGTCTTTTCTAGAAGATTGATAATGTAATATATGTTTCAAGCATTCGATACCGCTGCCAGCCAAAAAAATTATCAGGTAAATGGAGAAAAAAAATGTCAGAAAATGAGAACATAATGATTTTCAACGAGGAATAACAAACTGGTTGGTTTTCTTGCACGAACAATCATGAAGAGTTTTTCTCCCGTTACTTCTCGCAGAAGAGGTTGAAAGCGCCGCTAGATATTTCGATCACTGTGTGCAGGCGCTTTATCACAGTCTCGCTCTTCTCATTTAAGCACAAACAAGAAAACGAAACTATCGTCATCGACGATCAGTGGCGCCACCTGCTATGGACGTGACGAGAAGCTAGTCAGAAATAAAAAAATAGTAACTTGCTGTGTCAGCGAGAACAGAATACTCGCAAAGAAAAAAGGACGTGACAATATCCCAGAACAAACAAGTATTTATTGCACACAAAGGAGATCGGCGACGCGTTGAATAATATTCGATGGCTGGCGTTTCCAAAAAAACCGGGCACCAAAAAGTGTTACCATTAATGCTTCTCCGTGCAGATGTATGGACTATCAAACAATACTAGGAAGCAACAAGGCGTGAACGGCGCCGCGTTGACGGCTGAGGTAGAGGTTGTTCGTTCCCTAGACATCAATCGCCTTGAGGGCACGTCCTTGAGACTGCCGTTAAACGAAAGTGCAAAAAAATGCTTGCCACGAGGAAAAATCTAAGAATTAGGCTCCAGCTAATAACTACACAAAACGGAGAACTTTCTCGAACTTTCTAAAGGCACCTGACAGCAAAGTTTATACCGAATTTCACGTTGTGCCACAAAGTTAATATTTAAAGCTATTTCATACATTTTACTTAAATAAAAAAAATGCAGTCGAAGGAAAATTGAAAACATACAAAGCTAGTAATGTTCTCAAGAGCATATTAGGTTCTTTAAGATTTTGAGCTCTAAATTTATTACTAATTGCTTTCTCTTGGCCACATTACATTTTCCCAGCAAACAACACCCAGAAGTAAAAGATATGTGCTGTCTTATTCGAAAAACAAAGCAGCAGTTAAAATGCAGTTGTCTCGAAAACTTTCAGATATTCCACAGCGCAGTGAGCCAGATGTCCAAGTGATCCTGCATAAAGAAATCAAAGAGAACAATCTTATCATGAGAAAGAGAAAGGCGAAAAATCTCATTTCGTCCGTGTGGCAAGCGCAAAGCTAGAATGTTAATACCACACAGCCGAATAATATATTCCAACGACTACCTCTAATAGACAATTGGAGCTCGTGTTACTTTCCTGTATTTTCAGTTTGTTCTGAGTGTCCTAACTGCAAAATATCTCTATATAAATACAAGCACTTCCCCGCGTTAGCTCACTGAAAGAGCGTAGAAAATATAATCGCGCATGAAGCGTAGTTAAGGCACAGCTGAGAGTAAGCGACTTGTGCAAGTACTGAATAATGTAATCCGAATTCATTCTCCAGCGTTAAAAGTAAATCGAAGCCATGATGATCATTTTTGAATGCATGAGTTTCTAATTGAATGTATGGCTGTGCAATCAGAAAGACGTCAGCGTGTCCGACCACATGAGAGCCCAGCAGATAAAAGCGCCCTTTGGGGTTATTTCCGACTGCACATCATGCATTCATCGTGGCACTTTAAAGCGATAGCTTCGAAATGACGTAGCATACTTTGTCACACTCTTCTTCAAAGCACTTGCCAACTGTTAACGAATGGCTGCGTCCAGGGATACTCAGCGAGACGAAGAAAAGATTTTGGAAAGTCTGCATACATGTGTTTCATGTGTCGCGCTCCCGCACTGTGTACCTCATCCAGGGATGACTCCCACGCGGAAATATCGCGGTGTTTCAAAAATAAACTGCCTTTGAAACAACGGTTCAAACCTTAACGATGTATTCTAGATGCACTTGGTCATTCTTCACGAAAGGGTGATATCGTAGGTTCACTGCTAATTCAGAAAACCGCATTGAAATATTTTGTTTACATGCATCCTTATGGGCGCTAACCCTACTCTACGCCACCAGTCAACTCAGCCGTCGACACCAGCGCCACCGCATCTCACTCGCGTTATAGGTCGGTTTTGGTCAATAATCAAGCTTCAAGATATTGGTAAGCGCAGCTGGTAAAAAAATGCAGAAGCGAGCGAGTCGTCACAAAAAAAAAAAAAACAAGCCAAGCCAGTGGACTAACATGTGAGGAATTTGTAAACGTCCTGAGACAACATATTTAGGATCGCATACTAACGGTTGCACAGGGCAACAAACAGCAGAACGACTTCAGTCACGATAGTTCTCATTACAGCTTCTCGCGTGAAATTGGGCCAATAGCAGCAGAATTCATCACTTCGATTACAACGCCCACTTCTGCTACACATAGCCAAAAGCACGCGACCGCTTCATTACCCGCACCTAAATAGTCTGGATCCAGTTTTATATGCAGTGCGTCTGAATAAAAAAAAGTGATCAACTGCCGTGCACCCCGACTGCAACCTCGTCTGCAATTCTACTCTTCAGCGTAATTTCAGCAAACGGCTTTCATCATATGCACGTCTGTGTTCCTATATGCATCTAAGAAATGCATCACCGCCTGAGTAATGGCATTTCGATGTATGTAAGGAATTCCCTGCGGTCAACATAAGCAGCTGTGCGATACGTTGTGCCTCTCAGCTCCGCTATCCAACTGGGTCTTAACATTTTATTAAAACTTTAATGAAGTCCGTCATGACAAACAACACACACTTCAGAACCTTCAAGACCAAAGCAAAAAAATATCAAAAATTTGTGCTGCACTGGTCCTGCCGCTTCTTCTACACAAACATGATGCTGCGCCTTTACAGTCTAGGCGTCACATGAATTCTTCTAATTGACAAGGAGGTGAAAAAGCTAGAAGCAGGAAGAGTGCGAAGAGAAAGTGCGTTTTGAGGATGAGAATCAGCAAATATATTCTAAATGTCCTTCTGAAAGGCGCAGAAATTTAACGGGAAACAGTATTTTAGATATCACACATTTTTTCTCCTAAGCAGCCACGGTGGCTCAGTGGTTATGGCTCTCAGCTGCTGACCCGAAAGGCGCGGGTTCGATCCCGGCCGCGGCGGTCGAATTTCGATGGAGGCGAAATTATAGAGTCCCGTGTACTGTGCGATGTCAGTGCACGTTAAAGAACCCCGGGTGGTAGAAATTTGCGGAGACCTTAACTACCGGGTCCCTCAAGCCTGAGTCTCACTGGGACGTTAAGACGTTAAACCCCCATAAATCAAATCAAATCAAACATTCTTTTCCGAGCTCCAAAAGTGCAATTTGCCGCCATCTATGGGCTCCGCTAGGCTATATGGAGTAAGGAACGCGCGGCGCTGTGCCGTGGCCTCCAGAGATCTCTAGACAGCCCCCCCCCCCCCCCCCCCCCTACCCCGGGCAGAAATTCCGCTGCAGAGAAGCCCGAATAGTGCGGAGAAGCACCTCATACGCTCCATTTCCAGCTTTGCAGCTTTGCGCCGCCGCTGAAAGCCGGCAGTCAAGCACGTTCAAAGCTTTTTCAAGCTTCACGGACCTCTCGCAAAGCTATCGGTGGAGGCCTCCAAATCACGCGCTCCCGATGCGATAGAAATGAACGAAATAAAATAATAGAAAACTTCAGTTACTTCCAAAACCAACCGTCACGCTCATTCCTTTTACTTTTTTTCTTTTTCTATTATTCTCACTTTTCCCACCCTCTATTCGATTCAGGAAACTGGTCTCAACTTCCCATTTATTTGTCACAGTTTATGCAACCATGCTGCACTTGATTCCGCAGACTTCTCGCAACGACTTTCCTCCAGCAGCTACGCAGCACGGCTTAAGCACAGAAACAATGGGATTGTTGCGAAAGTTTACAGTGCATTTGCTTCGTTCTATCTCTTAGCATTTCACTTCGACATTTTTCATTTCATTAGTTTTATTCTTCTTGATTGGAGACATTTTTAATGCAGCAGACAGCTAGCTAGGTATCAGTTGTCTGTCGTTTCAGGCGCCATAAGGAACACACAAACCCTTTTCCGCTCCTTGAAGGATGCTCATAGCTATAGTTTATTTTCCTTTCTTTGCTTACTCTTCTTGTTTAAAAAATTGTTATAAGACAATTGCTCGCAAGCTAAGGAAAACAGCAAAAACGCGTAATACAGAAAAGCGCCAGGAATTTACTTGCGGCGTCACACGGGAAGAGACTGGGTGACTCTGCGCATAACAAAACAAAATTGAGACCTTTCTTGTTTGTCGAAACCAGTTATCAGCATGGAATGCTTTACTGGACAGACCGCTTTCTATTCTTGACGAGACCCCGCCGCCTACTCCCAGTACTCTTCTTCCCCACTGGCAACACACTCGGCTTTCCTCGCTTCTTTCCTCCGCTATTTGCGTCGCAGCTTTCGATTTCTTTTTTTTTTAAGCCTTGAAGAAGAATTCACTCGGTTTGGCCGCTGTCTCATCTTTGTGTTCAGGCTCATAACGATCGCGTTGCCGCTATCGCCGAGCCATGATCTGCCCGCGTCAAGCCAGCTGAGCGTTCCCTATGGAAGACACTGGAAACAATGGCTTCGACAGAGATTTCGGCTTAAACTTCCCCGCCATTTCTGCACATTGCTAAACTGCGAATCCCGACAACGACAGCTTAAAAAAGCATTTAATGCTTCAAAATTGTATGATAACTAAATGTGATAGTACCGGGAAAAAAATCGGTGTTGATTTGCAATTGCATGTGCGTACACGCGAAACAGTCGCCATAGCCTTAGTTTTAAACGCGTGATTAGAATCACAAGTCGAGTGCTCGCAGGATGGAGGGCAAGGCCTTCTAATAAACATAAGAAAACACGCAGAAAACACGTTGACAAATAGCAACAACGTGCAGGTTGTAGAAGTAGGCAGCCAGTCACACGCAGCGGTAAGCAGCCAATGAGAAGTAAACGACGACACGTTGAAAACAAAACGTCAATAAATGGTATCTAGATGCTCGTTTACTGGCGAAAACACCAGATTAAAGTCATAGCGCACAGATGAACCGATGAAAATGGCAGAAGGAGAGAGAATCGACAGCTTTTCTTTTAGCCGTGGATTGAAAACAAGACAAACTGCAGAAGACTTTAGAAAAAAAGAGCTCTTTATCGACCGCTTGACAAGTGTACCTGAGAGTACTCAAAACGTTTAAGGCGGAGCCGTCACTGGACAACCTAGCGGTGCGATACGTTCGTTACTCCGTGTCCCAGAAAAATGAAAACGCGGCAAAGGCAGAACATGTTTGGCGTGTTGGAAGAAAATAAGGAGTTAATTCTGTACACGAAATCACTTTTGCCTTACTCTGGCATGCAAGAATTTTTCTTTTACTTTATTTTATTTTATTTTATTTTATTCAATACTGCCAGCCGCCATTTGGTATCCAAGGCAGGAGTGGAACAAGCTTACATAGTTGTACAACGCGATGCAGCAAAGCAAGCACGCACAAAATAAAAAAGCGAGCACAGAATCAAGAACAAATACTATGCGTTTCTAAAAAAAAAACGCAAAAGTTAAGAGCATGAACAATCACACTGCGTCTATAACAGAGACACGACGTCTAGATCGTGATAACGTTTCATGGGCAGTGAAGAGGCGAGTAGGCCGTGTGGGAAGAAGATACACGACTAGCAACAAAACGAATCACTCGAAAGTGGCTCTACTGCAGGTGGTTTTCGTTGGAGCCTGTACCTACAAACTCTGAAAAAGATAGACAAACCTCTTCATTTTATAAGACGGAAAAAAGCTTCGCCTTGTGCCAAAGCAGGATGGCGAAACAATGTCGCCTCATTTCTATTTTTTTCTTTTGGGAAATGCTTGACAGCGCCTGAATAGCGATCCGCGATTCATTCAATTATAAATTAAAATTGAAATTTCATGTGATATGAGTTCAAGCTGGAAAATAGCCAACGCGGCCTTCCTGGAGAACATTAAGCTTAGGAAGTAGAAAAATCTCAACTTCTTTTCAGAGTTGAATATTTACATAATTTCTGATCGTTCTTGGCCCGTTTTTAAGGCGTTATTTAAGGTGCGCAGTAAGTAAAGTTCAGCATTCTCACTTTTAACTTTTTGTTGCTCTTCTCTTTCATTTTTTAGCTGTGCCCTCACTCAGAGGAAAAAAATATTCTTCTTTGTCTCTCATTAGCTGACATTGCAGATCTAGCCAGTGAAAGGACTTTCCCGTCATTCTCCATCTTTTTTATTTGGGCACTCCCCGTAACAGGCAGCCAATAACCGTTAGCCACGCGGAGAGGAATAATTGAATGCTGACCAAGCACCTGCCTTCCTTAGCTATTGCAGCACAATGGGGAAGCAGCCTCTGTTTTTTCTGTGCGGACAAAATTGACGACACTTGTCCGATGTCAGCACATTTTGGTATTTTCTCTCCTTCCGACTTGATGTAGCCGGTTCTGAGTAAATTAAGTTTCAGTGCAGCCAATTCAATGTTTTATGTGCTGACCTTCATTACAACGAACTTGACGTCCCTCCAACCTTGGCTCCCATAATAAAAGTTCTCTCTCTCTCTCTAAATCAAGAATATTGGGCGTAGCGTCGACGAGGCGAGAGTGAATGCGCTTTTTAGGTGTGCAGCCCCAAATCACCATTGATATATTTTATCAACTAAGTTTAGGGCTGTGCTGTTAAAGGATTTGGCTCTATAAAAAGAGAAGAAGGCGCGATCAAGAAGAGTATGAGTGGGTCAGTGCGCGAAATGTTTTCCGCAAATAAACAGAAAAAAAATATAATTTTTGTGTCACAAACTTTTCGGCGGAGCCTGCAGTTCTAAATTACGGAACACTGGCGCATTTCTAATGCGATATTTGGCTGACATCTGGAGAGCCAATTTTTTAACTACAAGCAAGAGGAAAAAGGCGCAAAAGAATACGGGCCCGCCTAGAAAGAATTTCAAGGAGGTTACTAAAGTCTACTGAAAAACAAAAAACAACAAAGTAGATACAGTGAAGCTCCTTCGCAGTGTCCTGACCGTAAATCTTTCCGCTACTGAATCGGCGAACATTTGGAACCGTTCAGAATGGACAATTGGTTCACCTTAACACCACAAAGATATTGCAGCCATAGCTTCAAGCCATTCCTCTTGAGATGCGATCCAGTTTTAAGGGGCGAGGGTCTCAAGTAACCTCTTTCTTATCAATAATTTTTCTTCGTTTACGTGTTTTCTGTTTGCTGGTTTTTTTGCTAAGCAGTGAGTGGAACAAACAACAAGACCCTTTAAAAAATATTTTGGTGCAGCGTGTTGCTTTGTTCAGGTCCATAAATAATTTAAAAATCAATAGAAGATGACGCACAAGAAATATGCGGAAAGGAAACATACAATGCGTCAAATGTGATATAAACGCTTCCATAAAGGTGCCTTGATGCGTCAGATGTGATATAAACGCTTCTATAAAGGTGCCTTGCCTACAGAAACCTGATCAGAGAATTTGATTAGATGGCCTCCTTTTTTGCAGTCCTACGATATATGAATACGAGTTATGCCCCTTAATATACTATCTGCCGTGTAAGTCAATACTGATAGTCTACACCCACTTCAGTGTGTGGGGATTACTCTGCGGAGATGTTTATTTCATGCAGCTCGTTCGCTAAAATTTAAGCACCGGGAAGCAATATTTTAGAACGAAAAGTTGCCTTTCATTGCGTTTTCTTTGAAAAAAAAGAAGAAATCACACGGAGCAAACAACGCGAGCAATATGTTCATCCTGATTAGCCTATTTCTTTGAAAAGGCTAATCACAACGAACGCACTGTTCTAACTGTTTGCAGCCCGTTATTTCTTGTTCATTGTCATACCACGCTATTTCATCTCTTCTTTTTTTTTCCTGCCTTTCTGAGCACCTGCCACTTCTACCCATTGGTGGCGCTTTCTGAAAACCCCTGCAATACTTCGTCGGAGCTTGTCTTCGATGGTAAATATGTAAGCTATTGAAATTATTTCTGTGTTTATGGCACAAGCTTTCTCTCTGCATCGTACGGGAGGCACTAATATGTGCTCGTATAACCTCGGTAGGAGTTGTTGCATTTTTAGCTTCATCGCGGTTACGTATATTGCACTTTTTCCTAATTTCAATAACATTTAAATTCCTCACTCATACAGCTGCTCCCTCTTGCAACTAGTCGCCCCCACGTGCAACGTGCAATTGCAATATAAATTACTGGATTATAAGAACAAAAGCCACTGGAGCTGTGTTAAGACATACTGTAGAAAAAGGGCCCTTGATTACTTTCGACCACATGGGGTTCATAAACGCAGTAAAATATCAGTACACAAATGCTTTTGCAATAGACTTCTTACAAAATGCAAACGCCGAAACCACGTCCAAACCCGCTACCTCGTGCTTCCTAACATAACGTCACAGCCATAGAGCCGTCAGGGTGGGCACATACTTGGACATTTAGCACGTCCTGACCCTTGGTCATAATAAACAATCATGAATCTGTCAGCGCATCTTTTCCGAAGACGCAAACCTAGTCAATAATTTCTTCGCCGTGCTCTTTCACACGAAATGAACTTTCCAGCCTTGCTCACAAGATCGCGGGAAGGCGGATGCGCAATACTTAAAACTTTCACCTACAAACGCGCAAAGAAACCTCTCTCCTCCAAACGGGAAGACATAGACTTGAAAAAATTGCGAACTGGTTGCATTGGCACCGTACATCACCAATTTTTTTTTCCAGGCTTCGATCCTCAAAAGAATTTGTGATCTCCATTGCATTCTAAAGAGTCGCTGCCGCGTCGACGTTGTCTTGACTGCGTTCTTATCTGAATAATTGCTAATTACTGCAATTCCCGGCGTACCACGCACAATACAAACTGCGAAAATGTGAATATGTTTTTATTTAAACTCGCACATGCATACAGACTCTCATTTTTTATGTAGAAATGGTATTTTCTGGCGTGCCTACTACAACAATGTCCGAAAAAGAGCCTCAAGAGACGCTGGAAAAATGCAAGGAAATTACTCACCAAGAAAGCTTAGTCTAACAGCAAAGAGCCTGATATTTCGATGGTCGCAGTGCTGTATTGGCGTTTGAGGGAGAAGTTTGCGAATTTTGCTCTTGATTTATTATATGTGCCTGAGCACATGGGCACTACTTTATTGTTCTTACATAAACACAATTTATGTTAATTCACTACTTATCCAGTATTCATAACTTTCATGACAAATCTGTCATCTTTAAGCATATTTTTTTAAAACTATATACCCCTGGACACAAAGTTTGGTTTTTGATTTGGTTTGCATGGTTTGTGGCGGTTTAACGTCCCAAAGCCACTCAAGCTATGAGGGACGCCGTAGTGAAGGGCTCGCAAAATTTCGACCACCTGGGGTTCTGTAGCATGCACTGAAATCGCACAATACACGGGCATCTAGAATTTCACCCCTATCGAAAACTGACCGCCGCGGCCGGGATCGAACCCACGTCCTTCGGGTCACCAGCCGAGCGCCATAACCACTGAGCCAACGCGGCGGCTACTAGTCACGTTTAAAAGGCTTGTAACTTTAACCGGCGACTACGTCAATTACTCATTGCAGGGATAAAGTGGAGTAGTCAATAGTTTGTTTTTAAGAAAGAAACGAAAAAACCCTATGCAGCCTTATAAATAAGTCGTCTGCAGGTACAGGCACAGACTAAGGTAAATTGAGCATGCTGCGCTGCTCTAGCTTCCTTACAGCATCGGTGTTTGCCGACGATAAAAATATCCACATGTGCATACTTTACTTTATCAGCGCTACTGCTGCCCAAGCACACATCGCATGTCTCAGTTTCAGCTATTCAACTTAGCTGAAGCGCCGTAGCGTGTTACCTGTGCTCTTATCCGCGATTCCACTCATCGCGAGACGACATGTTCGCACTCTGTCTATACAGCCGAACGACGAAAGCCATGTTCTCGCTCAACGACCATGTACTACATGTTCCTGCTATTAGAGACGCTTAGATTTATAAACATTTTAGCGGAGGTGCTCCGTGACATGCTTCAATTTTTGCTGAGCAGAGCTTGAACTTAAAACAAATCACGAGCATTGCCTTGTATTCTTCGGACTAGAGCGCAGTTTCGATCTAGGCGTCTGTTCCAAATTTCTCTTTATTTTCTTGCTTCAACAATTTACTGTGGTTGGTTACAAGAGAACGGTTCCACGATGTATTGACAGCGATATTTTTTCGTAAATAATGGCGGTAACGTAAAAAAATGTCTTCCTGGAAACTGACGCACTCATAGTAGGTGTGCCGGAACACAGCTGAGTTGAAAGCTCGAGATACTAGTCACCGAACACAGCTCTCGCCTTCTGAGACATGCAGCCTCTAGTTACTACGAAACTAACATTCATCCTTACAAGAGCCCTTAACTTGTGAGACCGGGCAACGAAAAAAAAAAGTCAATAAGGATGGGCAAATGGTTCTACCATTATGATAAACTTGCAAGCTTGGGGCAACGCTTGGGTCAAGCGCTGCTCTTTCCTAAGAGCGCAGTTGACTTTTGATCACATCAGCCGAAAACCACCATCCCGTGGAGAGACGGAAGATCACTACAAGCCTAAAACAAACGCAAGTGCGTGTATGTTTGTGGCTGACGTTTGTTACTAAGTCTACCATCAATCCCGCAAACTTTGCATAATATGCCTCATAAATCAATGAGGGTTCAGTAAACGCCATCCTAGGACCAAAATGGGTTGCGACGCATACGTCGGTTTGATGTCGTTGGCACAGTTTCGATGCAGTAGCCGGTCACAGAACATACGACGGCACAGTTTTAGCCCATCACATCATCTGGCTATGGCTGTGATGTACACGCAAACTGTCAATTGCCATCTTACTCCTTGGTCAATAGACCTGGTGCCTTTTACATCCAGTCTTTCCTTTGGGGCAGTAAGCAAACAGGCATAAAGAAATGGTTTGCTAAGAATAATCTATACACAAATGATGCATTGAAAATATTTCACAACGCTGCTGGTGCACGGTTTGGCTGGGAAACGCCTAATCGAACAGATTTTGGACGTTAGTAGGAGCGCCAGCGTAAGTTATCCGCCCTCCGGGCTTTACCGGGAAATTTTCACTTAAAGTGCTGGCATTGTTTCGGCCAACCTTCATCCACTACGTCATCTATAGGGTTAACATACCGAGCGCTAAGAACATACGGATGGCATAATTATTTGTCTTTTCCCGAAAATAGATTTCTTGGCTGCCTGTCACGCCCTATGACTGCTATCTCAAACATCTGCAAAAACCATGAACATTAAAGAAAAGGTTTCTTTTTACAAGCAAATACGCAACAACAACAAAAATTGATGCACTAAACAGCCCTGCATAAAAATGACAGTTTGCCGGTTTTTTTGTAGTGCTGTAGTCAGTATTGCAGGAAAGCATAAGCGCAAACAAACATGCGCTGTTTCGTAACGCGAGCACAGGAGGGGAGCCCTAAGTAACAGCTTTGTCCTGATTTTCTCTTGTGTTCGTCTTGCGTTGCGCTAACTACACTTTCAGATCACCGGATGTCAATAACTGCACGGTATGCAGACTTCAGACAGAAACAGACGGAGAACTGGCTCTTAAAGATGCTTGTGATACAACCTTTGGAGAACCGATGCCGTCTTTATTTTACCAGGGACAGTCGTTCCGTTCAATGTGCACCTGATGTCTTCTTTTGTAAAGGCTGTTTCGCCTCTGTTTAGCAATGCTTGCAGTGAAGAGCAATTTACGTGGTGCAAACAGAACTGGTGCGCCAAATGCACGAAAGAGACGGGACACGGCGGCGTGATCTGTGCACTGAATCCATTATAATCCTTTGTGCTTTTTAACACAGTAGCTCCACTCTCCGCAAACATCGCTCACCATTCCGTGCCTTCTTTGACCTTTGTTTAACCTTGAGAATCGCAGCATAGCAACAGAATGACTTTGACAGATCGACCTTGGCAGGTGACCGATTTGCACCAAAATTGACGTCCTAACATAATCTAGCGTGCCCGACACGATGGCGACCTCCAGATTTGGCCCGGGTCATATCAAAAAAATTTGTCCCGGGCCACTACGGAAATTTGACCTTGGCTGATTTGGAGCAAAAGCGATTTCCAACAATAACTGAGCGTGCCCGAAACGAGAAGGACCTCCAAATTTGGCGCGAGCCATTGCCAAAATGTTATTGCTTGACCTTTGGGTACAACCTTGGTTAAACACTGCCTAAGGTTTTCTTGCTAGTTGCAGTGTGTCCGCTTTTCAACAAGCACCAACTAGCACTTTTCTTCGTTTGTGTTCCCCGTTCAGTTTACGTAGATTCGAGCATCTGAGCAAACAAGGATGAGATCTTCAGTTCAATGAGTGCAACATGAACCCCGTTATTTCTATTCCTTGTTGTTACTGTTTTCATAGCTCTCTGCCATTTAACTACATGATTGGGCTTCATCGAGGTACTGAGCGAATGCAACTGTTAAAATGGGGTGTATTATCTTCCAGGCGTTCTTTTCAATTCCCGCCATGTACTGAAATCTGTACAGTCTGCCTGGAATGTTTTCCTTTAATTTCTGAAACTATGAAGGCACGGAAAGTTTGCGCAGCTTACCTTGACTGTCTGGCTGAGCTCCGGTGTATCTTAATCGTAGCCATTATCTTGCTAAACATCTCCTACGTGTTGAGAGATTCCCCTGATGTTATATATATGTGGTTGTGTGCCGACTCATTAGCCAAGAAAGCAATAGCTGAGTGCAAAAAGCACAATAGTTGTGCAAGTAGCGTCTCCACCTCTTTCGATTGAGGAGTTTTAATATGTGGCAGTACCATGCTTGGAGTCGGAGTCGGTTACTGTTGGGATTTAATGTGGTGCTGTAACTAAATGATGACGTAGTAGAACTTTCTGACGGGCTAGTTGGTACATCTCTATTAAACAGTGTGCGCTAACAGGACGTACACAGGAAACTTGGAGACAGCGGAAAGAAGCGTTTCTTTCCTCTGTCTCCAAGTTTCCTGTGTACGCCCTGTTAGCGCACGCTGTTTAATATAAATGATGACATGCTGGGGATTATATTTGGAACCCTCTGAGAGATGATGCATAGTGCTACCTCTATCCAGGCATGCGAAACTAACCGAGAAAGTCGCTCTTAAGGAGCATACCTTTGTGTTCTGTGGCAGCTCAGGTATGCCTGCGAAGAGTGTTTTCGTTTCTTTCGTTTTTTTTAGTTTTTTATTTGTCTAGTTGTACTACGACATTTGGCACAAGAAATGTTGAATCATGGTGTAGACATATGAACCCCCACAGTAGATGCGCCTTTATTTATCCGAGAAGGGGAAGTTTTTCTCTGCAATTATGGCATGTCGCTTGAAAAAAAATGTGCGGATTTGAGTTGCGTTGTTTATGTTTTGTTTTATGACACATTGGCAGCCAAGGCCACCATGCGCCAAACGCGAGGTTTAATATGTATGTTTGGTGGGAGGGAATTCAAAAGTTTTTGAAACACTACGACTGGTTTAGAAGCTTTGCTGCTTTTATGAACAATACAACGCAGGAAATTTCGACGAATAAATTTTGAGACACGAATGGTTATAATATTTAAAAAAACGCAAAAAGTGCAGTCGTATTAGGCAAGCCACCCCCTTTTCGTTCTCTTAATTCACAAAAAAAAATCGGAACAAAAAGACAATCTAAGCCAGCTGACATGAAAACCGTGATACACAAAATAAGCACAAAGAAACTTAAAAACAAATGGCGGAACTTCTTTTGTTGGTTAGCTTTCTTGAACGTGAAATATGGATGCGACAAGGATAAACTAAAGAGAACAATTCGGCCCGAAAAATTTTGCTACTAATATCAATAAAAAATCAGTCGTCCAAGACGCCCCAATTACAGTCCTT
Organism: Amblyomma americanum; assembly: GCA_030143305.2. Taxonomy (NCBI): domain Eukaryota; kingdom Metazoa; phylum Arthropoda; class Arachnida; order Ixodida; family Ixodidae; genus Amblyomma; species Amblyomma americanum. The sequence continues at coordinate 98,071 of JARKHS020032295.1, read as the reverse complement.
CCGGAACTTTGCTGTTCCAGTATTTCTTACGCGCTTTCCCTTACCTCTCGAGTCCTGTATCTTGCAACATGTTTTGCGAAAACGTGGTCAGTCCAACAAAAAGAGCAAGAAACATTTCTACCGCCCGAAGAAAATCGTCTTGTGCAATTCTACCATTTGCTGTGCCGTTGCATCGTCGGTAGAGCAACGTTTTTTTTTTTTTGCGGAGACTGGGTATTGCATCAGGCGATGGCTTGCAGAGGTAAGCGGCTTAGGATAGTGGCCGGAATAATGCATTTTGTGAAAAACGGTCCTCTTACCTTGGAGTACAGCCCTTTGCGTTCTACTCGAAATTTAAAGGCAGAAGTCTATGACAGAAAATAAACAATACCCTAAATTTCTACATCTTCCCTTTAGGCTCTTTTCTCGTTCTCCCGATTTGTTTTTCTTTATTTTCTGTACAGTCTTGAAGAATGTGATTGCGACGCACTTAATTTTGTGTTTCTAAGGTAACAGAGTCACACTTTCGCACTTTTCCTTCTCAAGCTCAAAAAGAAAACGAGTCCCTTCTTCAGTACTGTGAACAATGTACTTGGAAGTTGACACGTTTTGAATAACAGTAGTTTGCAAGTTACATAGCTCAGAAAAAAAACCATTAAATGTTCCTATAACTACGTCACTGTTCACTACAGAGCATGCAATGACCCCATTTTTAAAGTCGCTTTGAAATGACTCAGATATTTTGTTGTGCAGCGGATGTAATGGCAAAAGCGTCGCTCTGCCCTCTGGGCTGTGGGCAACCTGGCCTGGGTGGCCTAGGGCAGCCACCTAGGAGAGTCATCTAAGTCGCGTGACCTTGTTACGTCATCACAGGCTAGCCGCCGGATTGTGACAAAACTGTCCACCGTGGCAGGTGGCAGTTAAATTAATGACTGGTCGCGACAGGTTGCTCTATAAGAGCAAGCTACGTCACACAAGCCCAGCAAGCCCCACCGGCTGGAGCACCTACCATCGCAGTGCAGAGGCGCATCGCTTAACCGCTGCACCACTGTGCTGGCAGTGGTATGGGGGCCTCCTGGGATCTATGAATGTAAAGAGAAAATGACCAATTCGGCATATGTGGACATTAGCCCACTATCGCTATTGCGTCATACCCATAAAGCTTAGCATAAGTTTCCCCTCCAGTGAAACCGAAGTGAAAACCATAGCGCTAGCGCACCTATTTCTCATTACGCCTAACCACGCTAAATCCTTCGTATTTTTTTACAACGACATCATCCCCCTCCCCAAAGTCAAAACAGAGAAAAATCAGGAAATTCAAGGTATATCGGAATAGCCGCGAGCGCATTCAATTTGTGCACCCCCTGCTGTCAGCTGGAAAATATTTCACAAAAAGACTCCTCTCTTCTCTTTCTTTTTATGAAAGTTTTTTGCGCTTTCACATGCCGGCTTCTTTTACTTTTTTCATCAGTGAGTTCTTTAATATTTCAACTTCCACACTTTTGTTCCCGCTTATTTTATCCTCTGTTGTTTTGCAGAAAGAGAGCAGCGCAAAAATAACATTTGCCTCTCCGCAATACCACGCCGATGCTATTGTGCAGCCGGGCTGCTGGCATTTGGGTGAAGCCGCTTTTTTACCTCTATGGTAACGACGGCAACCTCTAATCTCGCAGTCGATCAGCCGCGTAGAATGTAAACTAAGGACTGCCATCACAACATGCGATCACAAAGGGCCCCGCCATTGTGTCTAACGCTTTGTGCGTGGCGGTGTTGCGGACGCGTTTTCTGTGCCTCCTTCCCCAATTTTTCTTTATCTTTTTTTGGCATCGTTGCAACTGCCAGCTGGACAAAGAAAGGGCATTTACACGAGCGGTTCTTTGTACGCAAAGGCAGCGTAACAAGCACCAAAGTCGCTCCCTGTTGTCTGTCACTGACTACAATAGCAAAAAAGAAAGAAAATATTTCTCTCGGTCTTCCGCAGGCTTCGAAAGAAAAAAAGAGGGTAGTGAGGAAAGGGATTCTCGATAATTACCACCACTGGCTCTCTGTCGTCGTACGGTTTGTCTTCGTCGTTGTGTGAGGAGAAGAACCTGGGCAAGGGGGTGCGGCGGATGCCAGTGCTCAGTGCCCCCTTTGAGATATTCCACGTAAACGACCGAGCAGGCCGACTAGCTCGCCGGCTGACCTGTGTGTACCCGCACCGTCTGCATGCGAAAGAAACTTGTTTTTCGCGCGCCTTCTGGTGTTTTCTCTGCTCGCAGTTTGAGGCCGTTGAGCGAGCAATCTTTTAAGGGTCCTCTCTCGGCAGCTCGGGTGTGCGATGTTAAGAAAATCACACACTTTTCTCTTCAAGCCCATTATTTGTGCACAGAGTGAAAAACCACGTGATATATGAAGTAAAAATTGAAGCTAAAGGCTACATTTGAACGAAACTGCGGTACGAATGTGCCTTGCATTTTTTCCTTTCTTCGTATACTTTCTCAATGCGCTTTGCTTGCTTCCGCCGTTCCTGCTGGTCACACATTCCTATTGCTTTTTTTTCCTATTTCCGGTGTTTCACTGCCTTTGGCGCTAGGTTGATGACCCGGGTCCAATCTCACCGCATTTATTTTGGGCGAACTACGAAAACGCATTTCGCCATGTCGGTGCGCATTGATGAAAACCAGGTGGTTGAAATTAGAGAAATTTAGCATGGTTTTTCGGCCTAGCATTCGCAGATGTCAGCATTCGCTTGGCTGAAGAGAGCTTTTAGCGTCATGGTCCTCTACTAGCAACTCCGCATGCCGTCTGCACCGCCTAGACCCCTTACTCCGACTCAGTCCTCCATCCGGCCTCTCCCGCTGCGATGCTACGCTGTTGTGTCGTCTGTGGCTGGGAGTGGCGTTCACAAATGCCTACTCCCACTTAATCGCAATGGCAGACTCTCCTGCGTGTGAGATCTGTGGGTGCGACGAAACTATCAAACACCTTCTTTGTAACTGCCCTCGGTTTCAGCCTGAGCGCGCGCTCCTGGCTGCAACACTCCGCCGTTTAGATCCTCGGCCCCTTACTGAAGCCAAGATTCTGGGTTCTTCGAGTAAGCCTCCATCGCAGAGGACAGCTTTGAAGGCACTTTTCAATTCTTGAAGGACGCAGGACTGAGTGCAAGATTGTGAACTATCCGTGTGTGCCCTGTGTACCCTGCAAGTAACGGCCAACGGACACGTGCAAAAGGGATCATATCCCTTTGTTCTCTCCCTTTTCTATCTCTCCCTCCGTTCCCCTTCCCACGTGTAGGGTAGCATACTGGGCGCTGCCTAGTTAACCTCCCTACCTTTCCGTCTTTCTTTCTCTCTCTCTCTCTCTCTCTAGCACGGGCGTACGGCTAGTACGGCCAATACAGTAACGCATTACCGTTTCTGTCGTTGTCGTGCTTGCCTAGCCACTACTTCCGTACTCATCATCATCAGCAGTAGTATGACTACGCCCACTGCAAGGCTGTTAATCCGGAGCCCTCCTTTACTGCGTTGCCTACACTCTACGTGCGGCCTTTTTACGTTAACTTCACTAACCACTACTACGCAACACATTTGATGCGTTTTGATTGGGTACCGCTATTTTTGCGGCCGCGCCAGGGTATACAAATTTGTGACCTGGAATCTGCAGAGCCGCACAGCTACGGCGTGCGTACGGCACAAGGCTAGTGCATATGTGGAACGGCATCTTCCCCGTTCGCCTTCACAGTTGCACGCACTGTCAATTTACACTGCGTCGGTGTAGTAAGTGCACTTGCATTGAAAGCCAGCCGGCGTGCTCTCGCCTATTACCACAGGCGCTGAATTAATCTAATTTTTTTGTAATCACTACTGCAGCTTTTTCCTTACTGTATCGACACTTCAACAGCATTAAGCGATTCCTTCCGCGTGCGTAGATTTGTGTGCACAGTACAGACACCTGTAAGCGAATGTGTCATTTGTGGGAAGCTCGCGAGACAAGCAAGATGCTTACCCGCCTTTAGGAAGCCGCGGAGTTGCACCAGTCATCGCTCTAAAACTGCCCACCGAGGAATATAATCGGCGCACTGCTCAGCTATCGGACATATTCTCGTAACTGTCCCGCCCGCGAGGAGACGGAAGCAAAGGGCGCGTGCAGCCGCGGAGAAAGAAAGAAGCAGCGAAATTCCTCAGAATTCCGCCGCTAGGAGGGAATCGTGGCGCTGTCGTCGCGCAGCCAGACTACAGCTTAGATTCCTCAAGACTGCGCGTCGTGCCATACTTGCTGGAAGGAGATGACTCAGGTTTGTGCAGTCTGCAAAGTTTTTAACTAGTTGGCTGTCTTCTGGCTTGCCACAGCAGCTCAGCCGCTCGGCAACAAAGGACACGTTTTGTGGTTAGATTCCCTACCACTGCTGCGGAATTCGAATTCAGGCCGGAATGCAAAGCCACCCTTTCACAGACATTTTTCCGTACTTTACAGAACCGCATACCTGGAATCTAGTCCGAAGCCCTGCATAAATGCGTGGCTCATCAGCTATGAGGTTTAAATTGGAGCGATGCCTTTCGCGGCCTAATATTTGCATCCTCTCCCTAGGTGAGTGCCACTCCGAAGCCGACGAATGGCACTGCATCATTAGCTCTCAGTCATGACGTCATAAGTTGTAGGTAACGTGCTACAAAGACAGAAAAATTAATCTAAAAAATATTCGTAAAAAAATACAGCCCCATGATTTAGACAGTAACAGCACATCACATTTATTTATCCACTGCCTTTTTTTTCTGCATACCCATAAATATTACTTTTTTTTATCGTGGCGAGGAGCTTGGAAGGAGCATACGCTGCGGTCACAGACAAGAACTGCAAGATAAGCTATTACAAATGTTGTAAACAGATAAATCAAAAGTTCCGCTACTCTATAAAAAGAAGTCGAGCTAGGATACTTCGTTCAGCTCGCGCTGAATCTTCATGGATGTGTCCTGAAAACGCCTTCCCGCAAAGCGGTCTCCGAGGAAGTGGAACTCACGCAGTTCCTGCGTAGCTATCCCTCGGTGCGGTAATCCTTTGGGAAAGCATGAGTCAGCGTGAATTCCTCTCTCGGCGCACCTCGCGTCAAAGGGGCGGAGGCCAAGAGGCTTTGCCTGCGAAGCGGTGAAGGAGCCAAGACGGGGTCTGTCCGACCTTCCTCCTCTCGAATCGCTAACGACCTCGCCAAGGTTCAGCAGCATCCGCACCGTTCAGCCACAGCACGCCCGAGTTCCCACGAAATTCAAAAGAATAGTGCGCGAGAAACATAAGCATGCAACAAGACGAAATTTGCCGCGCCTACCGCCGCGTAAACACAAGTCGTTGAGAAAGCGAAATGAAGATTAAGTGGAGCCTTCATTTTCATTTATTTTTCACTATTGTGTTTCTGTGTTTAGGCGCCCTAGAATAAAACTAGCGTCTCCAACTAGCGTGAATCGGCCCTTGAACACGAAGCACCTTCTCTTTTTGAGTGCGTGTGTGTGTGCTTGCGTGCGCGCGTTCGCGTGTGCGACAGAGAACCAACGTTGCTCTGTCTATCAGTCCCTGTCGAGAAAAACGGAAAGAGATAAATTTATAACTACAATGAAAGCAGAATAAGAGAAAAACCACCTGTTGTGGATCGGGCCATATTAACCATATTAGCGCTCAGATCTTTTTTTTTGCATTTCTCACTGATTTGCCTGCTGATGGCGCTATCTCGTGTAGCTTTTCTTTACGAGGACAGTTTGAACTCGCGCTTCAAGATAAGACTCGAGCGGTCGGGATCATTGATGTCTTCATCTGAAGCTGGGGCGCCGAGATGTCCTTACCTGGGTCTGTGATTAAGGCGAAACCCTTTATAGGCTCATGACTTTCCAGCGGAGATGTTCGCAGAAAAGTGTCACACTATAGCTGTCTCCCCAATCCGCGTCATCTCGAGTCGATAAGCCCAGCCGACCGCTTCTGTGGTTTCGAGAAATCGTCGACTATTACAAGGACAGGCATCGCCAGTTCACTCCACCAGCAAAGGGGCTGTCGAAGGCAGACGAACGCATTCTGCGACAGCTGCAGACGAACACCTACCGGTGTCCCGCCATGGCTGCTCGCTATGACGCGAAAGTGAATCGTTTGTGCCCACACTGTGACGAGCTCTGTTCTCTGTCCGACATAGTGTGGGCCTGTAAACACAGTCCCCACTTCCCTTCCCTTCCCACCCCCACTAAAGGGGCTTGGGAGACCTTCCTCCTCGAGTGCGACGGCACAAGCTGCCCTCGCACGCCGGGCTCGCGAGGCGGCGGAATCTTCCGGCATCCCGGACTAAAGACGCGGACTAAGATGTCGGCATTCACCAACTGCGCCGGCTCATCCTCTCTATTTTCCAAGGAGCGTCTGAACACCGTCAGAGGTATTTGCGACTACTACAAACTCAGTAGACAGTCCTACGCCACACCACACAAACAACTGGAAAACAGACAAGCCAGGAGCCTGAGAAGACTCCAGGCGGGCAACTATCCGAACTCACATTGGCCATACCTCCTTAGCACAGACGGCAGAGAACACGACAGATGTAAACAATGCGCCCAGAGAGGGACACTAAACCACATAATCTGGCAATGCCCCTACTCACCTGGGCTACCTTAAACGTTCGCAATGAGGGAGCTTGGGAGTCTCTCCTTCGAAGCTCGAAACTCGAAGACCAACCCGAAGCCATCCACCTGGTGATCGAGGCCTCGAAGAACCAAGCGGTTCGCCACACAGGCCTCTAGGCGCGGATTCCCCTACTCCCTCCTGTGTCTGCGTACCTTAGTTGGGAAGCTAGGGGTGCCTCCTATATCAGTGGACATTAAGTTTTTTATCCATCTCTTTCTCTCTATTTTCTTAATAAAGGTTTGCTCTCTCTCTATATATATAGCTGTCTGTCAAACGTAGTTGAGGTGTCCGCCGAGACTTCGAGATCTGAGAGCTACTGCGTCCTTTCCTCAAAAACCTTTCCTTTCCTCAAAAAGCATGTTTTCCTATTCCTCCACGTAAGCAGACAAGTATCCTCACAGGTAAATAGTAATTAAACAAATGTGCGCAACATAACAAATGTTCGCAGCATAGGCAACAAAAAAATACAAAGCGTAGTACATCCATTTCAAGCAGCTCAGGCTAGGCGCGAAGCTGAACTGGGAGCCAAATTGCAGACCATCAATCTCGCGCCAAACTTTCCGTGCGCCAAAATGGCCGTGCCAAGAGAGGCCCGCCTCCCAGCCAAGTGCACGCGACAACAAAACGCCCGGCCACGATCGCGCGCTTCGAAAGGCCAGAAGTTTCCTGCTGAGCCTTTCTCTGGCGTCAACGCGAGCGAAGAGCCGCATTTGTGCGGTTTCTAAACCAGCCATTAGTGAATGGCCCCTGCGGAACGGCTTCCCTGGGATCTCCCTCCAGAAAACTCATCCCCACTCTCCCATTTATCCCGGATACAAGCTCTCTCTGCCGCTTCTAACTTGCCTGGTGCATCTCGCAATTTCTGCAGTCTTATGTTAAGCTGAAAGTTTTCATATTCTTTCCTTCGCGGCGTATCCCACTCCACTAGTTGTGTGCAAGCTGGCTGGCTGCTCTACAGGGAGGAACAAGCCACTATAAAACACACTGCAGCTTTGCTTGCTGTTTCTTTCAGTCCTGGATGTATGTTTTTCTTGGAGGATGCTTATGATCACGGTGCTATCACGATCATGCGTCAGGTCGTTTACACCTACCGGAAACGTGTCTATTTTAGGACTACCAAAGCGGTACTGATTGCAAATGCACATAGAAACAGTAACGTCTTCGCATAAGTTCACCATGCATGCGTTGCTGCACAAAACTATCGCGAACGTGCGTGACCGCCGATCGTGCTGCTCAGCTAGGAATTCGCAAACCACTTTCGCTCGATATTTTGCTGTCGGTCACGCGGGAGCGGATGGCACTTCTAGCGTGTTTTTTCGGCTTATTTACTTCCCCTTTTTTTCATGATGCGCATGGTCCCGATTGCATCGCGTGCGCTTGCTCTCATTAATTCTCAATCTCGAACTGCACTCACAGTCAAGCGAAGTGATTAATGTGTCCGGCAAGCAGACGCGAAGAGCTTTTATGCGGAAAGTCAAACTGTGCTCCCCGAAACGCTCTCTCACACTGGCACTGTTGAAGGTCATTTTTATTTTCATCGGCTGTAATCTTTTCACTCAATTTACTGTCGGTGCCACGCAGCAGCGATGCTAAAGGTCTTACCGTCAAGTGCGTAAACACCTTCCCTACGGTAAGTATAGCGACCGTATCCAACACACTCCCTTGTATAAGCACACAACAACAGCAATAAAAAGACACGTCTCAGACAAAATCCTTTGTTGTCATACAGCGGTTGAGACTGAATTTGCTTTAAACTACAGTTGGGGTTAGCAATGCGATTATTTTGTAAGCAACCGCTTCAATGTAGCGACCATTAAGTTGATGAAATTACGAAGTTTGAGGAACTGTTATTTTACTAAGTATCTCACTGTCACCACGCACACTACAGCTTTTGTTGCCAACGTCTACAGCCACTGACGCCATCTGTCGTCATGTTCAGCGTCCTGAAGGAATTTCACAATGGGGAAGCACCCCTACTAAATCTGTGGATGCACCGCAATTTACTTGCGAAATAGGCTGATAATGGCCACACGTATGCTTCCATTTTAATCTTTGTCTGGCGTATAAAAGCTCCGTTTTCAGTTAAAGTAGCACCTATGGCGTTATAAAGCGGTAATCTGTCCACACAGACCAACCTTAACATTTCTTCAGCAGCCCTTAAAGGCAAACGGAAGGAGAAATCTTGAAGTCCCGAGGAAGCCTGTCCACTGGCCAAGGGTAGCCAAATGACACTCCGTTGAGCGCACGAAATAATTCCCTCTGCCTGAGCTCGCCTCTCAAGCTTCTCGTTATTCCTTGACTTGACACCAGTGGTCGCGCAACGTCTATTCCTTCTCCCCTACGCTATTTCTTCATTATTTTGTGAACTTAAAGCGCAACAAAGGCAATTCCTGTGTTGTGTAATGACGCGACTCTCAACAAGCCTACTTCGCACTAAACATAATTCTCACGTGCCGTCTATCTTCCATGTCGCCTAGCCTGTCTTCGTGTCTGCATGGGCTTAGTTTCTCGCCTCGGAAAACATTGCGCTGATCTTATTCTGTTATTTTCTTTTTTTTCATCTGAAAACGGACTAGAGGCATTGTACAGTGTCGTGGGTGCATCTTTATTTATACATTGTTTGTGTCCACTAATAATAATAATAATAATATAATAATAATAATAATAATAATAATAATAATAATAATAATAATAATAATAATAATAATAATTGTTTTTTTGGGGAAAGGAAATGGCGCAGTATCTGTCTCATATATCGTTGGACACCTGAACCGCGCCGTAAGGGAAGGGATAAGAGAGGGAGTGAAAGAAGAAAGGAAGAATTAGGTGCCGTAGTGGAGGGCTCCGGAATAATTTCGACCACCTGGGGATCTTTAACGTGCACTGACATCGCACAGCACACGGGCGCCTTAGCGTTTTTCCTCCATAAAAACGCCGCCGCCGCGGTCGGGTTCGAACCCGGGAACTCCGGATCAGTAGTCGAGCGCCCTAACCACTGAGCCACCGCGGCGGGTTGTCCACTAGCGCGGGTTCTAAAAACGGTGGGTGGGCATTTTTTGCACTCTTTTGTTATTCTTACACAGGAGTTACCCTGGCGGCCCCATTTTAATTCTCCCGGGGATAGGATGAAACGTTGAAAATTTGAACAGCAGCAGAGAACAAAATGAATAGCCACAAGAGGCGAAGAAAGAACGATGAAGGTAAAAAAAAAAAAGACAAGCAGCATTAAACAGTGTCCGCTGCTCCAATTTCAATGGAGGAAGATTGATGAACCGAAGAATAAAAACAGATATTTCTTCGTCACAAGCTCACGGAACTCATATTAAACTGTCACCGAGTGAGACATCCTTGTTGTGTGCGGCATGAACAACGGCAGACTGGCCAGACCGAAAGAAGGTTTTGAGCGCTAGTTTCTACAAGCGCCCATTTATACACCAGCACCACGGTCTACGACATTAGCTGTCTCGTCCCCATCAAGAAAACGTCGTACTTCTCCTAGATGAGCTGTCACGAAGGAACATTATATCGCCCTGGTGTCATATCACGCTCGGCGGCCCCACGCAGCTACCCGTGCAAAAGCGGCATCTCCTGGGGGAATGTTGATGCCACAGCTTAACAACCGTGCTACGAATCTCGTCTGGCTCGCCTGAAGATCAATGCCAGCTAGATGAAGTTGACGCACGCTGCTGTTTTTATCGTTTCTTTAGATAATGTTGTTCCTACACATAAATCACGTTATTTTCTAGTCGAGATTGTTCCTTTTCAGCCACGTCGCTTTGTAATCTTGATGTGTGTTGATAACACTGCCATTATTGCATGCAACATAAAAAGCAGTGCGGTTACCACGTGTCCCGTAGTAGCGGTCTTAGTTCTTGCTGCGTAGTTCAAATATGTGCGGACAGGCCCGCAAAGTCGAGTCTGTAGGCGGTTGTACAAGGATATTCTGTGCGTATAAAACGGCACACTCTGGACTCGTGATATGGGGCTGCAAAACATTGGATACTGAACAAGGAGCCAACGCTCCCAGACAGGAAATAAGTTACTTAGGAAGCTTTCAAGGGTACATTCGGTGTTACTAAGTACAATTGCTGACTTCAAAAACTCGTTCTCTGTCTTTTCTGCGAATGTTAACGTTTGTCCTGCTGCAAAAAAAGAAAACACTGAAAATTGAATTTCCAAGTATTCCCGCTACTCGACTCACACCGTGACGGCCGCACCGATAGGAACTGGTTGCCGCCGTTTCGAAGTTAATGGCCGTGCAGCGTGGCCTCTGGGATCCCCGAAATAAAATTGGCTTCGATGCAAAAATTTTACTTTCGAAATCGGCCGGTGGTGGCGACGCCTGTACTTTCTTTCTGTGGACTTTTCTAACTTACAAAGGCTCCGTTTTCGGTGAGATTGGTCTCTTTGTGATTAGAATGCGGCGCCCCATCGATTCAGGCCAACTTCAGTCTCTCCTCAATGCTTCTTTAAAAGCTACCTGTTTGTGAAGCGTCATGTGGAGGAGTCCGATCACCGTTGTCTGTCGAGGGTTGCCACACAGTGCGTCTTTTACTCAACAGCTGTTAATGTTTTCTTTTTGCGCGGCGTCGGGATCGTGGTCAGCGTCATAACACGAAGGACTGCGAGAAAGGAAGGTGAGAGAGAAAGAGAGAACACGTGCAGCTCGCCAAGCTGATTTGTTCAATACTCCTGACTCTTTTCCCTGATAATGTGTGAAGCCCGCCCTATATGAGTGGATCAGTGACAGTTCGTGAGTGCGTGACCCACGCCTACCAAATGCCCTTACCCTCACCCCTACCCTATACCCGTACTCAGAGTTGCTGAAAACTCCTACTCGCAGCAGCATTTCTCAACATTCCAACTTTTCCCTAAAATTCGCATTATCACGAGTATGAACGACTGGAGGTTTTTTTTTTTTTTAGGCTTTGAAAAATTTTATCAAGCTGCCAGCAGCTCGAAGAAATGAAGCGTGTTAAAGACTCGACACTCCACGCAATTAAGACATGCGCGATCTTGCGATCTTCTTTCGTTTTTCTTCTTACTACCATATTGAGCAGAGCCTGCTCTTTATTGCTTGCCTTTAAATTTATTGACCAACTATTTTTTTTGCTTTCCTTTGCTTTTTTCACAGCACTGTTACATTATGTTTTCATATGTACACTTAGTTATAGTACAATATACCAGATAATATTGCTTGTTCTTGTGTAACTGTTATTGCGGAGAGCGACTACTGCCGCACAACTGTTGCTGCACCCGTCGGCGGACAGTCAGGAGGACATGTTCCCTCCTTTTGCCCTGCCTCAGGGCAAGCACTTTGTATTACCTCAACAAACAATAAATGAAACTTGTTTGTACTGTGAAATACAAAATATATTGATCTGATTGAAAATAAATTGAAGTGGCTTGAGTCTAAATAAAGCATGATTTGCAAGGCTAAATGGTTCATTTCACTTGACGTGTTTGAAATCAAATTCCAGGAAGCTTCCCTGCTGAGAACTGAGCTCGTCTGACTAATTTCACACCGCGAAAATGAGGTAAAGATAGAAGTTTTGTGCAGGAATTTTCGTCAAATATCAGCAGACTAATGGTGCTTACAGTTAGAACAGAAGCCAGGACAACGAGCCAGTGCGAGCACCGCCAGTGAGCACGCAAACAAGTATAAATTTTTACACGAAAAAAATACATACAAAAAACAGCGCACGTAAGCGCACAGAAAAAAATACGTGGCTGTAGGCTCCAGTACATCAAAATAGAACCTCAAACTCCCAGCAAACTACACACTGCACATCCGCACTAGTAACGATGGAGAACAAAAATAGTGTTGTGAAGGAAGAGCGAAGGGCGGCGAGGCATCAAGTAACAAATTAAACAACAAGCACCAGGCAGAATGGCCAGGTAGAAACTTTTAATGAAAGGCAGGCAATAGTGGAAGACGTAGAGCCCATTCTTACTTCGCAGGAAACGTGCCACAAGGGTTATTACGCTTTTGCATAAATAATTAGGTACGAAGGTTCAGTAAAAGAGAAAGAAGCAGTTTCTCAGCAAAGAGTAACAAGGAATGAATGCAAATAAAAACGAGATTTGTGCTTGGCTTAACGTTTAATGGTTGAAGTTTTGTCATTTTTGCATACGTATGTACGCCGGAGAGGAAAACATACCAGCCGCAGACGGCGAAAGTTTGAAGCAGATGGACGGTGGGGAAAAATGGCAGGTGGGAAGGAACCCTCATCTAAATACTGGGGCCATTGTTGTTGTTCCGTGAATATAGAAAAGCTAAACAGTAAACCATTTTAAGCAGGATGCCGTGCCGGATAGATATGCTCTGTGTAAAAGAGACTGGAGATTTAAGTGTGTCGCTGGTCGCGTTTATTTTCTTCTTTCCATTTTACTGTAATAAAGAAGGGGCAGAAATGGCCCCATGGAGAGTTAAGTTTGTACAAGGTTTTAAATGTGGGCGCTTAAGTATGTCTTTGAAATCCGTTTTGCTAGCCAGCCAATTGTTCCCAACAAACGCAAGGGACACAATGAACAAACGTTACAAACACCCAACACACTCATCCAACAGCACTGTTTTTAACCTCCACAGGTTCTGGTTCACGACGATGGCTAGAGCTGCATTTACCTCGAGTGGAAGACTTCGCGTCCTTGGGGAGCCCCATTGCCTTAAATTACTCCCGACCACAAACAAATATTGTTTGCAACTGCCTTTGCAGGTTCCATTCTCTCAACTCGGGGGTTTGCTGCTTTCATCATTTCTCCAATTTTTCTCTCTTTCTTTCCTTATTTCTTTCTGTTTCCTTTTTCTTTCTTCTTCGCTTTCTTTCTTACCTTCCTTCTTTTTATCTCTCTTTCCTTCTTCCTTTCACTCTTCCTTCCTTTCTCTCTTTCCTTCTTTCTTTTTCCACTTTGTTTTCCTTTTTTCCTTCTTTCTCGCTCACTATTTTTATTTCTTTCGTTCTCTTTCTTCCTTTCTAACTTTTTCTTCTCTTTCTATCCTTCATCGTTTCTCTCTTCCTTTATTTCTCTATTTGCTTCTATCTTTTCCTTTCTTCCTTTCTCACTTTGTTCCTCTGTTTCTTTCCTTCTTTCTTTGCTTGTTTCCTTCTTCCTGCCTTTCTTTCTTCCTTTCTTCCTTACTTTGTTCTCTTCTTTCTTCTTTCTCCCTTTATTTCTTTCCCTCTTTCTTTCGTTCTTTCCCGCCATCTCACTTTCTTCCTCTCTGCCTTTCTTTACTTCTTCCATGGCTCAGTGGTTATGGCGCTCGGCTGCTGACCCGAAAGACGCGCGTTCAATTCCGGCCGCGGCGGTCGCATTTTGAAGGAAGCAAAATACTAGAGGCCCGTGTACTGTGCGATGTAAGTGCATGTTAAAGAACCCCCGGGGGTGGAAATTTCCCGGAGACCACCACTACGGCGTCCCTCATAGCCTGAGTCGCTTTGGGACGATAATCCCCATAAAACCACATAACCAAACTTTTTCCATTCTTTCTCTCTGTAGCAAATCACGACAGCCACGCCTGATGCTGCTCAGGAAAACGAAAATGAGAAAGATGACGCACTGCCGGGCTGCACGAGATCATTTCTGTGGTTATACCGGCCCACCAGAGGCCAACAACAATCGGCAGTGCTTTCGTTGCCCGCCATCCACCTTTTAGCGAATGACAACCCCCGTATTACTTGTGTAAAAACCCCATCTCACTTGGTGGAGGTGCGGATTTGCTGAGACCCTGGAACATCGAAACATTACGCTCCCTATCAGAACCACGCCCGGAGACTCCGGAACTATAGTATTGGTGCACCACCGTCGACTGTTGTCTACGCTGGAGCTTTGTGTCAGCGGGATCCTGCTGTCTTCAGCGATACCTGAGGCCACGGCGTCGAGGGCCGGTTGGCTTCATACGAGCCGGTTAGTACCCATAACAAACAGGACGACGGCCTCAAACTAAACGATGTCATATTGTCGTTCCGGAACCACGAGGCCGACATCGCAACGTGGTCGACATTCAAGAGGAGCTTCACCGATGTCTTCGGCCGGCCTGCGGTGTGCAAGCTGCGCGCTGAGAAATACCTGCAAGGCCGGCACGGCTGCCTCGTTAGAATTTCACCACTTATATCGAACATGTGCACCTGTGCAAGCGCATGGACGCTTCGATGCCCGAGCGCGTCAGGATCGACCGCATTCTGAGCGGCATTGCTGAAGAAGACTCGTTCCAGGTGCATCTGGCCAAAAATCCAGCAACCGTGTGTCGACGTCGTCACTCAGTTCCAGAACAACGAGTAACTACGCAAGCGACGTATTCTCGCTCGCTCTCCGCTCTCGTACCCGGAGCCTCTTGATGCTTTGAAGTCTGGCTCCGAACAGTCGCCACTGCTGCCTCAGATCAAGCAGTTAGTTCGCCAAGGAGTTCTCGTCGACCTCAGTCCCGACGCTGCCTCTACTCTGGTGCCGACGTTGCAGAAGGCCATCCGACAACCAGTCGCAGAAGCCCTTCCAGCCCTCCCAGAAGTCCCTTCCGTTGCTGCTTTGACGTACGCTGCAGCAGCGGCACGGTACAGCCAACTCATTCCTGTTGCAGCGCCCTTGACATACGTCGCGCAGTCCTGTGGCGTTTCCACCCCGTCAGCCTTATCTGCGCCCGGCGCCGGCTCCACGAGCGGCTCCGCTTTATCCTCCCAGGTGTTTCCCCAGATGTTTCTCCAGGTGTTTCACACTGAGGCATGAAGGCCGCACCTCTGCTATCGGGATTGTGCTGCAGGCGGTGGAATCACTGGGAGAAGCCACTCGAAGCAGCAATACCGCTCTTCCAGCTCGCGGTTACTGCAACAACAGTTGTTACTGTTTCTGGTCAAATGCTGTATTTTAGCGCAGTACGCTAGAAGACATTACGCTAGATGACAGTGATGTCCTTGGCGTTGATCATGTCACGATGATGTCCTTGGCGTTCGGCTCCGTAAGTCTAAATGGTCAACATGACCGGCGCGTAGAACGCAACGTCACGCATTATCTTTAATCGTAGACTTGAGCGGCTGCGTTTTTATGGAGGAAAAACGCTAAGGCGCCCGTGTGCTGTGCGATGTCAGTGCACGTTAAAGATCCCCAGGTGGTCGAAATTATTCCGGAGCCCTCCACTACGGCACCTCCCTCTTTCTTCTTTCACTCCCTCCTTTATCCCTTCCTTACGGCGCGGTTCAGGTGTCCACCGATATATGAGACAGATACTGCGCCATTTCCTTTCCCCCAAAAAATCAATTATTATTATTAGACTTGAGAAGACGCCGACTGTAATGGTATAGTCGGAGTTTTTACAAGGAGGACGCGCGATTTATTTCACTGATATCGCAGCACTAAATCATTGCGAGTATTACCAGAGCGCTTTACCATAGCAGACAGCCAACAAAATTATGGAAACGCTCATTGTGGATAGTACAGCGCAAAACAGACGACGAAAGTAGAACACGACACAGACGAGCGATAACTCGCAACTATTTTTTTTTCAGATAACATTTTATAGATCAGAGACACGTGACACTAAAAATCCTAGAGGACTTGCACAAAACACTTTTAAGGGGTACATCATTAACAACTCATCTGTCACGCGGTGAGTTTGTGTATTTCACTTGTAGTGTATCCTGAAAACGACTCAAAAGCTATGTGTTTTTGCTGCATGACACGTCTCGTAGCTTTTGAGTCTGTGTTCCGTGCAATAAATGTATTCAGTGAGATCACTCGTGCACGAAGTTACGTAACATAATAAATTGCCTTATAAAGAAAGGAAGAAACATGGCCAATGCACTCAGTTTTTTTCGTGTAATAAGTGCTGATGCGTTTTTCTCTTGGTTTAACACTGCGGAGTTTTAAATATCACTGTACGCGCTGCATTCATTCGTTTTACTTAGCGTCTGAACGAAATTTGTCAAAGCTTGTCAGCCGGCAGGCACCACGCTTCTTTAGAGACAGTGCGGACGTTGGACGACGAAACCTTTAGTCATAACAGTCACATTCTTTTTGCCAAAAAATTTCGTCGACCTACACACAGCGACGTGGTTTCCTCCTTTGCCAGGATGGCATATTAAAGAAAATTGCTCATCGTTGCAACTGCGCCAGGATTCCGTGCCTGACTCTTCGATTAGGGCTAGACTGCAAAACGACCTCGTTGTTCTGAGGTTAATTTAGCGTCCCAAGCAGGAGCATTCGCGGGACTTGGCGCGAAATTGCGCACAGCGGGCAATTAAGTACCTCTTCAGCAGCTTTCCTCAATCGCCCCTGAGTGCCCCTAAACGACGCCCTTGCGGCCTGCCGTGAAATATCGGTTCATACTTCGCTGCCTCGAAGAAACGTGCAAGAGAGTATCTCGCAATAATAGTTTAAAGTGTGTAAGGCCTGTAAACGAGCTGAGCAGTGTTGAAACTTTTAAATCTGCAGCTATAAATTTAAAAGCGCCTTCCTTTAGTCGACACTACTTGGCCCATCTAGAGATTCACGACGTGTGCCCGATCCCACCGTCTAATGGCCTTGAGCGCAGCTGCCTGCGTAATTATGTGGGAGCGCACCATTGATGAGTAACTGCATGATTCATTAATTTCTATTTTGGCATCCATGGTTTGTCTTGATGGTATGAGCTTAGTCTTTGCGATTATTTATGCTGGCTACCTGCTTGACTCGGAACCAAATTATTTCGATGGTTATTCGGTAATCTTCAGGACAGATTCAGACTTTAGGTATTCTACAATTTCGGTGCCCTAAATCACCTTGTTTAAAATTTGAGTCGCAGATGTCGCCGTCATTAGAGCCAAATTTTCTTTCACTGGTTGGTCGGCACAAACGAAATATCACCGAATGGACGTGCACTACTTGAGCGGCGTTCATTGGGGAAATCGTCTTCAAATGTAGAAATTGCGCCTTCACTGGCGTAGCCGCTGGTTTTTATCGCCAATACTTTCTAAGTACAGGAATGCCGCAATAATAATTGGTTTTTTGGGGGGAAAGGAAATGGCGCAGTATCTGTCTCATATATCGTTGGACACCTGAACCGCGCCGTAAGGGAAGGGATAAAGGAGGGAGTGAAAGAAGAAAGGAAGAAGAGGTGCCGTAGTGGAGGGCCCCGGAATAATTTCGACCACCTGGGGATCTTTAACATGCACTGACATCGCACAGCACACGGGCGCCTTAGCGTTTTTCCTCCATAAAAACGCAGCCGCCGCGGTCGGGTTCGAACCGAATCCTGCAAGCCCAGATTCTGAATTTGTTCTTGTCGCTCTCAGAGGTCCCCGCCGCTGTCGCTAAAAGGCACTGCTTAAACACGTCAAGATTTGGATTCAAGGAAAAACTTTACTAAGAGCTATTAGGGTTACTGAACGTGTTCTCAATCGAAAATAATGAAAACGTTAACGAAAATCACATCTTCATGTAAAATGAAGAATGACAACCGCTTTTCCGAACCAGAAAGAAAGATTAGCAGCTGCTCTCCATGATATATCTCACCGGCCCGCTCACTGAAGGCGTATGGCAAGGTGGGCTATTAGCGGCGTGGGCATCAGGCACGTGCTACGTCTCGAGAAGGTTTCCAAATCTGTATCTGGACGTGGCTCCCTGCCTGCCTGTCGCTTTAAGGCAGCTCTTCTTTATTCTTTGTTCATTGGCTCACTCGACTGAGACGCATTCATCAGCGAGACGGACCGAGTCGCGCTTAAGGCAATGTAGGCGTCATAGTCTAAGATACCGCGCAATAAAGGGAGCGTGAGAAAACAGTGGATGGGGTTCGTGCACGGATTTAGCATTGTGGGGATGGAGCTCAAATGATGATGAGTCGTTTACGCGGACCTTGAGAGGGGAGGGGGTTTAAGCTTTACCAGCCACTCTATAGAAATATATATAGTATACGTGTGTCTATTGTTACGCGCAGCGTATAAACTTCATAGCGCAGTTTATTCGCTCTGTAAATGCTATCGCATTCAGGTTTACTCACCCTTGGCGAAATGACACCGATAATGACGTTACTTCCTGCCCATAATAGGAACGTTATCTCCAGCTAGCACAAATGTTTTGGGGATATATTATATTGTATTATATTATAACTATATTATATTATATCATATCATATTATATTATATTATATTTGACGCCAATGACCTGGGTAAAAACGTGTACACCCGTGTAAACTTGTCCTTTACAGCTGCGGATCTGAGCAGTAGTATATGAAAAACCGCTGGCCCTAAACTTAGAAGTTGTTCTCTTGCACTCCGCATCCTCGTTTTTTCAAAAACTCGGACACGTTAAATCTACGACGATCCAAGCTGTCCGTGTCACATGAAATGCATCCGGCTACAAATGGCGCGGAGCTCTTTTGTGGTGAGCGAGAAAACAGGACGCCACTTCGTTACCGGATGAGTTTAGGACGCAAGGCGGGTGTTCTATTGTGGTTGAAAGACATTAGAGTCAGGCACGCCCAAGGCCACTTAGAACAATGCACGCGCGCCACATGTTAGGAACAATGGGACTGACAAACGCGAAGCGTCCAACCAGCGCAGCATTGGCCACACAGTTCCACTGAAAAAAGGTCATTATCATTCAAAACAGTTTGCACAGAGCCTGTTTAAAAGTTTTCGCTGTGCAAAGAAAATCTATTCCATTCATAATGCATTCTCCACAAAATAAAGATAAGAGATGTAAATGTATCCTTCGTAAGCTGTAGCTGCAAAAAGATGTAGGACGATCAGTAACGACTAAAGAGAGAAAACCTCGGAACCCCCCCTCCTCCCCCCGAGGGCCACCTACCAATTTTGTTCGCACATACGTTTCCTGCCCCGTAATAGCGGGACTTAGAGTTGACTGGTGAAGCCTCACGCCGTAGCAAAGTGATCCCTCTTGCAACATCGAGAATAAATAACTAAACTAGCGATCGAAGGTCAATAAAAGCGATCACATCAATTGCAACATTGAAAAGCAAAACGTAAACCCGCTCACGCTGTGTGCTTTCCACGGCACTGAATGCCGGACTTAAAAATGTCTACTGGCGAACATTCATGCATCGAGTCACATCCGCTGCAGTCTGTCCATCCGCGAACGCAGCAATTCAGCAGCTCCGGAGAGCAAGTAACTGTGATGCGACGTTTTCTTTTTTTTTTGCAGCTTTGCTTTATGCGCGTGCTTGTCATAAAAAGCGTACAAGAGTCTATCTATCTGATATTCAATACAGATACATCTCGACACCTTCTACGGCGAAACATCCGACACAAGCCGAAAACAAGAACAAATTATGGAAAGCAAACATTTTTATATCAGTCAACTGAAATAATAAACAAGGTTGAGGAAATGTTAGAATTTCGAGCTCCTTTGGGTACTTTCAAAAAAGCGTTAACCGCATTGCTACTAGCCGATGTTGTTTCCTTTTCTTGATCAATGTCATTCTGTTCCATTTCTGCTTGTTTGTATGTACATACATTCCGTCACAAAATGAATATATACAGTGCAGTTGTGATATGTGTGCATTGTGGCTGTGTAGTGCTTACTACAAGTGTAATATGTTTGTAATTGTGTAAATTTTGTACTTTTGCCTTTGATATGTATTTCCTTCCTTTATCACTGCTGTCGAAACTGCTTGTTGTAGGGGGCTGGGACCTTTAGTCAGGTCATTGGTACCATTAGTCCCAGTCTTCACTCACTATGACGAGGAAATAAAGTTCCTTCAATAATGCATGCTCCATCGGAAACTCCGCGGTACCGACACTATGGCCGCCTCGCCCGTCGCTTTGCATTCCGGCGTGATCGATGCGAGATCTCCGTGCGCGCAGAGGTGGCTAGATTAATCTGCGCCCTTTGCTTGTATCAGACGATGATCGTCATCGCTCTCAGCACTTTTGCTTCATACACCTTTCTGTGTAGTTCTCTCCCCCCCCCCCCCTTTGTTTTCCTTCAAACGCTCTGACGATAGTAGCGGAACACGCGATTGATTTTCACACGTAATGCAACTGCGAAACGCAATCCCTGGCGTCTCGCAAAAAACCCTGCTTGACAAACACACAAGTTTTCGCTGCACGACGCCAAATCTAAGAAGTCGTCATATGATAAAACGAGAGACACAAAATGAACAAAAAGAAAAGGCGGGAGGTTAAATCGAACCCAGAGGGCCAACAAAGTTGTACTGTGTAGGGGTTGGTACAGTCGTAACATGTTACAGCGTTTTCAACCCTATATCTATCCGCACAGACATATGCGCATATCAGGAGGCTCTCAGATTCGCTCGTTTTCCCCTCACAGCAGCCGTTCTGTTGTGTTGTTTTTTTAAGCGAGATTTATTGCCCCAGGACATCAATTATGGGCGAAGGTGCGATGAAAGATGTAGTAGTGAATAAATTAATCGGAAAAGGCTAGCTGATTTGATGAAGTCCAGTAGAGAACGATGGTACGGTCCCTGCGTCCGGGCAATATATGAAGCAGGGTTGCTTGGTGAAAGACCCGCTGCTTTCAGGTGCCGAATCCTTGTAGGCTTGAGAGCTGGGCAGTCCCAAAGTAAGTGATGAATGTCGGCTTCAATGTCTTCGTGTTTACATAACGGACACCCAGGCCGAGGAAACAAATCTCGGTACTGAGGCCACATCCTCAGTCTGTTCTTGTCTGTTATTGTTATTGTTGTTGTCTGTTCAGTAGTTCTTTTCGTTCTGTTGTTCATTTCGCAATATTCTATATTGGACTCTCTAAAGATATGACCTTGTTAACTGCGTAAGAAGGGTTATTATTTGTTATCCCATGACTGAAGCCAGCGATACGTAAAGAAAATAGGTGACCTCTACACGCTGCAGTTGCTCAAACGCAGCTGCATTGTGCCTGTGCCTGCGCTCGATGCAACCTTGATTGCATAGTAGACGCTCGACCAAAAAAGAAGGTAAAGGTTGCGGTTCGTCTGGGTGATTGGCGCACTGAAAAAGAAAAGCAGAGGATCCTGCTACCAGCCATTATGGCGCACGTTCCAATCAATAGAAAGCAGTGTTTCTTGACCCGACGCAGTCAGAAGAAAGTCGGATAGTCGATCGCGAAATGTGAGCTGATGAGTGTGGTTCTTTGTACAACTTCTGCTGATAACGAAATGTGCAGTGGTTGCAGACTGAAAAGAACATTTCGGGCTTTCCTGCTATCCGCCAGAGCGGCTCGAAAGGAAATTGCTTGAGGCAATCGTGACTGCTGGTGCACACCTGCTAGAGCCCTGATTAGGTCACTCTAATTGGAATGGAAAGCCCGGCCACACTCTGAAACAAACAAAGATTCTACTCCTGTAGGTTCATTCTCGCGTATACGCTGGTGGAATCCTCAACAGAGGTTTCTCCTTTTTTCTTATTGTCTTGTTGCGTACATCTGCCCATTCGAGGCTGCGTTTCACACATGGCCCTGCTGCGCCGAGAAATACCCTGAGCCGCCGTCAACGATTACGAGCCGTAGACTCAAACTGAAGCGCAATTCAGGTTGGCAGCAACTGTTTCTCGCTTCTGTTTCTCATTTCACCTTGTGCTTCTGTTTTCTGGGCAAACAAGCTTCCCTGCATCAATACTGCATCCTGTACTGCATCAATACTGTCTATATCCTCATTCGGGCTAGATTACCGGCCGCGGACCATGTTCTGTGCTCCCAGAGTTGGACGTGTGATAAGCAAATTAATTAATAAATTAGCAAGTGTGCGTGCAGCAAAGAGAAGTGAACCTCAGAGGGAAATAGTATCGCAGCTGCTAGGTTTCCTTTACGTCGATCTGAAGCGTAAAAAGCATCACCAGGAAAGTGAGCCTCTGTCCAGAATTATTACTCTTCCTTTCGAGTCTGCATTATTCGTCCGAAAGAGAACATGCGACGGTAACTTTGCGTGCGGCGTGAATGGCGCAACAAAGTTACAAAACGAAAGTGCTTAAGTGTTTATCGAAGCTATCTCTTGAGCGCTTTGTATTCAGCGGGTCAGTCAAATGAAAACCGTAATTTTTTAAATAATTTATTCAGTGATTGTGGAACAAATCTGCCTCATTTTTTCTAAACAATCTCCCCCACGCTCAATTCATTTTTTTGAACACTTACGAAGAGCCTAAATTCCCCTGAAAAAAAAATATTATTTTGATTGGCTGGGCAACCAGTCATGCACGGTTTGGCGTACTTCTTCATTCGGTCGTAAAAGTTTTTCCCCCAGTGCCTCCTTCAGAGATCCAAACATGTAATTACTGGAGTAATACTGGTAATTACTGAAGTCGAGATGTGGTAATTAAGAAAGATGTGGCAGCAACCACAGCCAGCACGAAGGCCAGCATCGCTAGGTAGAAAAATTGCACATATAGAGAGTAGTTCGTCACTTTTTTTAATGACATTTCAAAGATGACTGCTCCGCAGGTTCGAATAAGAGGCAATATAGTGACTACGTTCTATATCGGCGTGTAGTACTCCAAAATTACGAATTTTGGTTCCAGAAGAGAGTATGTATATCCTTCCCGGCACATGGTTGTGACCGGAACTCTTTTGATTTGAAGAATGACGTCATTCCATGCCCGTTCACTTTGTTTTCAGATTCCCAATTTCCCTGAAATTCCATGGGACGTCCGCAGGATGTCTCAAACGTCCTCAGGACGTCCGAGGGAGTTTCAGTGTCCGTTGGGACGTTGTAGCGGATGTATGTTTCGCGACCAGTAAATCGTTCCTTTGACCGCCGATTATCGTTGTTGTCTATCCCGGCAATTAATCATATAATTACGAGGGGAGGCACTAGGGGTCGTTTCAGGTGCCTGGTGCAGTCGTCGCGTTGATGAGCACGACAGTAACGGCGGAAGGAATACGGTATGGGGAGAGCGAAGGAATGCGTAACGGGAGCGTGGCTGCAGCACAGCAGGTGCTGCCGCCTTGTACCTCGGCTCATTCAAAAACTGTAAAACGCGCCATTGCTAACCTCTGCCTCGAGTCTGCTCTCGTGCCATGCAAGCGAGTTTTGATAAGCAAGTTGATCGGTTGGTTTAGGCGGGGTTCCCATGTTCGGTCATCACTGCAGTTGCTGAAGCCGTTTTCTGTGCCAGGGTACATTCGAAAATACACTAAATTCCAGGACAGTATGTCACGACATGAGCGAAATCCGCGGCAAAACAATGAACATGTTCGGTGATTGGATATCATCTATGTTACGCGTCAGCCGTGACCTCGCTATTTCTGTGATTTGCTATACCTCGTCCCTCAAGCTCAGTCTTTCGCATCCTACGGCATGCTGCTCTGATCAAAATCAGCGCACTGACAACAGCAGCCGACAGGGTAGTGTATGGATGGGTAACACGGTAGGTGTCGGCTTTGGTACACAAGGTGCTCATGCCCGCAAGTAATTCAACGTGGCGTCAGCTGCGAGGCTTGCTTACACCCTTCATTTGTTTTAGAGCATCAGCTACTGGTCGCGTTTCGAGCCTCCGACTTATGCTGATTCCACGGATAGAATCCAACATGGCGGCCCAACGACATTGCATTAGAGCGTGAAGCTCTACTTCTAGCGTTTCGAGTCTCAGCGTTATGCTTTATAACATAAATCGTAACCCAGTAGTTGCCATGGTAACCGAGGTGGTTCCTTAGTAGCAGACGGCAGCGTGATGCCCGAGTAGCGCCACTCCCAGCTAAATGATTTCGGTCCGGCATATACCTATATATCCCTGTCTGGCAGGCATCAACGTCGGGTCACCTGGTCCCGACATTCGTGTAAAATTTGTGGGCCAACCGCGTTTGCCGTAGAGAGTTCCGGATGGTTTCATGCGATTAAGCGTTCTGTGCAGCATGAACTGGTTTGTCAAGTTAGAGCCTAGCTCGCGTGAGGGATTCGAACCGCCGATCTATCTAGCCACAATTCCACGCCTTTACGAATCTTCGTATGAACATTGCGGCTCAGCAGTTTGTCGCAGAATGTTCTCGCTGGTGGCATGCGATTTCGCCTTTCGTGCAGCATAAACTTCCTAGTTGAGTTAGAGTCTAGCTCGTGGCAGGGATTCGAACTGGCGACCTATGTTAGGCGTGTTAAAACTCGATATTCGATTGCTGCCTCAGCTTCGGCTCACTTTTTTTTTTTGTTCCCCACTTCTCCGAGATGTTGCGCGAATCGCTCTCTTTGAACAAACTAAACAGCGAGTCGCCAAATGAGCCAAAAAGCCAACATGAGGCCCTCCTGAGCGACGCCGGCGACATGGGCACGCATGTCGTTGAAAGCACGCCGAGAATAGCAAGGAAGAAGAATAAAAGAATGCGGACAGGAGCAGCGCATTGTTTTTCTATCCGGCTCACCGATTGGTGCCCTGATTGCATTCATCGATCGGGGATCGATCTCATTCAATGGGCGCCTCGATGCGCTGGCGCAGAAATGGGGTCCGGTCTACGAGGCGACGTGCCCTAGAGTACATGGACAGCGGCGGGCGCCGTCCGCGACTTTTCAAGTGTCTGCAGTGAACTGTCTCTTCAGGAAACGGAGTGCAGTGTGGTGTCATAGCAGCACAGGTCGGCACATTCACTGATAAGTGCCCTCATATCGCCTCACTAGTGAGTGAGTGAGTTAGTGAGCGAGTGAGTGAGAGTGAGTGAGTGTAAGAGTGAGTGTGGGTGTGAGTGGTGAGTGAGTGAATGAAAGTGAGTGAATAAGCGAATGAGTGAGCGGGTGAGTGAGAGAGAGTGATTGAGTCAGATTGAGAGTGAGTGAGTGAGTGCGTGAGTGAGCGAGCGAGAGTGAGTGAGTGAACCTGAGTGGACATGAGTGATGAGGGGATGTGAGTCGATGTGAGTAGCCAGTGAGTGAATGTGAGAATGAGTGGACGTGGGTGGCGAATGGTGGGCGGACACGACAACGAAGTTTGCTGTGTTTCGTGACGACGGTATCCTCTTAGCTATTTTCATGTTGGCAGCTGAGAAACTGGGTTATAAATTGGATTAGAAATGCGAAATGAATCGACATAGGTCAAGTTCAATTTTTCTTCAGTGTCCCTTCAAAGAACCAATGAACCAATGAATGCAAGATGGAAAGGAACTCGGCCATTTGGTACATATATCCTGCGGAACTAAGCTTGAACATTACACAACACACAAGAAAGTAACATGTAGCACGACACTGCTGTGCACGTTGCCTGTTGTGTTTTACGTAACTTTGAAGCTTACGCTTCAAACCAGCGATTGCAGCATCCTCACTTTTTTTCTGAGAAATGGATGCATAAGTGAATTATCACCAGGGCCAGAATGCATCGCACATGTGTGCATTCTCATCGATAGTTCCGATACCTACTACGAGACTGGGCTCTCCTATTGCTATCCAGTAATTCCTCTTAAGAGAACAATTAAAAAGATGATTAACTGAAATTAACCAATCTACATTTTTAGTTTTAGGGCAAAATTGAAAACCGCTGAATCCACTTAACTATTGAAAGACGTTCTTTTTAGACATGCATCTCCTGGATGTCGGAATTGTGGAATGGGTTTACTACAAAGATGAGAGGGCATCTTGCCAGTCTCTCTGCTGCGCCAGGAAGCAAGCGTGATAGTCGCGTCAACCACAATGCGCTCAAACCGACTGGCGCCGGCGAGCACACAATGGTGAGAGGAAACTTGAACAAGGCTGTGGCACAAATGGTTTATTGGCAGCTCTAGTGAAAGAGACCGCTCTATAGAAGGCACAAGAGGTCTTTTTTGTTTGAGTCAAATATCGTGATGGGAGCTAGGTTGGTGGTGGAACACGTTGTTCGACGAACATGCTGAACGCCGCAGCGAAAGAGATATATAATAGCTGTTCATGGCAAAAGTCTGTTGAATGCAATAACGGCGTACATTCCAGATGGAGCAGAACAACGACTCAGATGGTTATGACGCATTGAAGTGATCATCTGATGTGGTCAGATCGGGCCAGATGTGAGCTCGGAAGAGGCCATTCCAGATGCACAAAACAGCATGCCCAATTTGCATATCATCATCATCATCATCAGCCTGACTACGCCCACTGCAGGGCACAGGCCTCTCCCATGTCTCTCCAATTAACCCTGTCCTTTGCAGGCAGCTCCCACCCTATCCCCGCAACCTTCTTAATCTCATCCTCCGCCCACCTAACCTTCTGCCGCCCCTGCTACGCTTGCCTTCTCTTGGAATCCACTCCATTACCATTAAGGACCAGTGATTATCTTGCCTTCGCATTGCTTGCCCTGCCCAAGCCCATTTCTTCTTGATTTCGACTAGGATATCATTAACACGCGTTTGTTCCCTCACCCACTCTGCCCGCTTCCGGTCTCTTAACGTTACACCTATCATTTTCCTTTCCATGGCTCACTGTGCGGTCCTTAACTTAAGCTGAACCCTTTTCGTTAGCCTCCACGTTTCTTCCCGTAGGTGAGTACCGGTAAGATACAGCTGTTGTACACTTTTCTCATGGGGGATATTTATAACCTGCTATTCATGATCTGAGAGAAGCTGTCATATGCGCTCCAACCCATTCTTATCCTTCTAGTTATTTCCCTCTCATGATCAGGACCAGCTGTCGCTACCTACCGTAAGTAGACGTACTCCTTTACCACTTCCAGCACCTCATCGCCAATTGTGAACTGATGTTCTCTTGCTCGACAATTGAACATTACTTTGGTTTTCTACGTGTTAATTTTTAGACCCACCGTACTGCTCTGTCTAACTCATTGATCATGATTTGCAGTTCATCTCCTGAGTGACTCAGCGAGGCAATGTCATCAGCGAATCGTAGATTATTTTCCATGAACAAACCAATTAATTTGCATATATGTACGCAAAAGCCTGAGCCAGCAAACCTACAGACACAAAAAGCGACGTAGACAAAATGGCACAGACATTAGCAGAACATTAGAGTCTCCGGACGTTTACTCTTGAAGTAGGCGAATTTTATCAATACCTAACGAGCGTGATCAACAACAAATGACTGGACGTTTGTCCTGTGCCGAAAGGGGTGCATCAGGGAATGGGGGTTAGCTAGGCATGCAGAAGACAAGATCTCTCATCCATAATCGATCGAAGCAGCATTGGAAATGCTGCGGTATTCGGTACAACAAGCAGACAATGGCTGCGGGGATGGAAGTTATGGATCTGGAGTTAGATTGAGGTTTTATGGTGCAAGTGAATTCTGCACCTCAGGTTGACCTTTCGGTTCAATGTGGTGGCTGTGCAGGCTCTATATTATAGGCGTGTATGCACGAGTGCAGACGACGACGACATGGCCTCACAGAACGACACCCAAGAGCTATCGCTGTAAACTATCAATGAAAATAAGCGAAAGTAAATCAAAACCAGCTGGATCGGATTTACTCTGCAATGAAATATATACCGGATAATGAAATTCAGCGATAGGCCAAAAGTAATTTTCAGAACAATACAATAAGCAACGGGCGATTGAAAAAGTGCACACAAGAACTGGAAAGGTGAGGACTCAATTCTGACGAGCTGACTTTGGGGGCCGGGGGGGGGGGGGGTAGCCTGGAGGTAAATAAAGATATGAGAGCAATGTGAGAAAAAAAGAACAAAAAATAAAACAAGAAAAACAAACCAAACTGAACAACAGTAAAACCTACGCCAAATATTAAAGGCTGGAAAGTTTAGTTTATGGGGGGTTAACGTCTCAAAGCGACTCAGGCTATTAGAGACGCCGTAGTGAAGGGCTCCGGAAATTTCGACCACCTGGGGTCCTTTAACGTTCTTTAAGACTGAAAAGTGTCACGAAGCATGTTACAAATGACATTTTATACAAGGCAGTTTTCAAGAAGCTCACGCATTCACGACAAACAAAACATAGGCTGAGCCCCATGAATAGCTAATCAGTTTGGCCTGACGCAGTAAACCAAACGACCAAAAGTCGTTTGCTCATTTGGGCCAAATACTCAAGGCCTGCAAGCGCCGCCTAGCCGTGGACATGGATGGATGCCATGGCGGCGGCTCTAGTGTAAGCCACATCAGCAGCAGCTCAGAGCTGGCCCACTGGAGCCCTCACAGCGGCGACGACGGTCTGGGAGCAGCACGACACCAAGTCGACGACCCAGGGGCGCTGAAGGGCGGTCCTCGTGTTGCCCGGAAGGAGCAACGTGCAAACCGTTGGTGTGCCCACGTCCAGGCTGTGGGTCCCGGGAAGGAGACCACGAAGCTCGCTTTCCACATTGCACTGCCGACGATTAGAACATTGTGCACATATGCCAAGTCGTTGTGTCACGTCGGGTTTTTGTTGTTGTTGTCGTTAGCCTTTCAAAAGATCGCACATACCTACACTAGGGGATCGGCCAAGAGTCAGGGGTTCTTATTCACCTGTACATAAAAAAGGCACGCGGGTGAGCAACACTGGTGGATTCTTCCTCAAGTAGGGCATGGAGGTGATGATGATGATGATGATTATGATTATGGGTTTTTATGGCTCAACGGCATCTATGGCCGAACAGCGCCATGACACAAGGTATTTTCGACTTCTCAATGTGGGGTTAAAGACCCATTTCCCAAGCATTTCACCCTAAATAAGCCGAGCACCAGACCAGGCCAAAGCTTGTACCTATTGTATCACCGGTGGGTACCCGGTGGCACTGAGGATCGAACCCCGCACCTCCCGTATGCGAGGCGGATGCTTAGACCACTAGGCCGCCGCTGCGGTAGTAGGGCATGCACTGAAAAGGAATAAGTGTGAATGAAAAAGAGAAAAAAAAGAAAAAATTGAGTAAGTCAAAATGCAATTATGCATACAAAAGAAAATATTGTAACATTTAGCAAGGCAGTTGACGAGATTCCTTTTATAATCATAGTGTCATCTTTCTCTCCTGAGTTCATTCCAGTAGTCTCCTTGGTTTCTTTTTCTAGTTTGAAACTTTTAAAGTTTGTTCAGAAGTAATTACAAAAGCTATGTTTATACAGAAGTTTACAAAAAGAGGTCCTAAAAGTTTGGCACTGTAGTGGGACCTCTATGTACATTATAAAAAAGAAAAAATAGCAACATGAAGCAGCATTGCAAGTCAATACAAACTTTTTAGCGATAGTTAAAAATATAACAGCATAAAGTAAGAAGAACAAACGCACTAAAAAGTGAAGTTTCGATCAGAGAGCAAATCAGATATGTGGAATAAAACAGCCTCATAATTTATTATTTATTTATTATTTATTTATGTACATACAGCAGACCATGGTTAGGTCCAAGCAGGACGGGCACTGTACAGAATGAGTGAATCAGAAAAATCACATGGCAACTTGCAGTTTACAAAAGAAAGAACATGAATACAGTTACAAAGCATGGCTCATGTGAAATAAGTCAATGTTGGTCCGTGGGGGGGGGGCAGGTAGTTCCAGTCCGCTATTGTGCGCGGAAAAAAAGAAAATTTGAACACATTTGTGCGTGCGAAGTAGGGTGCTAATAGGCTGGTGCGATAGTGGCGGGTGCTTCTTGCGGGCTGAGGGAAAAGATATAATGACGGTTCAAGTCCCAACTTACGTTTGAGCAAGAGGGAAAGAAAATCTGAACGGGTACCTTTTCGACGACACTCAAGGCGGGGGTACCATAAGACTGCATTATTTCGGAGGGTGAATCAGATTTGGAAAATTTGGAGGACACAAACCTAACTGCTTTCCTTTGTATTTTTTCATTCTTCTTTATGTTGGATGCCGTATGCGGATCCCAGACTACACACGCGTATTCGAGTTTTGGCCTGATCAAAGATAGATAACTAAGAATCTTTACGTTGGGAGGGGAATTCCGAAGTTTATGTCTCAAGAAACATAGTTTTCTGAACGCAGATGAACAGATGTTGTCAATGTGGGCGTTCCATGACAGATCATGAGTGATTGTCACACCCAAGTACTTGACCGAAGTAACTTCCTTAAGCGGGGATGACCGAAGAATATATGCATGTTTTATCGGATTCCTTTTACGAGTAATGCAGAGAGAAACAGTCTTGTCCGGATTTAAAGCCATCCCCCAACGACTGCACCAGTTCACTGTATTAGTGAGGCCTGAATAATAATTCAGGTCTATTTGATGACGAGCACTCGAGATTTCGCGAAATAAGACAGTCATCGGCATATAGTCTGATCTGAACACCGGGCACAACTTCATTGACAATATCGTTAATGTACAGTAAAAACAGTAAAGGCCCCAGGACGCTTCCTTGGGGCACACCAGACGCAACAGGAAGAAAGCCGGATTGTTGTCCACCAAGAGCGACGTATTGTTTTCGGTTATTTAAATAATCACTTATCCAAGAAATAAGAATATGCGGGAGGCGAATGGAATGTAGTGTTAATATAAGGCTGCTGTGGGGGACTATGTCAAACGTTGCTAAAATCTAGAAAGATTGCATCAATCTGACTATTAATATCTAGTACTGAGGCAAAGGAATGAACTACGGATACTAGCTGCGTCACGGTAGAGTAACCTTTCCGGAAACCGTGTTGGAAATTTGTTAGTACCGAATTAAACTCTAAAAATTCGTTAATGCGGGTAAATAAAGAAGATGCGAAGTGCACAAATAGAGACTGAAGCGTATTAAAGAAGGAATAACCTTGCACACGGCAAAAGAGCCGGACTGGCGTCCACCTTGTCTGGTCAAGAGGCTCCCTTGAAATATGCAGAGGTAGCTAGTTAGCGATTACAGGTGTTCAGGAACGATGCCACCAATGCGAACGCTTGTTTGTTTTTGTATTACAGGCACCGGTAAAACAATTTACAACAAATTACTGAGCGTGAGTCATTTGGATAAAATTGATTAGCAGTTTCTAAAGTAATGAAAAACGTCTAGGCATTCGACCATATGTGCACAAATTGCGAAGAAAGGCGAAATCTAGAAAATATAAGGGGAACAACCTTAAACCCTAAAGGTGCTAACGAGAGGTCTGCTGGAGGGCAAGTATTTGCGAATATAAAAATATTATGCACAGAAAACTAATGCTTGGTGTCTGATTTATGCGACAATAACTGACTGCAATGCAGGTGCAATACATGTAGGACGCGAACAGATTTGGCGAAGCGTAAAACTTTCGAGCGTGCCCGTAAATAAATGCACTAGCTCCAGCTGGATAGAGCCAAATTAGTCAGCGTAAACATAGGTAGCTGGTAGCAACAGGTCTAAGCAACAAACAGAGACCAGTGCGAAACAACTAACTTATACTTGAATGAAGTGTGAGCAGCACAAGTGTTACGTGGGCCCCCAACTGTTATAAACTCATAACGCAGATTCGTATCTTTAGATAAAGCTCTTGTGGAGCGAGGTGGCATCATATGCGAGGCAAGTAGGGAATATCTGGCATGGCGCACGTATGTCGGACAGGGCCGGAGATCCGAGTTCGTACTTAATGAGCGAGCTCCGAGAACCTTAGCCAGCGTGTCTGCAAAGACAAGTGGAAAGGATTGATGTCGTGCGCGTGCTTTACAGGCGTCAAACGAACACGCTATACACTTCCTGTACTGTCGGGAGTGAAAGTGACGTATGCCAAGCGAGCTGGTGTCGAGACAGCTCATGGGGGAAACTGTGAGGGCGGCGCTTTCATCGGGAGCCATGTCACTTTGGACGCCATAGTGGGGGGCTGGGGTTGCGATGACACTTGCGATGACACTACACAGAACATAGGCGGTTTTTGTATTTCGCCTCCACCTAAATACGGGTGTCGCGGTTGGGATCGAACCCGCGACCTTGGGATCAGCAGCTGGACACAAAAACCGCCGAGTCAGCCCAGCGGGTTTTTTCTCGCTTCTGTACGTCCCAGTTCTCATTATAGAAAACGCAGAAAACTTAGTTGAAGTCCCGGAAGTACACAGTTTTTGCCGGTAGGCAACGGCATATTTTGCCGGTAGGCAACGGCAAGAAGGCTGCCTCTTGCCGCGGTCATGACGAACCAAGACCAGAGGCCCAAGTTTGCATTCGCTGGGGTCGGCTCCGTGCTATCCGTGTGCAAGGGAGACCCTAATATAAGTGGGCATACCTGCAAAGATGAAAAAGAAGCTTCTCCAAAGGCAACCGTGAACATTCGGGGGCGTCCTAGGGTCACGCTGCACACTGGCTGCACTGTCGAGAGCAAATGTGGCGTATACCACGTTAACTATGAATATGCTGCATCCTTCGGCCCCTTAGAGCGGCACTTGGTGCCGATGACAGCCTTAGGGGGCGCGCCGATTTCATCTGCAGCCACGTTTTCTCGTTTTAATAAGTCGCTGTCCTGCTTATCGAAAACGCAGAAAACCTTACGATGAGATGCAGCATAGTAGAAGCTTCCGATAGTACAGCGTTTTTGGCGGGATGAAGCAGCATGTTGTTAGGATGGGGTAGCGTGGTCGGGCCGGAGACGGGACGAGGAGCATCGGAGACGTGGTTACGAAGGGAAAGGCAAGGAAAACTTTATACAAAAACTATTTACATATTGTACATGTGAGAGCAACAGAGTGAGCCTCTCAGTAAAGGGAGCTTCTTAGTGGTCCGGAGTGTCTCCCAGCAAAGGGTCTCTCTCAAGAGGGGACTGTCTCGTACCAAACCAGCAGCTCGTTAAATACCCTTCGTCTTCCCCAGATCCCTGGCTGGTGAATAGAGTTCGAAAAATGATGTCCAATCAGACGATGACATTGATGGTACCGCCCACGGCAGGGCGGTGCTGATGTTCTCTCGCAGCTCGGTCGATGGAAAGGGTACAAGACATGGTCACGTTGTCGTCAGGACAGCTTCCACGTGGGTCCGGACTGGGCCCATGTGGCCCAGGAATGTGCGTGCGTGACACAGAAATGTCAGGATGTCTCCCAGCAGGGTTTGAAAGACCTTGCACTTAGTCGTCTGATGACCGGAACGCGGAAGCTCTGTCGAAGGCCCAGCTCACGGGCAATTGTTCAACCCCAGCGTAACTGAAGAGGACAACACTCCATTCGTCGACCCGATGCCATGCTCGACCACGTGGGGACGCCATTGTCGTCGCTGCTTTTGCCATTCCTTCGGCAGACGCCAGTCTTTGGAGTCACGATTCTTTGGTTTTCTGGAAATCCTGGTCGGCGAATCCGCGTCTATATTCATTTGGGCTGGAAGGCACGCCAGGCATAACAATGTGCAACGCAAGAAGGGAGTATCTTGGTTCGGCATCCATGCACCGCCCAAGACCAGAGATCCGAGCTTGCACTTGCTGAGTCGGCTCCGTGCTTTCCGTGTGCATAGCTGCAGAGATAAGAAAAAAGAAGCTTCGAAAGGCAACCGTGAAAATTCGGAGGCGTCCTAGGGTCATGCTGCACGCTGGTTGCACTGTCGAGAGCAAATGTGGCGTATACCACGTTAACTATGAATATGCTGCATCCTTTGCCCCCTATAGCATCGGCACTTGGTGCCGATACAGGCTTAGGGGGTACCACTTTCATCTGCAGCCACGTTAGTTTTCTCGTTTAAATAAGTCGCTGTCCTGCTTATCGAAAACGCAGAATACCTTACGATGCGATGCAGTGTAGTGTAGTGCAGTCGAAGCTTTCGACAGTATAGCGTTTTTCGCTGGAGGCAGCAGAATTTCAAGGCAAGAAGGGAATATCTTCCGCGGCGCATGGATGCTAAGCCAAGACCAGAGTTCCGATCGAGCTTGCACTTGCTGAGTCGGCCCCGGGCTTTCCGCGGGCAAGGGAGAACCTAAGAAGGCTTATCTGCAATGAAAATAAAAAAGTGGGAGACACGTAAGCATAGCGCATAGCAAGCAGACTCACCTTGGCAGCAAAGTGAGCGTGACTGATTACTCAAGCCGCGGCGCTGAAAAAAATATATGGAAAGCGAACTACCTTGGCTGCAGCGGAAAGAAGATGTGCCGCAGACCGCAGCCAGCGTCCGTTCTTCGGAGTTGCTGGACGAGGCTGACGAGAATTTCCGAGCGCCGTGTACGGCCACAAACCACATGTCGCTAAAGGGTGTATAGTGGCTGGGTCACAACGCCGTTCGGAACGGGTTTTTGTTCAGTGACGCAAACGGCAGTGGGCTCGCATATCTAAATCCCCTACAACTGGCCTGTCTATTGTGAGCTAAGCCTAAAGCTCTGCGCACCGCGTGTCCTAGCTCACCGCGCTTCCTTCACAGACAAAAAAACAACCCGATGGCGACGGAACATAAAACCTCTCAAATGCTGCGTGTTGCTTGTCTTTATCCAATGCTTGCTGATACAGCGCAAGCGAACCTTAAATTTGTTCTAACAGCACAGAGCATGTTTCACGGCCACATGTCGCTCTCGCCGCGAGGCTTTGCCTCGCACTCGCCTTCGATGCCGGCGGCCTGGCTCGGAGGAATAATCCTTGGCAGTGGTGAGTGCAACGGCTTCCAGGCATATCCGTAGGACGGCGAAGGCGACAAACCACTGGCAACGGGCACGAAGTCATGTCCAGAAGCACTGCCGCTAGTACGGCGAAAGGAAGTTCTCGTAGCAAAAAGCAGCGGGCTGTGGCTGTACTGGCGACTTGGCTCTTGGGGAGCGCGGGGTTGAGGACTGAGCCAAGCTAAGCCGCGTGCAGGGGGGCAGTTTGTTAAGGTAGTCCACCGGTAATCCAGGGAGACGGTTGCAGCAAATGGCACAAATACCACAGCCAACCATATGCGGCGGTAACCACGCAGCTCGAGCACGAGGAAAGGAGTTGTTCAGTCCCCGCAGTCATCAAGCTCCACTGTGTAAGGAAACACAGCTGGGCGCCCCAAACGGCTCGCCACGATAGAACAGCTTGAGGAGACAAACGTAGCCGCAGGAGACGCCGGGAAAAGCGCAATCCAGGAGCAGACTGTCCCCAGTCAACGCAGTCCAGGGCGGCCGTATAGGGAGCCGCGTTGCTGCACTTGGTCTCTCAATGTCGCTTCAATGTAGGTGGGGAGGGGGGGGGGGTGATATGGGAAGAGGGAGGGTGGTCCGAGAAAGGCAACATAGGACACACCAGGCGGGCATCGGCGCATGGCGGGTACTGGAGGCGGTGATGACAAGAGCAGGCTCCCCAGGACACTGCACTGCCGTGGAGGGACCTAGATAGAAAGCCTGCTCGCACAGCGACTGTCCGGTTATGGAGCACGAGGACCGGCGCTGCAGCAGCTCCGATAGGAGGCGGCGAACTTGAAGGCACGTGGTAGGAACAAGCTCCGAGGAGCGGTAGGAACAAATCCGAGTCACAGGAAAGTCCATGGGCAGACAGGCAGTTATCCAGGCAGGCGGTGCCATTGCGGTAAATCCGCTGGAGGTGAAAAATCGGAGCCGCCGGCGCCCCAACCAGCGCAACGAGTGCCGGCCCGGTAGCAGGAGCTGGTGCCGGAGAGCAAGCACACGCACGTCTTCACCTCACGGAGGTAAAGATGAGAATTACCGTCGCGCGAGGCGTGGGCTTGGCGGAGCGGAAGAAAAGCGTGGCCACTGGCGCTCAAGGCTGAAGAAAGACTGCGGTCTGACGGGAATCGTCGCTTTCGGGCTCTTGGGCATGCGCTTTACTGTCGCCGCCAGGGTTCTTCTAAGGCGGTCTGCGGCGTAGCACTGATCAGTAGAAAAATTTCCCTAGGGTGTCGAGGCAGGGAGCCGTTACGGTGCGCTTCGCTGCAACGCTTCTTCCAAGGGCAAACGGGCGCCGTCGCCACGTCATAGCGACGTTATCTGCCTCTCGCTCAGCTAGATGAAACGGTATCAAGATCTTTTTTAGACGCACAAGTTTCGCCATGCATGCGTGTGCTATAGCTTGGGCGACGTTTTTCGTTCCTCTTACCTCCCGGCTGACTGAAGATATGGGGATTATTTTCTCGTCCCTTCATGTTATTTCAGAAACCTAATCGGTTCCAACTTCCAGAGAGTGAACGAAACATATTCAAAGACCAAAGGAGACAGTTGGGCATTATGCACCCGAACGGCAAGACAGTATTCGTCTATACGTTCGATTTTCCCCCCGATTTCTTCTTCAGCGGCTCTAGACTGGCCGTGCTGGTCGCTTATTGCGCGTTCTTATTATTTTCTTGCGTTACTGCTTCTGCTAAAACCTCTGTGATGGATTTACCGTCCTACGCGATGGCGGATGGCTTCGCTCGGCAGTCTTCAATGGGCAGTCTCCGAGCACCAATCCGGCGAGCAGAAAACGAATGTCTCACCTCAAAGCTCCCGGTGACGTCAGAAGAAATGGAGTACGACGGTGAATGCGTCGAGGTGGTGAACCGGGGCCCCAGAAGGAGGCTCCGCAAGAATTCGCATCGGTGGCCGCAAGATTCCGGCCGCACAGGCAATATGTTATTTGCATTGGTCAAGCATTTTCATGTGCTTGTCGCGGCTGTAGGAAAAATGATACCTCTCATCAAGCAAGCTCTCACAACTTCTCGAACAGCTGGTTCTTGGGCAAGTCATAGAGGCCCACATATCAACGCTAGGAGGAATGTCCTCTCATCTGTTGACGTGTCGAACCGGGAAACCTTGGACATCCTGCTTGGACATCGAGATTCGGTACTAGGGATGAGGGGGAGGCATTTTTTGCTGACGGAAGTACAACGGCATCTGCGATTTCTGACGTCGACGGGGACAATAATGAGAGCGACTTACCGGAGTTACTGTAATCTCGTGTGCTTATAAATGGCATTTACCTCTTTGGACTGGAGATGTGTGTGAGGAACGTGTTTTAAGAGGAGAGATTGGCCCCGCATGTAAAGGTAGAACTTCTGAGGCACTTTGCCCCCCTTATGTGCCTGCGGCTTTTGTAATGCCGTAGATGGCGCAAGCCTAGTCGTCAGGACATGTCTACGTTGCACCGGCACCCACAATGGACCTGAATGGACAGTGGAAGAGCAAAAGTGCGCGAAGTGCGACGGAATGCACACAGTGAACACTCTCACGCAAGCTGCGAAAGTCGGCCACTGCATACGTACAATTTGCACGTGCAGAGGGCAGGTCTCATACGCTGCTGTGTGAAGCCATCTGCCGCGCCTCTACCAAGGCTGCATTCGACGAGCCCTAGGGTATACCCTCTACGCCGGGGCTACATTGTGATTACACTTCCACAGATGTAGTACAAGCCACACAGGACATATAGAGAGTAAAATGCTTGTCTATAAAACGTTCTGGGCGTGTCTCGGGCATAGCACGCGATATCTAGCCGTAACATTTGCTTAAAAATTGTCTGCGTGTAAGCATGTGCAGTTAAACTCATGGGCTTTTATCATCATTAATTGCATTCGTGGTCGCAGCGGCTTTGGGAGCTTCGGAACCCACAGTTCGGTCGTTCTAGACATGTGTTTTGCCCTCTGTACAAGAGCAGTGCCTGGCGTGCACAAAGCTAGACTCAACGGCGTAGCCTCCTCTACCATTGCGTTCTTCTAGTGCTGGTAGCCGTCGTTCGCCTATGCATCCGTCGGAAGAGTTAACAGCAGACGATCAAATCAAAACGATGGCCACACAGCTGGTTGGTGCCCTACGCCTATAGCTGTTGCTGGAGTCGATACACCAGTTGCCAAGACAGCTAGGCTAATCTTAACCGCTGTTGAACCCGTGTTTATTACTCTT
Source organism: Amblyomma americanum (assembly GCA_030143305.2). Lineage (NCBI taxonomy): Eukaryota > Metazoa > Arthropoda > Arachnida > Ixodida > Ixodidae > Amblyomma > Amblyomma americanum. Next base: position 60,010 of record JARKHS020032295.1, on the reverse strand, counting down.
AAGTAGCGGACAATGTCGTGACTCTGCGGCCGCTGTAATAAAAGTGAGCTGCACCATGAGTACAGCTCAGTTTCTTCTTGTTTTCGTCTTTTCCTATATCCCCTCTCATCCACCGCGCTGGCTCAGCGGCTGTGGCGTTTGGCTGCTGATCAAAATGTCGCGGCTTCGAACCTGGCCGTATTTTTATGCAAGCGAAATGCAAAAAAAAAAATAAAGCCCGTATATACTGTGCGACGTCAGCGCATGTTAAAGAACCCCAGGTGATCTAAATTAATCCGTAGCTCTCCACTACGGCGTCGCGCGCTGAGTCACTTCGGGGCTCTAACTCAACAATTCATAATTCTTCCCCTCTCACCCTGTGTGACACAGCCAGCCAGAGCCTTTATCCGGCGGACCTCTCCATCCTTCCGCACATTAAAGATTCCCGTCTCTGGCTATACATTGGCCGTGCGTTGCTTTCCGTGTGCTCCCTGCGTAGCCTTGTTTTTGAAGGATCGGTTTTTCCTCCGACAGGAAGTTTTGACCGCATCAGCCTCAACAGCAGGAAAAACTGAAGAAGCGCGTGCGCAGGTGTCCGTACGCCTCCTGTCTTGCCCCAGTAATGTATGTCAAGCACTTTGGCAGTTCTCGTGCTAAATGATTAAAACGTGCTTTTCGTCTTTTTATAGAACAACGCTTTTCTAATGGCTATCGCAGCGAAGTGGAGACACTGACAAGGCAGGTGAGAGGCGTCCGCCCTAAGCTACGGCTTTGTTAATTCGTAATTCCCTGAATTACGAGTCTCTGAACAATTCTCTGATTAAATTTTAGTGCGCTAGCGCTAAGCCTTCCGCTCAGCCTCTTGGCCATCGTCTGTGCGAAGCAAGGCTGAATGATGGACCTGGTGGTATGGCATGCTGAAGAATTTTTACCAGCCAAAGAAGACGCACACAGAGGAGAGAACCACACAGGACAAGGGCTGGGCTAGCAACTGAAAAATTTTATTGAGAATAGACCACTGAGCAATACACCCACGCATGCGCCAAGCCAGGACAGGTAACTGGATGTTGTCTAGTTACCTGTCCTGTTAGTCAAGCCCTCGTCCTGTGTGGTTCTCCCCTGTGTACGCGTCTTCGTTAGCTGGCAAAAATTATTCAGACGTCACAAGGTCACGTGACCTGGCTGGCCCACTTGACTCCTGGGTTGCCTTTCTGGGGATTTTAGTGCGCTTACTCTGGAACCCCGCTCGCCGATTTCGCCGCTGTTTGTCTGGTCCCTCTGCGACGGTGCCTTGAAGAGCTGGGTGGCTGGATGCACCCGCCAGGGTGGAGCAGGGGAGCCGCCTAGGTCACGTGACCTTGTGACGTCACCACAACCTGCCCATCGAATTGTGAGCAAAAAGACGTTGTAAAGGCGAACTCATTACTGTTACCTAGGCACTGTTCAAAAACGTGCCTAAGCACCTTAGCTGACCCTGAACAGACTCTCATAGTCCAGCAGCAAGCGCAGGAGCACACGCGCGTAACCTTGGTTCCAGCGATGTAAGATGTGTGGTAAGTGACCACTTCATTCGAGTATCGAAACTGTGCAAAATGACTAAAGAACGCGTAATTTGGCACATTCAACTTTCTTCGCTCTCCTCCTCTTTCATTCACTTTCTCCGCCTACGTTTCGGTTTTAATCCAAGTACGGGGCCCCGCCGCGGTGGCTCAGTGGTTAGGGCGCTCGACTACTGATCCGGAGTTCCCGGGTTCGAACCCGACCGCGGCGGCTGTGTTCTTATGGAGGAAAAACGCTAAGGTGCCCGTGTGCTGTGCGATGTCAGTGCACGTTAAAGATCCCCAGGTGGTCGAAATTATTCCGGAGCCCTCCACTACGGCACCTATTTCTTCCTTTCTTCTTTCACTCCCTCCCTTATCCCTTCCCATACGGCGCGGTTCAGGTGTCCAACGATATATGAGACAGATACTGCGCCATTTCCTTCCCCCCCCAAAAAAAACAATTATTATTATTATCCAAGTACGGGGCAATGCGAATGGTCCATCAAGCCACGCAAGCGATGCTGCAAGAGCCCTGCCGATCTGAAGCTTATATTTAGTGTGTCACAACACAGCTACCTTCGCTGCGGTTCCCCTAGACAGGGGCCGCTGAGCAAATAAAAGCCGGCTGACATGTGTAAACAAGGCGAGACGTTGACTGACTCATCCCCATGTAGCCCAGCCCTCTCAATACGACGCCGTGGAGAAAGGCCTGTATATCTCTGTACTTACGTTGTCACTTCTCTAGTGAGACAAATAAAAATGAAGCGTAAATGGCGTCATACACTGGATATAACAGAAAAAAGAAGAAAAAAAAACACCGGTACAAGTTTGAAGGGAAAGTAGAAAACGCGAAACGCCACCATTTCGTGAAATGAGACAGCCGCCGAGATGTCCTGAGCCATGGAGCCTCGGGAGAGCCGGAAAAAGTGTCGCGGAGGCGGAAATGACTCCACAAACGCGCACTGCTTCACCGGAACACAGTAGAAAGACTTCGCCCTGTTTGGTTTCCTTTGGAGATGGAACAAGGCAAGAAATAGAAGGGGGAAAAGGCGGCTCGGGCACTCTGCCATGGATGTTTGTTGAGACACGTGTAAGTGCAGAGATCCCCATCTTTGTAAGAGACTCACACGAACAGTCCGCAAATGTGGTACTTCAGACCAAACCGAATTGAAAGAGAAAGGAAAGTATAAGTTAGGCAGAGGCTTCAAAAAAGTCCCTAGGTAGTCGTAAAAGCACGCGAGGTGCAAGTATAGCGCTGATACGTGTGTTCCGCCGACGCAGTGACGAGTTGTATGAAAACGTTTCTCATCGCAGCCTGCATAGCAAAAGTTGTTTTCGTTGGCCTCTTTCAAGCAAGTGCGTTCAAAAACACGCAGTTTTTTTAGTTCCAATGCCAACAGCTACTGGTTAGCTGCGCAGATGCTTGAAAAAATGTAATGTTTAAAGGGAGTAATGTGAACTGCAAAGTAATCGAAAAATAACAAAAGGCATGGACGTGGCCGAAATTCCTAGCGGGTGCAATATCTCGATCGCATTACTCACATGAGGACGTTACTGAAGGTGAGCTCAGCTAAATATGCAAACGGCATGTCCAATAAACCCCGCCGCGGTGGCTCAGTGGTTAGGGCGCTCGACTACTGATCCGAAGTTCCCGGGTTCGAACCCGACCGCGGCGGCTGCGTCTTTATGGAGGCAAAACGCTAAGGCGCCCGTGTGCTGTGCGATGTCAGTGCACGTTAAAGATCCCCAGGTGGTCGAAATTATTCCGGAGCCCTCCACTACGGCACCTCTTCTTCCTTTCTTCTTTCACTCCCTCCTCTATCCCTTCCCTTACGGCGCGGTTCAGGTGTCCAACGATATATATGAGACAGATACTGCGCCATTTCCTTTCCCCAAAAACCAATTATTATATGTCCAATAAACCCATTCGAGGCTTCAGAACGCAGTAATTCATCCAAGAGGAACACGCCGAGGATTATAAGCAGCAGCGTCGGCTGAAGCACTACGTGTACGCAGCGCACTGCCTATCATTGATTCATCGGACTGGAAGGCAAACAAAAGAGTTCAACGTTAGAACGTCAACCTTGGGAATTTCTGTTCACCATGTGCTCATCGTGTGCTAAGGGTACGTAGTATAATTATAATAGTAACAATATTTAGATTAGCCCAACTACAGTTTCTTATCTGCAGTTTTTGGTTCGCGTGACTCGCTCCGTCTTACGGACGACATTTATCAGCAACCCACGCAAACAAGCAAAAAGATCAGCATGCTTTCCAGTTTCCGTCAGATTTCAATTTGTTCCGCGCTTACAACTGCACGAAGTCTACACGTTGGCCCTTGGCGAGGCACACTGATTGTGACCCAGCCAGAAACACTCATCCGAAGGCAGAGATTGTCGTCCAGGGGGCCGTAGAAGAGTTTTCCTCCAATCAGAAAGTTCGCAGTCACTCCTAATGGTCGACGCGAAATTGATCTGCGCCCAAATCCTCTTCGCCAGCGGAAACCGAAACGTCGTAAATCATCCGGCAGTCGCTTTATTTGGGGCTCTGCTGAAGCCACATCTCCCGGTTACCCCGTGAGTAGTGGTCTGCACGTGACGACGGCTGTGGAGGCAACTGAACGTCGACGGCGCCTTCCTCTACAGCTGCCACCCGAAACAGGGAAGATATTATGAGGAAAAAAAAAGGAACTTTCTTTAGAGCGAGAGGCAGGATTGTGCTGAAAGAAGCGCATCACAATAGCAAATAGTTACCAATACCGTATTTGAAATAATTAAAGAAGGCACTAAGCAAAGGAAATCTACACGCTATGATGTTGAAAAGCTGCGTCAAGCACCACAGCATTATTGGCTTCACAAAAACGTGTCATTCCCTACCTCAGAAGTCTTGAACTGAATGTTTCACGCATCCTGAAGAAATAGAGGCGCCAAATTTCGGTTGCATGTTCTTGCTTTGGATGATGCACAAGACCATAGGCGCCGAGTTTTCAATTTACCGGAGAGGGGGGGGGGGGGGGGGGGCTCAATTAGCACCCTTTCTTTTTCTCGTTAGCCTATACTCCCCCCCTCCCTCCCCCCCCCCTCCTTCGGGCATACTCCTTGTCAAGAGATATATATTTATTTATTTTATTTCAGGATGCCCAGTACATTACAAAGGGGAACGAAAATTCACAGCAATATAGAAGATTTAAAAAAAAAAGGCAAAGCGGCCAAGTACTGATCCTTGAGGGGCCTCAGAACCAGGTGGTACAGCAGAGGAATCAGCGTAAATAATGCCGACAGATTCAACACAAGCAGAAGGAAATCCACGGATCCAGTCAAGAACTGCAGGGTAAATGTTCAGCGCACTTTGTTTTATGTAATAGCAGTGAGTTAACTTTATCGAATGCTTTAGCAAAGTCAAGAAATATGCAGTCAGATGAAAAAGCAGAGTCCAAATAGAAGTGCAAGTCGTAAATGAAGGAAAGTAGTTGAATGTCACAAGAGAAAAACTTCCGGAAGCCATGTTCTGTTTGAGACAAGAAATTGGTATCCTCCAGAAAATCAACAAGATGTGTAAATATATGCACCATTATTTTGCATTCTATTGATCTCAAAAATATGAGTCAGTGGTTAGATGGATTCTGTTTATCTCCGGCTTTATGTGCTCGTATGACCACAGCATCTTCCAGTCTTTAATAGTACACCATGATGACACGATTGTAAGAATATGCATTTCATAATGACAGAACTATACTCTTTAGCATTCCGTATAAATTTGCCATTTATACCATCAGTACCGCTAGAGGATGTTAGTTTCAAATCGATAATCGGTATGATGCCTTGCAATTCGAACATGGTGGGATCCATCGCGACATGATCGCACAGTTGGAGATCGGGACGTTGGATAACATTGGATGAAAAAGGAAACGACTTAGCGAAAGTATCATTTAGTACAGTAGCACAGAAATGGTCGGAGTTTGTTTATTGTACTTTGCTGCGTGCTTTTTGAAGCGAAAAGCTTCACTAGGCTCATCAACACCGAGCTTCGCGTGAGCCACACTACAGATTTGCCACAGCTGCGCATGCGCGAAACCGAGTGACGTCACGCGGAGCGCAAGTGGACGCTGCTGCCGCAGCCGTCGTAGCCACCGCGCGCTGACTCCGTCGTCTGACCTTTCGCCATGGAAGGAGGAGAAGTAGACCCAGAAGTGGTAGCGTGAGAGTTGGCTCAAAAGCAGCCAAGATATGAAAAGTGCAAGGCTAGACAAGCGGCTGAAACGCCAGAATCACGAGAGGTACGCCTTGCTAAACGTTTTTCGCTTCGAGATATCCAGGCTTAACACTTTAGCTAAGCCTCAGCCCAACTTTTTTCGCTCCAGTGTACTTCGCCGTTCCTGTCGTGAAACGTGCACGCGACTGGAAACAGCGACATCGCTCTCGGCGACTCCCAGTCGCCGTGTGAATGTGCCACTCCGTAGCAGAAGATTATGCTGCCTCCTGACCCCATCGCTCAGTCTCCGGGGAGGGGGAAAAGCGCCCGGAGAGCATCGAGGGTTCTTAGCGAGGGAAAACAGCACGTAATTGGCCGCCGCTGTCGCTGTAAACTCGTCAGCAGCGGGCGGTGCGTTTGCACTAGTCTTGCGACACTCCCGATGCGCTGAGCAGTGGCAGAGACTTTCAGTAGCGGTTTCGGTTTGTTGCGAAAAAAACACGAGAATTGTTGTTGTTACCCTCACACAATGGCACGTGCCCAGATAGGGGGATCGGCCAAGAATTGGGGGCACAGATAGAAAGATAGGATAGTAAAGACGCGCTAAAGACAAGGCCGATCCCGGAGGTAGTGCAATACCGGGCCAACCGGTGGCGGCCCGGTCATCTTTCAACTCTCCTACTATCTGCACGTGGTAGCGATTGTGGCTCGGCTTAAGCCAATGAGCAGGCCTGTGCACTTTCCTTTTCTTTCTTCCTTGCGACAGACAGACAGACAGACAGACAGACAGACAGACAGACAGACAGACAGACAGACAGACAGACAGACAGACAGACAGACAGACAGACAGACAGACAGACAGACAGACAGACAGACAGACAGACAGACAGACAGACAGACAGACAGACAGACAGACAGACAGACAGACAGACAGACAGACAGACAGACAGACAGACAGACAGACAGACAGACAGACAGACAGACAGACAGACAGACAGACAGACAGACAGACAGACAGACAGACAGACAGACAGACAGACAGACAGACAGACAGACAGACAGACAGACAGACAGACAGACAGACAGACAGACAGACAGACAGACAGACAGACAGACAGACAGACAGACAGACAGACAGACAGACAGACAGACAGACAGACAGACAGACAGACAGACAGACAGACAGACAGACAGACAGACAGACAGACAGACAGACAGACAGACAGACAGACAGACAGACAGACAGACAGACAGACAGACAGACAGACAGACAGACAGACAGACAGACAGACAGACAGACAGACAGACAGACAGACAGACAGACAGACAGACAGACAGACAGACAGACAGACAGACAGACAGACAGACAGACAGACAGACAGACAGACAGACAGACAGACAGACAGACAGACAGACAGACAGACAGACAGACAGACAGACAGACAGACAGACAGACAGCTTTTCAGATAAATCTTTTCATGAACGAAAATAAAATGAATTCTGAGGAAGGAAGAAGTAAACAAAAAGGAACAGCGAAGTGAAACAGAAAATGCATAACGCAGGAGATCGACACTGACTTTCTCGCTCTAGAGGGTTTTAGAGAACCACCTTTTCTTTGTTTTCAAAACGAAAACGGCATCGTCTTCACCGTGGCTACAAACTCGCCATTGCGATTGGCAATAACTGTCAGCTTTCGTTGATTAAATGTTGATCAGTAAATCCTGGTTAATCTGCTAGATAATCAGTACGTATTTTACAAGTTACTGACGTCCGCGGAAGATGAGAGTTTCCTTCTTTAGTGATTATTTTATTTTATTAATTTGTGAAATTGTGTACCGATACAGCCGGTATATTACTCTGGCACGCTTCTCTAACTGTATCAGTGCTGTAGCGCATAACGCGGCAGTGTACAACAATGAAAGACCAGGCTGTGTCTGTGTGTTCCTTAACGCTAGCGTGTTGTGTGTAAGAGTTCAGTGTGTGTGTGCATACGTATTGTAGTCGGATGGCGCCACAACGCTGAAACTACAAAACCCCGAAGAAACTCAGAAACTACAGCTCGAGGTCGCTTTCGTTTGATCCCTGCAGCAACGGCCTCATTCGATCACGGCGGAATGCACAAACGCTCGAGTCAGGTTGCCGTGCACTTTACTCAGCGCTAATTAAGGTAGAAATTATTAATCAGAAGCCCCCTCATTACACTGAATCTCCACCGTCTTTGGCGTGTAAAATTTCATTAATTATATACCATGCTCATAAATTACATTAAGAGAGCGAGGTCCGTGTTCCCCGTAAGGACATTCACGGAACGCAGTAACAAACCATTGACTAAGCGAACTTGATCAGTCCTTGTTTAGTGATCAATCCGTCTATCAGGCTAAATATGCACACGGCTTCCCACAGTGAAAGACAGTTTCGGACACAGAACTTTTTTTTTCTTTTGTCACATTTTATTTCGCCTTGTACAACACAAGGTACAACATTGAAAAACAGAAGTTGAGTATTGCTGCAATCACAACACAACACACCAAGCACCCGGCTTGGCAGCTTCAGTTAAAAAGTAAAACAAAACAACAGCGGTGACGTAGCCAACAAGCGAAATGTAGTCGTGCCATAATGCAGCGGCCAAAGAGCGCAGTCGTAAGTCCACCGCTATCAGCGCGAGCCGAGGGTCAGTGAAGATATATATAGAAGAATTTGAATCGCAACAAATGGCTAAACTCTGCCATACAACGTGTAGCCGGCTTCAAAGTTCCACCGGTGACAGAGCAACAGCGGCGACACAACTAACGTAGCTAACGTGAGGCGCAGTCGTGTCAAACTGTGACGGCAGAAGAGCCCTAGTCGAAAGTTCACCGCCATTCCCGCAAGCGGGGATGGTGTCCTATGCCATCCGTAGAATGATGTGGACTCCCGATTCGGTGAAGACAGGCTCGGAGAGCTCTCCCAGATCGAGCGCGAAGGCAGCGTCTTCGAACGCTTTCTGCGTATGGCCGCGGCCGAAGGTGCCGAGATCTCCGAAGTTCTTCGCTGAGACACAGTCGCTGACTTGTTTCGCGAGTTCTCGGAAGGTCACCTTGCCTGACGCAATCTGCTCTCGGTAGTCTTTGACGAGGGCAAGAGCCTCGTCGCGGGTCCGGGTGACGTTCTCTTCGCGCCAGGAAAATGGCCTCCGCGAGTCCCGGTGTTTGACGAGCAAGTGCGAGCATCGCAGCTCGCCTCTGTCTTGCAGATTTACATCCGACGCTTGCGCAGGCTCTGTTGGAACCTCCCACTGACTCGCCTTGGTCAGGGTGTTCAAGTAGTACGGCTCACCTGTCGAACGGCTTGTCCGCATTTCCCAGTGTGCCGGCAAACCACTCGCCATTTTGGTAAACGATGACAAGCTCAAGGTGCGCACTGCCAGTGCGGATATGGTTACTGTACTGCGGTACCTTCTGCTTCTGCTTCTGCGGTACCTTCTAAAACGTGACGTTTTACAGGCAGAAATTTGTCCAATTTCGTCGTACAACGCAAAAAAACGCGCGGTTTTGCGCCGTCTGCTCAGCACCAATAAACATTCGCTTTGCCGACAAGCCTGAACTGGCTTAGCTTGGCTGGTTGAGTTTCCGCTGGACTTTTATCACATGATCGGCAAAACAAGTGAGGACTGCAAGACGTAAGTTGGAGCAATAGAAAAACAACGTTATCAGACAGATTCGATAGTTAGACTGTCGAAGAACGCTTTGAAAAAAGCGGAAGTTGTGGCATAGAGTTTCTTATTAGAGGGAAAGTTGCGGCGCTGCACTCAAGTAGGTGAGATGCGTTTCCGCAGTGGACGCAAAGAACCATGGGAAAATCGTCTGCCAGCTACTTCCGGTTCCAAATTTCTCGCGCACGCTGGATTTTGCATAGCGATTGCCGTGCATGCATGCATTGTTTATTCACTCATTTATTTGTGCTGCGACACTGCTTATTGTACAGCAGCTCCGTAAGATCTGCGCGTGCAGCGTATGAACGCGTCCTGAGCGCAGAAATTGACAATAACGAAAGTTAGGTGTGTTTTGTCGTGGTTATAATATGCCTGAGTAGGCTGTCAGCTCTGCGTATGCACGGCAGTGAGTTGAACTAGTTTAACGCGTTGGTCGTTATATATTTTTTTTTCGCCGCACTACGATGCCAGCGAAGGGCTGAAATTTGTGCAGTTTAGCAGGGGATAGATGTATTTTCCTCACAGCATGAAAGAGCTGCATGTGGGCTGGCAAGCTATCCACACATGCCATTGTGCGCACAGCACGTCTCAGCACATCGCACTGCATACGCACACAAAGCCTCCTACCATATACATTATTTTGGTTGCATTTCGTGCGAAAAAACACGGCAAAGAATAGCAGAGTCCATGTCAGGTTCGTATTGCGAGGGAGGATGCAATACAATAAGTGGTGTTGCAGTGCAAATAAATTAGTGTAAGGAGCGATGGAGGCTTCACAGCGAGAAGCCAGAAGGGGAGAAATTTGGAACCGGAAGTAGCGGTAGCAGACAACTTTCCCATGATCCTCTGCGCTGAATCAGAAAACGCACCTCACCCGTTTCTTACTGTTAATAGTAAGAAACTCTATGACCACCATGGACGCCCAAAGCATCATGGGCCGGTGAGCTACTTGGTGCGGAACAGGCGGATTTTTTCGGGAGCACAGAGTCACCTTACTGAGATATCCCATTCCGTCCACAGCGCGAACGTACTGCGCAAAAGCCATAGTAGCGAAAACGCAACAGCATACGACGCCAATAAAATGTTTGTTTTCTGAAGTGCCATTAAAAAAAACTTCTTAAAGTGTTTAGGCAACAAAATTTTTTTAAACATTTTTTTAAGTGCGCCTGTTAAGCACAAAATGTTGGATTTTGTGGTGTACAATATTTGGCCAATAGGAGAGCAAGCCATCCGTTATTATGGTGCAAACTTTGCTTTCACATCTTCTTCTGCTCTTTGTTACAATTTATAGACAGGATATTGAATGTTATGGCATTCTTTATTATCAAACGTTTATTTTTGCATTATTTTTGGCCAAAAGTTGTGGTTCTGCAGTCGGTAGCTCTTCGTCCCATGATGCTTGAAGCGCCCATGCTGGCTGAGGTCACAGAGTTTCTTACTATTAATTAGAGGGAAAGCTCAAAAGGGGGGAGAGAGGGAAAGTTCAAAATTGTTCGCCATACTGAAAGTAGATGCTTACAGGGAGGCGGCGTCATCCTCTGAGGCACGTCTATTGCAAGGGCTGGCAAAGTCTTTTGTGCCCAAATATGATGCTTCCAGGTTGAAAAATGGGTGCAACTACCCTAGGCAAGGAGCAGTTCTCCCCTGCCGCGATGATTCGACCATAACATTACAATGATGTGCTATGGCATTATAAGGAAAGTTTTGAAGCGATAGCAGAGTTTCCTTCCTGGTAAATGCCATTGTTGTCCGAGTATGTCTTAACAGGTTAAAATTCAACATAACTGTAGGTACGAAAAAATGCTGTACATTTGGGCTTGAGTTACACGGGACAGGCAAGCTATAGAGAGATGCAAGCCAGAGAAACTCTCATACACCTTTATCATAAAATGTGGAGCCCTCTAATATGTGCATGAAAATTTGTCTGCTACCCACGAAGCTAGCTGAAAACAAACGTGCACGAGCGACACAGGCGCGGTCTGCTTCCACGAGCCGCCAACTACACATGTAAAGTGGCAGATGCACAAGTTAAAGCTGCCGCCATTTGTCTCTTGCACCTAGCACCAACATGATCTACATGCGCATTAGAACATCAAGAACATCATAGTTTGTTTTCAGCCAGCTCGGGAGAGGGCAGAGAAGGAGTAGTGCTCATGTGCAGACTGGCCCTGTAAAATGTGCAGCTTGTACAATCACCAGCTTCTCAGCTTCTCACTATATTACAGTTTATTCAGTCACAGGTTGCTGTTCTGACAACCTATATAAGAGCCAGCCCAGCTATACATCTTTACACCCCAAGCTGAACTCCACGTGAAAGCCGACTCTTAAAGTGTCAGTGCCGCATTATGCAGAAAAACAGACCTAACACTTTGTAGATATACCTTGAAAGAAAATGTTAGTATATTTTTGCCATCATTTTCATCCAAAATATTTTTGTTATGGAATCAGAGGACAAAAGCGAAGCTGTGAACTCTAAAAGTTTATTTTAAGCTCTAAATCTGACTGTACAGTTCATCTGTGAGTTAATGGCTGCAGTACATGGCTACTGAGTTATCACTTGGCTTCATGATGACCTCACGAGATGTGCTGTAAAAAAGAAAAAAAAAGACAAAGATGTAACTCACAAGCAAAAAAGCATGAGCACAGTAACATCAAATGCCGTTGATTCCTCATATATAAAGCCTGGATATATCGAATTATTGTTTATATTGAACACTCAGAACATCCCCTTGAAAACCACAAGTATAGCAGCGCTGTTCAAGTTTATCAAATTTATGTTTAGCAAAACATTCGATACATAGCAATGCCTTGATATGTCCAAGCAAATGGCCCTGTTCCTGATGGCGCTTCCGCAATTGTTTTTCGTGGGCGGAGCAAAGACAGCTATGTGGCATTGGACACCTTGCTGGCAGCACTAACACTGTAAAGCTCTGTGGCAAGGGTAATGTGGGGTACGGTTGAAGGCAGCCTTCGGTCTCTCGTGCCCATTTTCCACACAACACAGCTGTCATGCTGGGAGGCAGGAAATCGGCACACCGCTTGTCGTGCAGTAAAGCCAATCCAGATGACTGAAGGCGCTGTGGACACCAACTGTACTTTAATTTTGATGACAGATTATGCTCTTTATTGTCCACTGGTGACAGGATTAGACTTATGATAAGCGATGGCTAGTTCCAAAGCACCACCCCCTGTGGCTTTCATGCGAAACAGCAAGGCCTAGCGACATGAACGGTGTGCTATTTATTGTTGCTTTGATGCGAAACAGGCAAGGCCTAGTGACGTGAACGGTGTGCTATCAGTATGCCGGCGGGCGGCAGGCCGCTTCTAGGTTACAGACAAGCTTATCTACTGCTATGTACTTTATTTTGTCACATTATCGATATATCGAACCATTTCGCGATTCCCTTTGAGTTTGATATATCTAGTATCGACTGCAAAAGCAAAATTTTACACAAAACATATTAAGAAGAGATACTGTGAGCAAAACACAGCAAAGGAAATCTACTATTTGAAGATATTTTTTAAACCTATACATACCTATTATTCTCGCACTTTGCTATGGCTCTTACCTATCAGATCAATATTACACCGAAGCAGTAATAACTGATAAATGTTCAAGCTGAAACCATGAAAAAGGAGTGCTTTCTTTCAAAGCTCAAACTTTGAATTAATCTAATATCTAGATTCTCAAGGAGCATAGGATCATAAATACAAACACTAGTTAAAAGTGTTCTGAAGTTATGTCTTGCATCAAAAATTTAATTTCGCACTCAAAGATTAAAAAAAGAGAACAGCTCATAAAAGCTGTCAACTTAGGTACTTTTGTACTGCATAAGTGGACTCAATTATAAGGAAAAGGCAGCTGCTCGCATGTATTTCCAAACATGCACAGCTGAGCCTGTATAAAACACAGACAGCATAGAACTTTGTTTGATGCACCAGAAGCATACAACACTGGGATGGCTCCAAACATCATATTAATACTACTGTACTCAAGTATGCTACGTACTAACGCTTATGTTTAGCCACTGTAGGTCATAGAAATCCTGTTTGCTGAGTACTCCATGGCACAAGAGGACAATTGTTTCAAATAACCAGTGTGTGCTGCTTAAATTAAAAGATCTCGCTATGGCGGCAAATACAGATGTTAAACCGGAATTTTAAAATTAGACAATTGTCTTGTGAATCATTCATTGTGAATCAACTCTTTTTATCCTCTGTATTTCCCATGACCTTTCGTTTTCACATTGTTGTGGTGATCAATGCAGTGCTTAGAACAGCACGAGAGTTTAGACAAGTCATCTAGAAAGTGCCCCCAGGGCAGTTTAAGACACCTGCATGTCTCCTCCAAGAACCTGTACTTGCACAGGTCGGTACAATATGACCTTCCATACTAGTATTTTTGCATTTCTCACCATTTATCATTGACTGAAGTGACACTAGATCCAAACTACGTTGAGATCAAATGTCATGTCTCTAGAAGCGATGTTTATTTGCATGGTCTTTTCAATTTATAAATGCACCGTTCTCAAAACATGAACTGCATGACATGAAAAGAGGACATTCTATATGCTTTGTGCCTTCTGCAAGTGAGCGTAAACTGTTTCACCAAATGCAGTGAGCTTTCCTCACAGAGTTTCATAGTTATCAAAAGAAAAGCTGGCACTCCGATCTTTCATCCTAAAAGGAGAATACTAGGAGTGTGAACAGCTGCTTTGAAGAATGAACAAACAAACAAACAGCACAAAGATTCACGACAATATTGTTTGGTTGCCATGACCGGAAATAGATTAAAAAGATGAAACACAGTTACCTTTTTTTTCTTAGGAAAGCCATCAAAAGTGTTTGGTTAATGTTAAAGGGAAGCTGAAGCCCTTTTCGAAAGAAATGAGTTTTCTACGTCATTTTATAGCTTTTAGTCTGCTGAAAAAGAATATCTCATTCAAAAAAAGCGGAAATAAACGTAAAAAGCTGTTCTTTAGAAGAAAACGCGCCCCATTGCCTCGGGGCGCCGAGTGAACACCGCTCTTGCCCGCGATTGGCCGGGACTGTCGTGACGTCATCCACGGGAATCTCCGGCCGGCACAAACGACGTTGCTGCGTAGCGCGTTGCTTCAGCTGGCTTTTAAGGACTACGCTTTAGAAATTATGGATAATTCAAGCAGTGTTGAACAGTTTGGACTTTCACCATGCATGTTCGAGCCATCAGCAGCTTCAAAAAATGGCGGAACCAACGACGCCACGAAGTGCACCGGCAGCGAAAGTCAAGTCGCGACATTTTCACGTGTTGGAAAACTCGACTGGATGGATGGATGGATGACAGCTTTTATTTTCACCGGGAATGAAGACCGCTTACTACTGACCGCCCCCGGCATGCAGGCCTGGAGCGCGGGGGCCAGAGCCTTCGTGACTAAAGGCTAAGAAAGAGATTTTATCTCTTCGCGGCCTCAGCCGCCAGGCGGATTGGCTTGTTTCTGCTGAGCGGGTTCTTCACTGCACAGCAGGGCTTCCCAGCTTTCTCTGCTATCAATATCTTCCTCGACTCCGAGGGTAGTCAGCGCATTCCCATATTCTTTGCTTCCGAACAACCGTGGAACCGCCGGACTATCAGAACCTGGACGAGCGCGCACAAACCTATTCCGAAATCGTTGAGAACTAGAGACTAAACAGAAAACTGGTGCCACTGCCGGATAAGAAGCTAAGTAATAGAGAAGCAACCGCATGGTGGCGCCTGCAAGCCAGAAATTTCGTTAACCCAGTATGGGCCCTTCACGTCCTACCAGGGGAACACGAAAACCAAATCTCGACTAATACGTATGTTTTGCGTAGGTGCATGCGCGTGCATATCTTTTGTGTAGGTGCATGTGCAAGTGGCAATATTCGCACCGAAACGTTGTTGTGTACCGCTGCTGCATAAAAGCCTGGCCACCAACTTTTTTCCGGGAACAGTCTTGTGCGCCTTCTCCTGGTCCTGCATCTTTTTTTTTTTTTCTCTGGACCAACTTCTTGTAACTCCTGTAAACATGATCTAAATCAGACCACCGGCACGCTTACACGAGTCGCGTGAGGTAAAGCATTTGCTTGTTCATTTATTTATAGTTACTTGCCTAATTACTCCCAAAGGCCTTTTAGAACTACAAAAGAATGTAAACCTGGATGAGTTGGAGTGGGTTCACTGCTTTACTGCAGCGCGAAGAGATGAGGGAACCGGGAAGAAGCTCCCGTGTGCGTTTTCCTTCTTTCGCATGTTCGGGCTACAGTTCAACCATGAAAATTCTGCACTTACCCCCATGCGTTGTTTTTTGCATGCCGAACACGCTTTTGAACAATAATTATGATGGCGTTTCGGAGCTCGCAGTGCTGCTCATCAAAACTAGTGTGCTGCGATATATAGTTGCTGCTTTTGCGTATCGAGATAACCAGCAGAATTACTTGTGGATGATATACATGTATGCATACCGAGGCTCGACAAGCAATTCTGACTCAAGGACAAATTAGGATGAATTCTGGCGTTATTGTTGATCGTCAGCCATGACCAAGCGCTCATGAATGCAAATGTTTGCTTTGCTCAAGTATACTAGGCTTATATAATCGCTTTTTTGTTCAGTTAGGTGCAGCTGCGTTTGCTGCACGCTGATGAAAGATTGAGAGAATTGCTTGCGCTGCCATGAGCTGCAAGCAATCAGGAAAAAGCAAAAAGGCGCACAGTGCGTAACGAGTCCAAAAGAGTTCAAGACTGTGTGCCTTAAAGACAGTGCTGGAAGTGGCCTTAGCTCAGCATGGATGTGAACCAGCTGCAAAAAAAGCAAAGAGTTTACAAACAGGTAAGAAAGTAATACAATGAAAAGAGAAATATTGATGCACAAATTTTGTGCGGGCAGTTTCCGCATGCTCTGCACCACCAGATTGTCTGATTAACGTGGAAGAGGCTGGGGGAGAACAACCGATGGATTCTACCAAGATGTGTGCTGAGCGCTGTTCGAAAGAAGTACCATGCCAAAACGGGTTTATATACAGGCTTCAAGCATTACACGGAACGCCCGAACGAGAGAAAGTAAACGGCACTGGCAGACGGTTACGGTGATCTGTGGTTCGCCAAAGTGCCAGCCGCAGCGAAGCAAGTGCAGCTGGACGGCCGGCCGACTCTCCATGAATGGCGTCACTTCAGGCAGTTCTTCCTCTCGGCCGTCCCCCCACCCAACGCTTCCGGAAGCGACGAGGGTGTGCCGGCGGCGGATTTTTAAGAAGCGATTGCAGCTCTGTTTGCGGACAGAATCGGGAAAAAATTTACACACGATTTTCAAGGCCTTTTCTTCCCAACCACAGCGTTTCATGCGATTTGAAGACCGTTTCAGCTTCCCTTTAAACACATGTAGTACCATAAGTTTCCTCATATAAATAAATTTAATGATTGAAAGTGACTAGTCATTTTCAAGCTGAATCTGCATTTTTGGCCAAGCACTAGCCAAACCAATTAGAATTAGACTCTCCATCAAAACTGAAGAAAGAGGTGATTTGACAGTGTGGCCACACTGTGGCGAGGGAGCAGCCTCACCGTGTGAGTGGATGAGAGCATTGCCACCAGGGGCAGCATGTGTTCAGGGGCTGTGCTCTAACAATTCTGCAGGCATTCCTATGGAACACCAGCGGCTGCCTCAGAGCAGTCAATGCACGGGGCTCGCTGTATTCGAGCATAGACAGGAGGTATGTCCAGTGATTTTTGCTTTATTAAGCTAATTCAGCAGCCGCTTCATGGCGTTTTGCAACTGAGAACAATCACCGATTCCCTGATACAGAGGTCATCAGCTTGGCTGATAGCAGTGCGACCATGCACGGGACCTTCTTGCATACTCTGTGCTATGTGTTCACTTTGCAACTGCGGAGATGTGGTTTGACCTGCTGTTTTTCAATCTTTGTGCAGTTGGCTACAGCAAGAATGCATCGTTTTGCGTTATTGTAGGCAATAAGTATTTTGTGTTTGGCTGCAATAGTGTATACACGTCTTGCAAGAAGATGCCGTTATTCAAAAACTTGCTTGGAAGCACACTGCGTTTTCCAGTCCATGCACTGACAATGTGTGAGAAAAACAATTCAGCCCTGGCTGCATAATTACGACATGATCTTCAGAGCATGGTTGTCTGTAGCCCACATAAAGCCACATACACAGAACTTGCAACTGAGGAGTCAAATAGGGATGAAAGACTATCTTGGTATAAACGGCTGGTCATCAAGCAATCACATGAAGGCCTTCAGCGATTTCTATAAGGCTTCAATGTACAGTCGCACACATTAACGCGAAGCTGAACAGGTGCAGAGTGCCATTGGTAGGATCAGCGACGTGTGCTGGAAAATAGCACAAGCTTGCAGCAGTGTATTTGTCTGTGAAATGTAACATTGTTTCTACTCCCTCTCTTCTATAACTAGGCCTCCGTACCAGGCCCATTTTAATAAAGACTACTTAGTCATGTGTGCCAGACAAAGGGACAAACAAACACATGCAATGCTGGTTGTGTTTTGCTCGTTCATTTCGCGCTTTGCTGCATACAAAGAAACCTCGTTACAACGAAGAGTTCAAAAATCGGAAAATAATTCGCTATATCCATAATTCGTAGTATAAAATTTCGTAAAAAGTACATGCAAGAGCAGCAAAATTCAATCAGAGAAGGCACAGCAACTCGGAGGTTGCTTACTTGGGTCACGCCCATTTATTTACACAAAGAACTGCTTTACGCACAAAGAACTGCGTTATCACGCCTGCATTTTTGTGTTGATCGCGTTCCGCATCACGCCCTGTTCCACAGTTTGCAAACACTCAACAAAGGCAAACCCGCTGCCCTCAATAGCACCTCAGTGGCGGCGCAGTAAATCCAATGCAGCAAGCGCTTCTTGTGAAGTCGGAATGTTCTCATCGTCTGCAGAGTCAGCCTGAGCTTCGTCTGCGGGATGTTCAGAGACTCCCGCAGCGATTTTGGCGTCCGTCAGTACAGCCATGGTCGCTGTGATGTCGTCGCCACCTACGAAGTCTTCTACAGTCATTGTTGCGGGCATGTCACCAACAAAACGCGAAAAAGTGTTCCAGGCCTCATCGAGCTCACGGAACTCTGCTTCTGCTTCATCGGGATGACCATCATCGTCACTTGATGCACGGGCCTCTGCTGGAACAAAACCTGCGTGCCAAAAGCAGTTGGCAATCGTTTCGCCATTCACGCTGTCCCATGCCGCTTTAAGCATCTGAACTGTTCCCAGCAGGTCGATCTTCAAATCCTGCTTCATACGAAGCTTCACGAGAAGAGTGTCAATCAGTCTGCTCTTGTAAACTGCCTTGAAGGCCTTGATGACGCCCTGATCTAAAGGCTGCAGCTTGGCTGTAGAGTTAGGCAGAAGAAAGCGAATATCAATGTTATTGAGTGTGACATCTATGTTGTGCGCGGTACAGTTATCAACGAGAACGCACACTTTGCGACCCTCGTGCAAGCTCACAGTCCCAATCATGCAGACACTTCGCGAAAGGTTCACGCGTAATCCAACATTTCTTGTTGGAAGCATACTCTACGGGGAGTATACGGGACCTTTTCATGCATCTCGGGGTTTTAAATCTCCCGATGACAAAGGGTCGCAGTTTCACAATGCCTTCCATGTTGGCGGCAAGCAAAACAGTGATCCGGGCCTTTCTTTGCTTCCCGCCATGGCACGGCTCTCCACGTGCGTCAAGGGTATGCCTGGGTAGCGTATGGCAAAATAGGCCTGTTTCGTCCGCATTAAAGATGTCCTTGGGCTGATATTTTGCTAGGATTTGCAGCCACTTCTCTTCCAACTTGTTCTGATGCTCTTGCAGTTAGCCATCTCACATTCGCCAGAGATCATTTTGCCCACGATGTCATAGCGTGCCTTAAACCTTTGCAGCTATCCGGAGCTGCGAAGTTTTCGGCACCGACGATACAGGCAAAGTCTTTCGCTTTTTGTTGAAGCATCAGTCCCTACACTGGTATGTTCTGAGCTCTGATATCGAAAAACCATTTGTACAGCACCTTCTCCACGTCGCTGAATGCTGGGGGCCGAAGACGCTGTGCACCTGTCCGCGTGGTCTCTTGTGCTTGTGCCTTGATGACAGGTTTGTTCTTGAGAATGGTACTCAAAGTGCTCCTAGGGATGCCAGATAAGTCCACAAGAACGCATTTCTTTTCGCCGTTCTCCACACGTTGAGTTATCTCAAGCTTGGCCTTTAAAGTCGGTGCTGCTCTTTTTTGACGTTCACCGCCATCACAGCACTACGCACATCCGCACCCCACACTCGACACGACCACCGACAGTCTCCACAGAGTGCTACGACGGCCACGCCGCTGCTAACACTAAAACGCAAAAGCAACATTCGATCACACCGCTGCTGAAGCGGCGCTGTCAGTGGTTGTCAGATGCGGACGATTTCTTTGGCTGTCAACTTTCGATGCCGACGTGGCATCTAAGGCACTGTCAGCGTCTGCGAGGTAGTCCTGAACGTTTGCTGCGCCGCACAACACACTTGTAGTCCAACGAAGCCTGCCACCTGCTATTAAGGTAAGGTAGGGCTTGGCGTCGCGAAGTTCGATATATCCGTTTTATGCCGAACCGCGTTCGCTATAGGAAGTTAAAAATACAAGTGTTTGACAAAAATATTTTGGAAGAGTTCGATATATTCAATAATTCGTTATATGTGTGTTTGTTATATCGAGGTTTGACTGTATTAGTTTTTTTTTTGTGCCCTGAAGGGTACGGCTGTTAGTTACCTTCAGGAACACTGAAGCAAATGCTGCAAATGGAAGTGGCTGCCATGGAACAAGATCAACAACATGCTTATAAAATTTGATTTTTGACATGTTATAAGCTGTACAATAAATTTTTTTTGCAATAAAAAATATGAAAAATTGACAATATTTTCTCTCACCAAATCATGCATACCAGATATGATATATATAAAAAAATTATGAAATTGGTAATCAGACTTTTTCATTTATGCTGTAACACAAGGCATGTCATAATTGAAGCAAAAAATGCCTAGCATGGGTTGGCAGGTGTGTAGGTGCATCCAGTGCTCTTGTACTCCACTGAATATATGAAATTACACAGTGCTCATTAGAGTGTTTTCAATAAATGCCATTATAATAGCCTTGATTTGTCATAAACTTTAAAGTTATAGTCTAAAGCAGTGACGCACTGAGAAATCACTGTAGAACCATCAATTAGGTGATTACTCATGTGGTCCCGATTCGAATAACAGCATGGAATGTGAGCACAGATTTAAAGAGACACCCTTCTCATTGAGAAGAAGGGTTGTTAAAAGCAGGCGAACAAGAAACATGTATCGAAATCAAGCGCCTGTGTCAAGTGTACCCACAGAAACCCCGGCAAAAAAGAGCGGCCTGATCAGCCCCCAGCATCGGTGCTGCCCCTTGTGGCTGCACCTTACGTTAAAGTTACACTGATTGACCACGTTGCACACCATCATCATCAGATGACCTCTCCTTGTTCCACTGTGGTCCACACTTTTTGACACTTCCTTTGTGGCTGAGACTTTGTCATGATGGTGTTGGCATTTTGCAATACCGCGGTTCAAAAACAAAACGTATTTGCAAACTGCACTTTTTGCGGCTATGATAGTGATTAGAAATGAACTGTCAACAGTAAGAAAAAAGGATTTTTAGCAAAACCGTGAGCTGCAAAACTCTGTTCTTTCCAGTTTCATAACGTGGTTAAAAAGAACTAACTCGAGCTGCACTTACACTCCTTAGGGATGTGGACAGCCTCTTCATCCGCCAGCCTGACCTCATGCGCCAGATTCCTGAATCTGTAGCGAATGTACAGGGCCTTGGGCTCGCCTAGGCAGGGGTCGTAGAAGCCAGGCAGGTTGCTCTGCATATGCAACAGGAAAAGATAGATCGATGTATTATATTTTTGTGAAGATGCTGACAGAAACCAAAAATCGCTTTACTACATTTACATTAAAAGCACAAAATGCTTCCAGTGCAATTTTTTTTTACTGAACTGAAAGGAAGCCAGCAAGACACAAAGTGAAAGAATAAAGAAAAATTCACTTAGGGTCAACAGGACAGTAAGCAGAATATGAACATGCAAAGAAACAAATATTCCATGACAATAGCTGCTCGAATGGCCACCATGAGACAGCACCAACTGTGCTGGTTAAGCAAACAAGGCGACCGAACCTGACAAACAAATTTTTATAGAAAAATTCATAAACAGATATTGCAGGTAACTGAGCAAGAAAGCTAACACAACTTTAACAAAAGGAACTCGCATGATGAGGAACAGAAACACATTGCTGACATCATGACCAGAAGAACACATAGTGCGCTCCTCACTGGCCCTGTTGCTACCACCATGCAACAGCTATGACAAAGTAAATACCATTTGCAGCAAAAGCAGTTATGGTATACCAGGTGGTGGCACATGAAAAATTCACTGCAGTATTGAAGATGAGATCACTGACAATGCATTTATGAGTATGCCAGGTAAAGATTACGTGCTCTCCTAACATACTGGATTGCCATCTCAACTATAAGCTTGCTGTCAGTATATATGTATGTGGCTCTGTGGCTGCACTTTTGTTATACAGTGGTTTAGGAGGATATTTCTTAAATCACTATTTGGCGATGCAAAGAACTGCACTTGGGACACTGTAGACAAGTTCTGTGACCCTAATAAGAGCAGGGGTTTTCCAACTGGGTTCTGTGGGACCCTCTAATTTCTTTGTGTACTTTTTGGTTTCCCCAAGCCCATAACATGAATGCATCAACCCCTAACTTCCGTTTCACTCACATTATTTCGTGACTAATCATAATGTGATTGCTTCCAAAAGATTGTTTCACAACACAGCCAGTCATTACTAACAAAATTTGGAAATCCTTGGGTACAGAGCATCTGGTCACTCTACGTGACTGGATGGATCTCGCTAGAGTTCCATGACTTCTGCTCTGCAAAGCTGTCTATGGCTTATGGGTGGTTTAACGTCCCAAAGCGACTCGGGCTATGAGGGACGCCGTAGTGAAGGACTCTGGAAATTTCGACTACCTGGGGTGCGTACTGACGTCGCACAATACAGGGGCCTCTGGAATTTCACTTCCATCAAAATTTCGCAGCCACGGCCGGGATCGAACCGTGTCTTTCCGGTCAGCAGCTGAGCACCATAACCATTGGGCCACTGCAACGGCAGCTGTGAACATGACTAACACTGCCACAGAACATGGCTGGATGCATGCGTCTATCATAGCAACATCATATTTTGTCACCATTGTCCCAACAAGCTTGTCTGAACAGCAGTGTGGCAGGCCCTTGCTTTAGCTACCTTGAAACAAACAGCGTCACTATTTTCACTTGCCTTGGATGCATCTGTCAAGATGATGTGTGAATCCTTCACAAGGCACTGTACAGCAACTGTGACGTCCACTACTTCCCGGACGGTTGCTCCTGGAGGACTGCATTTTGTGCAAGCAAAGGTAAATTATTGAACTGTGCAAAGTTTTTCGGCATTCCACTCCATTTATTTGTTGCGATTCGTTAAGCACGAAAAGCTGCTTGCTACAAAAGTGGTACACAAAATTATCATGAGGATGAGTACTAGAACTAAGAGGGATACTCCAGCACCAAAATGAACATATACAGATCATACAGATCCTATATGCTGTGCATTTCCCCCCTTTAAAGCAAACAAAGATTCTTTGAGCTAAATACATCACCAAAGCTCTACAATATTCTCAATAAGTGTACTCCAGATGTACTGTCAAATGACACAGTTTTGATGTAACAAAATGGTTGTTCCATTCCGTGTTCTAGTAAATGACAGAAAGAAAAGTTATGATGTGTTATGCAGCCTAATTTGTCAAAACATGAAACCCAAAATACGTAGGTATATCAAGTGTTGATGTCTTAAGCCTGCATGGCACCCTGAGCTATTTCCTACAAGTTCTTAACAACAGACCAAACAATTGGCATTAGTCATGCGCCAACAAGGCCTCTAATAACCGGCGCCTTGCATTTCACTACATAGGCAATGTACAGACCAACACTGTCTTAACAAAGTGGCAGCTCATGAGACACAGGGAGCATATTGGCACTGCAGTAGTTTGCGACAATTTAGTGCACTTGTGTCACTTTTAGGGAATTTGTAAAATACTACAACAAATCGTAGCCTATTTCAGTTTTCAAGTTTGCACCGTTCCAACTTCCCTGGGCACTTGCTAATAGCAGAATATCAGGAGAGTGAGAGGAAATAGGCAGCTATGCAGATGTGGCCACATTCACTGAAAAAGCGTGACCAACACTTGTACAGCCAAGTTTAGGCTGCTGACAAAGGATGAAAGGATGCAAAGTGCTTCCGAATGTATGTGCACTTCTTTATTAAGTTAGCATGACAAGTGCTGACAGCAACAGCAGTGCTGAAGCAGCAACATTCTCTAAGACTGTCCAACTGACCCGAAGCCAGCCGACATTTCTCAACTGTTGTCTACCCAAGTGCCAGGGATACTCCCAGGATGTATCGGACTCTGAACAGTGAGCAATCAAGGAAAGAAAATACAAAACCAGCATAGCGAACAGCATGCTATGATGGCCATTTTATTGCTACATCCCTGATCTGCCAGAAACTTGGCGAGAGGGAACGGGGGAGCTCAGGCACCACCAGAGTCATCCACCAGTTTTTATGGTTTTTTTAATTTTTTGGCATGCTTAACAGCTTACCAGACCTGCCCTGTGAATAAGAGAAAACTATCCCTCCTTTTCTAGCCTCTACTGTATTAATGCCTTGTGACATGTTTCAGGCAATCTCTCAAGACTGTTCACAGTTAAAACTGTCAACTCAGAGGTGCTCGAGATGGTTTCATGTCAGACAAATGTGTGTTTCAATGGTGGCCATCCTTTGAGCTTCATCTCTCCACATGAACGATTCCCAATGCAATGATAAATGACTTACATTGCTGGTTCATCATGAAGCATGTTGTTTACCATGCTGCAGTTGCTGTGCAGTTTCCCGAGCAGATTAATGAGGTGTTCCTTATTAGAGGTATGCGCAACAACCTTAGTCTGCGCTTTTCTCGGGAAGTGAAGTGATTTAGCCAAGGCCAGTGTGTACTTGAGGATAACATAAGAGTTTATGAATATTTGTAATCACAAGGAGGTGCGAGTTCTGTCAAATAGCGCTTCAATTGTTCTTACATATGGTGCTATTACAGGAACACTTTGTTAGTGTATACATGCGGACTTCACATTCCTTCCCCACTTTACACAGAGATTTTCATGAAGAAAACAAGCTAGTTTGCAGCAGTGGAATCAATCACCAATAACTGCGGCTGAAGCATTGAATGCACAATTGTAACATGTAACAATATAACAGTGGATAGCCTTCCGAAGTGCACAAATTTTTATCCGTAGTAGTGCGACCATCACCATCTTCACCGTCAAGTGTTACCGTGCAGTTTTCATTGTTACTGTAATTCACATGACATAAGCAAAGTGCAAAACGGATTATTTGTCGTGGCGAAAAATTCCAGTTAAAGGGTGATCGTCTGATGCAACTTCGAGCTCCTTTGTCCAGCATAACCGCTCTTAAATGCTTTCAAAGACGGCACCACTTTAATCAGCATCCATCTGATGATTCTTCTAAGGGTGGCATGCTTGCCTGTTACCCTCAACCAGGAGCATACCCTGCATGATCCTGCATGTAAATGCGCATATATACCACAGCCTTTCAAACATATACAGTCGTGCCTCGTTATTAAGGACACTTTGGTTCCCGAGCAAAATTGAGAGAGTCCTCCATAATAACAAATCACGAAGAAAAACAAAAACATGCTGTGATTAAGGCCCGCTTCTGTGCATACTGCTGTCCAGCAAGTTGAACACAGACATGATTTTCAGATCTACAAGCCCATTATCCTGGTAGCCATTGTGCTTAAAATAATGTGGTGCAGCTTGATACGCCTAGTGGGCAACGAAATGCTTGATGGCATCTCACGGCTAAATGACCTAACTACTAATGCGGCTGTCTGCATTTCACAAACCACTACAACGTATCAGTACTCAGTAAGCTGACAACTGCTGGATGCAGCTTTCTACGATGCACGCGCTGAAGAGGGAGTTTTCATCGCATGCAATATGGAAAATAGTGAGTTGCACTGTAAAGCATGAAACCATCAAGGAAAAGAGCCATCACTCAGCCATTAGCGCTTTTTCGCTCCATTCCTCTGGTGTTCAGCGCTCGAAATGCAGAAATTGAAACACCGGGTTGCAGCAGCAAAGATTTTGTTCTCATCTCTGTCCATACTAATGAGACAAAAATAAATGGGCCTGATTGTGCATTAAGCATTTTTCTCTGCCCACTGTCTGGACAGTGAGTTCAAATATTAACGGGGCATAAATACAGCGAAAAAGTTTGGTCTCCAGAAAAACTGTTCATAATTCAAGTCACCTATATTAACGGGGGTCGTATTAATGAGGCACGACTGTATTGGCTTCAATATGACGTTTCATATTTTCACATCCTTCTCTAAGCTGTACTCACCACTTGTTAACAGAGGGTGGACTTCGAACCTGCCGTGTGAAGTAAGAACATAATTTTAAAAACTTTTGCTTACATCTATTTCTACGGGCCCCAATCACCGCCGGTACCCCCACTTGGCAAGAGCAGTGCCGTCGCATCTTGGCTATGCCATGGAATGGTGTTGGTCTATACATATCTGGCGATATTTTTTGCATCTAAGACGCCTGCATAGCTTCTCCGAGCGCATCTCATATGACAAAAAGAAAAAGACCAAAGATTATTACAGGACTTCAGCAAAGAGAACAAGATAATGACAAGTTTGTCCTGCAGCAATGTGGCCAGCCAGAAACAAGTAAAAGGACTTACGAGTTGTTCTCTTGTTCTTCACTGAAGTTTCCATAAAGGGCCTCAATGACGACAAGCCCACCCCGTGCCTCCTCATTACTCTTGATTCGGATGTATGTCTCATGCATGAGGGCCACCTGCAATCGTAAGCATGTGGCACCAGATGCTGCTGACAACATGCAATGATTGCTACAAACACTTGCACTACACTCAACACAACAACTCAACACTGTCTTGCACTACACTCAACAGGTACCGAACATTTGCTCGAATTATGTGCAGCTTGAATCTAGGGGAACCTTTTCAATACACTTAATGTTGACAGGACCAGAGCATGACTTTGAACAAACCATAGTTCAAATTAAGCAAGTTCAGATTAATAAGAGTTCACTACAACCTGCTACAAAAACAGAAAGACAGTGGCAGTTATTTTGCATTAAACATTAGTTCTTGATTACAAGCAACATCTCACTGCAGGCATACACATTTGTAGCCATTATTGCCAAGTCTTTAATTTGGGGCTACTTTAAGGGGCAGGCTTTTATTAAAAGCAAACAATGACTTCCACTGATGAAATTAATGATATTGTGACGAAGAAGACGAACTGTGCAGTGGCGCAGGCAGGAGCGCTCGCGCTAGGCTACCGGCCATTAAATCATCTCATTTCCATCGATCATCGTGTCTCTTTCTTCGGCTGGCCGCCACGTAACATTTGGTGGAGCTTGCGGGGTACCATCGACATCCTGGTCCGGGGAGCTTCGGCGTCCTGCGTCAGCCGTGGTCGTCAGCCCTGAGTTCTTGGCGTGCGTCGCTTGGCCGTGCCCCAGCCTTTCAGACCCGAACCGACCTCGCCGTTGTTCCCCCTGCACCGTCCCCCGCCCCGACCACTCAACATGACGAACTGAACCCGACGCAAGGACCTGACCTATCGACCCCACCGACCCGAGATGGCGCTTACACCTGAAGACACCGATCCCCTGCCCAGGCCGTTCGGCGCGTCCTGGGAACTCGACCGTCAGCTCTTGGCGACCTGCGGCCGGAAGCTTCAAGGCCAGGAATCATTCAGCCATCTTATTCATCGTGGCGGCCAGCACCTCACCCCTTTTTCGTTCCTGTCCAACCATCCTCTTAAGCCAGTAACCACTTCGCGCGTCTCTTTGTCACCGATCGAGACGATCGCTCGGTGGCCCCGGGTAGTGTGACGAAGAAGACGAACTGTGCAGTGGCGCGGGCAGGAGCGCTCGCGCTAGGCTACCGGCCATTAAATCATCTCATTTCCATCGATCATCGTGTCTCTTTCTTCGGCTGGCCGCCACGTAACACGTTAGCAGTCTGTAGCCACTAAATGCTAGGCTTTGCCAAATAGTGACCTTAAAATGGTGATGAAAAACCGTAACAATGTTGTACACAACCACACTCTGTATGTGTTATTTCCTGCCTCCAGGTGAGGCAGCACATTGCATTTCAATAGCATGACGAGAAGGATTGTATCACCAGAGCATACTGAGGACAGCCACCCCATTGGGGACGTTTACAGGAGAGGAGCAGTGTGCAGTAATTTATTGACAGGTGACAAGGGAGGGTGAAAAACCAGCTGATGTTCATCCACAAAAGAAAATGCAGTGTTGGGCTGCCTTTCCTCTCAATCTCTGCTGCTTCGGCACATCTAGGAACCACGCACAAAGTTTAAAAGTGGAGCTTCAGCACTGGCTTATGCAAACTGTCCTGGATGCCCGCATTTTGCAGATACACTGGTCATTTTCACTGCCGTGGAAACAATGACCAAGGACAATCGGCAAATTACTGTCGAAGAGCTGGAGCAGGGACTGAAGATCAACACACTGAATCAATTGTGGCGACTTGCGATATCACTCAAGTATCTGCCAGGTGTGTGCCAAGATATCTTACTCATGAACTGAAGGAATGCTGACTCTGTATGTATGAGACGCCGTTATTGTGCTTATAGTGTTGTAGTGACAAAAGATGAAAGCTTGGTGTACTACTTCCGGCCAGAGACTAAACGAGCAAGCAAGGAAAGGCAGAATGCATAGTCTCCGAGGCCAAAGGAGTTCCAAATGTCACCGCTGGCCAGTAAAGTGATTCTGACACTGTTCTCAGTCTGTAGTGGGCTAATCGAAGCGTTACATGCCCACAAGACTCACTGTAAACAGCAGTTCATGCTATAATATGCTCAAGAGCCACCTGAAAGCTGCAATAGAAAACAACGTCATGGCTTGCTGATTTCTGGTGTGCTACTGCAGAAGGATAACATATGGCCACAAAGCTCATGCAATGACACAGATCACAAATCTCTGTCTGGTGTGTATATTCCGCAGCCAGTGAAATCATGCTAAGTAGCACCTGGTGACCACACTCTAAACAGAAAAGAGTGAAAAGGGAGTAAGCTGTCATCTAGTGCACCCTTTTATAAATAGTTTGCCCTTTTTACTCCCATACAGTCGTAATCGACTATATCTCTGGGCCCCTTAAGCAAGCACTCGGCGGCAAGACATTCAGCAAAAATGAACAGCTGAAAGGTGCGGTGAATATATGAATGCATGTAAACTGGGAGAGTTTTTCTTTTCTGGAATCAAGGCACTAGCGAAGCGCTGGCGCACCTGCATTGGACGTGCTGGAGACTTGAAAAGTGATAAAATATTTTTCTGCCTAAATGCAAATTTTTGCAAAATAAAAAATTATTAAGGTTACTTTTTGACTGTCCCTTGCACATATATATATATATATATATATATAGCAGACAAGGCAAATGAAATGAGGGGCTCGTTTCACAAGCATATGAAGGAAGCCAACAGTCATGGAAACCCAAGTGCACAGGGGAATGCTTCTACTTTTTTTTTCTAATTTGTAGTGCCAACCATATGGAGAATAATACTTCAATTAAATCTGTCGCTTAAAGAAAATTACTTGCAAAGCAGGAGAAAAAACAACCATGCCGCCGGTGGGATCCGAACCCACGAGCTCCGAATATCGCGTCCGGTGCTCTACCAACTGAGCTACAGCGATGGCTGTCCAATCTGCTGCTTTCGTCAGTATTTATGTTTTGCGTGTAAGCGAACCTTGAGAGTGTTCACCAGCGCCACCCTCGTCCATAGCGGTGGACGTAGCACGTCCTGTAATACCGCAAGTGTGACGTAGAACGTCATCTAATGGCGAGAGCAAAAACTGTGCGAGAGCCCTCTTATGCTACCTATGGCATCAAGACTGCCAGAACCGAGACCCCAGTTAAGCTATTAGCAGGCAAACAAATGAAATGAAGGGCTCGTTTGACAAACATATTAAGGAAACCAACAGTCACCGAAAACCCAGATGCTTAGGGGAATTTTTTTCAATTTTTTTTTAAATTTCTAGTGCCAATCAATTGCCTTTAAAGAAAATTACTTTAAAGCAGCAGAAAAAACAACCATGCCGCCGGTGGGATCCGAACCCACGACCTCCGAATATTGCGTCCGGTGCTCTTACCAACCGGACGCGATATTCGGAGGTCGTGGGTGTTGGAGCGGTGCTGGAGCGCGACGGTGCTGGAGCGCGACGCATGGTGTCAGCTATGGTCACTTGTTGAAATCGGAGTTCCTCTCACGTCAGTTCGCGCTTTATCGTCATGAAACTTTCATGTGGTACTGCCAAATTTCGGGTAACTCAGCACTAGCTAGCATATATTGTGTAGCCAGTTCGTTACATCAAGGTCAACCGCAGCAACACCTTCGTTACATGGAGGTCTCGAATACACGCGCTTCAATGGGGGCGGCATTGGGGAATTGAGAAACTTCGTAATATCAAGGAATTTGCTATATGGAGGTTCGTTACATCCAGGCTTATCTGTACTAACGTAAGAACTAAGAAAAGCGCACCAGTTACTCACCAACTGAACTGCAATGCACTCTGACCTAGTGCCTCATTTCATTTCAGAGGCTGTACATATTCGCGAATAAAAGAGATTGCGTATATAAGAAAGGAGCCCACAAATTCGCTTATCCAGGTGCTAAACTGCACTTTTGTGTGTAGACAGAACTGCACATCATACACAGGTGATACCGAAAACGCTAACATGAGCTGCATACTTCCAGTATAAGGGACTACACAAAATCTTACCGCTGCCTCAGCTTCTTTTCTCCTCTCTGCCAACTTGGCTGCGTTGGCCTCACGAGCTCGTTTCGCCTCCCTGGGGAAAAAAAAAAAAGGAAGAAAGAAAAGACAGCTGAGATGTTATTACTCTGTCTAATCACAAAGGGTAGCAGCTTAGTGCCATATGGCGGTTGGCAAAAGAACTCAACTGCATTACAATTGATGTCACCCCTATTTTCCTATCAGAGCTGCCAAGCTCATTTTCCTCCTTGGCTTCACCAACTTGCCTTGACGTTCCTTTCGCAAACCCATTTTGCTCAATTCCACCACTTCTGTAACCCGCTTGAGCTATAACATTGATGTCCCCAGGGAAAAGCCGATTTTTGATTTCCAAATCAGTTTCATTAAATTTCACTCCTGAAGACCAGTAGAGTGTTGGTTGGCTCTGAGCATTTAAACGCTGACAATGTTTTTTGTAAAAATGAAATCAAAGACGCATGCTCTCCCAGGCTACTATGACAAGATCCATAACAAAAACTCATTACATGTCAAAAAGTGCAGAGCATTCTGTTTTAATGTGGTAGTTGCTCCCATCACATGAAAATGGCAGTTTTCCAACCCCACAACACAGCAGAATGTGTACAGCACGTTCAATGTTGAAGCCTTGTGCTGCAGTCTATGAACCACGGAATCTGCTGCAAAGCATCGTATTATCAATTTAATGCGATAACATTTAGATCGTTGTCTCGCGAAAAATTTCCAGCTTCTCTGCCATTAAGTTCCCTGTTTGGTCGAGAGGGTTGTAACGTCAACACCACGTGACCATCAGTAGAGCAACTGGGCACTGCCAGATTTAAAATTCTTAGGACCCTGAAAATTTAGAAGTTTGGATATGCTTTACTATATGCAGAATGCAGCTACACAAAATTTATTGGAATTTCAGGTTGCATAAGGGAATCAAACAAGCACTGCAGTCTAAAAAAAAGAGACTCTAAAGAGTGGTAATTTTCTAAACATTCAGAAATTTTATATGTGGAACACTTTTTACTCACTCAAAAAACAAGTCATAGCAAGCAAAATGCGATATTTTTCTAAAATGTGCTGCCTTTTCATAAGCATTTATGGCGCCAGGAACGATTGCCATTATGATGTGCTGTGGAACACAATATTTGGATGTAATCAGAGGTGGCGGCAAAGCATTGTTATCTTGGTCAAAGCTATTGCTTGCAGTAAAAACATGAATGACAACTGTTGAAGCAGTACTCCAGCAGAAAATTGTCTCTTTGCAAGTGTTTGTTTATTTTATTTTTTATTTAGCAATACTTCCAGGTCGTAGTCATGGTCGTAGTCAGCATAACACTACACCTGACAACTGTGGCAGGTAGTAGCAGAGCAAACCACCACCTGCCACAGCGAGAGTGGAGGAATGGACAACCGGAAGGTGGCCGCCATGGGAAAATCCCGGAGGGGGCTAGCAGGGTAACAGGCCACCTGCCAGCAGTGGCAGGTGGCATGCGAAGAATAATAATAATAATTGGTTTTGGGGGAAAGGAAATGGCGCAGTATCTGTCTCATATATCCTTGGACACCTGAACCCCACCTGAACCCACCATAAGGGAAGGGATGAAGGAGGGAGTGAAAGGAGAAAGCAAGAGGTGCCCTGGTGGAGGGCTCCGCCGCGGTCGTTTTATGGAGGAAAAAGTGTGCTGTGCTATGTCAGTGCACTCAAATTTCGGATTACCCACTATCGTAACCCTCTGTCATTTTTTTCTTTTCTTGACGTGAAAAGCTTCCCTGCGCCAGCTTTTGGAGCTGTCAGCGGGGCCGCAAGTTTGACCTTGAATGTAGGTAGAGGTCAAACCATGAGCATAACTGGTGGTAGTCAGGTTCGACACATGATGTCAGCTACAGCAGCGACACCAGCGGCTGTTACACCAACTATCTCAACTTTGACCTTTGACCTTGACCTTGCCCTCTGGTCAAGTGGGAAAGTGTCTGCACACAGCATCACATGAGCAGGTTATGAAAGGGTTCAGCAGGAACACTAGGCTAGGTGACACCAGGCTAGGTGTGATCAATGCAATGCCTGCCATGGAGACCCACACAAAAACCAACCAACCACCCCACCGCAGGAAAGGAAAGGAAAATGAAATAAAGTTGGTTTTAAGGAAAGCAAATGAGGCCTGTCTCACATATCTGGGTGGACACCCAAACCATGAGGTAGGGGAAGGAAAGTGAAATGAAAGTTGGTTTTAAGGAAAGGAAATTAGGCCTGTCTCACATATCTGGGTGGACACCCACCCAGGAAAATTGGTTTTCCCAGGTTGGAACCTGACCACACCACAGCAGCTGCATTTCCATGGAGGCAAAATGCTAAGGCGCCCCTGTACAACTGTACAACTCAGTGCACCTTAAAGATCCCCAGGATCAGTGCACCTTAATGATCCCCAGGCGGTGGAAATTATCCAAAACCCTTCACTACAGAACCTCTTTCTTCCTTTCTTCTTTCACTCTCCTTTATTCCTTCCATTGCAGCCCAATTCAGGTGTCCACATGTGAGACAGATACTGCAGTTGGCATTTCCTTTCACCAAAAACAAACTTCTTTTTCAATTTGGCTTTCTGAAATTATCTGTGGGTTTGCGCCTTGTCGTGTGGAGTTTCATGCTGCAAAAGTTGTATCACGAGCATGCTGCGAAAATATACAGGATGCATGTGCTACTTTTTAGATTTCACCATGCTTTCACTGCTTCCTTTTCTCTTTCGTTCCATAAAGTGTTGACCTGATTTGAATAACCAATGACATGTTTTTCTGTGAAGTATATTTTTCTGTTGCTTTTTTGTTATCATTTTTTCATTTCCTCATTGTCTTTTCTAATGATTTTTGTGTATGTATGTTGCCTGCTGCCCTGCAATGTAGGGGCTGAGGGGCATGTCAAGCCACAATTTCTGGCTTTTTTTCCTCGACCCTCCCCATGTATACATGGGGAATGAATTGAATTGAATTTGGTTCCACATCTCCTGACTGACCACAGTGGCAATATAGGAGAAACATTAAAACACAAAAGCCCCCCTTGTGCTGTGCTGTGAAATGTCGGTGCACATTAAAGATCCTCAGGTGGTCGAAATTATTCCACAGCCCTCCACTACAGCACCTCTTTCTTCTATCCCTCCCTCCTTTATCCCTTCCCTTACAGCACAGTTCCCAGATATGGGGCAGACACTTACCCTAACAACCAATTTTCAATTTTTTCAAATCTCCATATAAGGGCCAATAATATTGTTGTAAATATTACCAAAGCTATATTAAATATATACTGTCTTGTGTGAGCCCCTTTAATGTCTTTTCCAAGAAAGCAAGATGTTTAACAAATAATAAAAATGCCTACTACTGTGTGTGTGTCAGTATGGCTATCTATGGAAACCGCCAACAAATATAGCCAGGGAGATGCAGCTTTTCCCTATTGACCAGGGTTAACCAGAGCTAAACCACCAGCAATCTTTTTTTTTAGGGATGCGAGGCATTTTATAAATAGACCTTTGGATAATCCAGGCATTTCTTCTGGTCCCTTGAAATTTGAATTCATAAGGTTTCACTAGCTATCGTGCTATTTTTAATTTCCAGTCAGGTGTCATTTCATGGATTTCATTTTGCATGACCGCACTACAGGCTGCATACTGTTAGGCTGTCTAAACAAGTAGTGCAGATTCTTGTGTACACCTTGTTTTTTTATATAGTGTTAAGTCAGCCTAGTTTTTATTTAAGTTCCAAAATTCATGCACTACACTGAAAAAAAAAGGGGGGGGGGCCACAACATCTGCCTGTTAATCTTTTCTGAAATATTTTTCTTACTCAACAGACATTCAATATTTGATTCTATACTCGAAGCCATTTTTCCTTCATATTCGTATTTGAAAATTCCAATATTAGCACGTCCCTAATTTTTATTTTCAGTCTTTATCATGAAAAAAAAAATGAAAAAGGGGAGAAGTATAAAATGAGAAAGTAAGCAAACACGGCATCCCAAATATATGTTTCAGTGCTTTCAAATAACATTTATAGTGCTGCAGGTGAGATGACTCACTTTGAACCTATATGTATTACTCCTTTTCTCCTTTTAGCTTCTGCACCTGGTTAATTAAGTTATCGACTAAGACAAGATATACAGTGGGCGCAACGGTTGAAGAAAAGTCATGAGTGAAATTGCCAGAGTCTATTCTGGCACATGAAATTCAATTCTGATCAAGTACAGTTGACTGTCAATAATTTGAACTCTAAGCTTACTAAAACTTTTTTCGATCGTGCATGGTTTAAACAAGCGCAGCTGTTTTGATACACTTGATCTAGATGAAATAAAAAAAAAGTTACAGCAAGCAGGATTTTCGAATTAAGGTTAAAATTAACAAAAGTTCACCACATTTACCTTTACAACTAAAAGCCTAGTACTTTTTCAGTACTTGAACATTTAGAGTCTGGTTGTGTATTAGTAACCATAGTTCTCTTCCTCCCAGCATGAATAAAAGGACATATGATAACAGACAAATAAAAAAACAGACAAGGAAGATGTCATATTTTTCTTTCTCCACTGCTAACGACAATGAGGAAGATGAAGTGCCCACCTTTGTTTTTGTCTCTCCATGTAAGGCACAATGACAAATGTCTGCAGGACGTACCACGCCACAAGGGGGGTCACCGTTCCATAGAATATGGCACTAGGAAGGGGCTCCTCCGAGAGCAGGATGGGGAATATGTAGCTCTGAGAGGCTCGGTTCAACCTAGAATGAAGGAACACACATAACGGGCGCCAGCTGGCGTGACTTACGAAATGTGCAAGACTGGGGCTGCACACAGCAAATTTATTTAGCTCTGAGATAAACATCCTATCAGTTTGGGTATTAATAAAAGAATGAATAATAATATCATCCAGTTCACACCAAGCAAAGCACTACAGAGTTCTGGGATAAACAGTGTAAATAAGCTGTGAAAACTGGTTAACCAAATGCTTTTAACCAGTGGGTAAGCTTTTCAGAAGGTGGCACCTTGGGCTAAATCGCTTTCAAAAAAACATGCTGGCCATGGGGGGTGACTGGGGGGACCTTTGTTTACAAACAATGTCAATTTAACTGGGTTGAAACTGATGGGGACTGCTACGCCTCACTGTTGAAAGGTATCTCCTGTTAATGATGACGAAAACAGCACTGCCTACACAGAATCACACTGTGTACTCTTCAGCTACACTCGATCCCGGATACCATACCAAACCCGGATATATCAAATTACTCATTATATTGAACAGCCAAAACATCCACATGAAAAATATCGTGCTAACGTACAGGACCACTATTTGCGTTTATGAAACTTTCTTTCAGCGGAACATTCTTTATCTCGAACGGTGTGCCATTACCTTGCAAGTAGCACATCTTCTAACGGTGTTCCTGAATTAACTTTTCGCACACCGAGTCAAGAAGGTTGCAAGACCTTGGGCACATGTTAGCAGTGCTAGCCATGCAAAGACGCTGTGAAACTGTGTGATGAGGAGAATGTGGGGTGTGGTTTGGGGTAGCCCTCGGTATGATGTGCCCATTTCCATTGCACCACCGCTGTCATGCGGGGAAGCCGGCTTTCGGTACACCGGCTGTAATGTAGTGAAGCCAACCTAGCTCACCAAAGGCCAGTGGCGGCTCTCGCCTGGTTTGCTTTGCAACTGGAGGCAATGAGGAAACCAACTGTACCTTGATCTTAATGTTAGATTGTTCTGGTTACAGTGTACTGGTAAGAGGATTAGGCCTCTCGTAATAGATGGTGACTAGATCCAAACTTGCCTGCTCCGGCTTTAATGAGAACCAGGCTAGGCCTCAGGATACCTAGCCAGTGGCATGCTACTGGAGTCCTGAACTGAGGACTCTGCCCACAAGGACCGGTCTCCCAGTCACCCTTCCTTTTAATGAAATAAAATGTTTTCACCATAATCCACACCATACTGACAGTATGCTGGCGGGTGGGATGCCACTGAAGGAAGCATGTTGCTAACTTGAGTGCATCACATTGTTGCACCTAGGTTAGGTAAACTTACCTGTTGCCATGTGCATACATTGCATTATCAATATATCCAAGTATTTCAAGATCACCTTTCAGTTCTATATATCTTGAACTGAATACATTGCTGGCAGGAGAGATTTCATTATGAGTAACCTCATACCACCATGCGCCATCAGCCTATGAACACTAGAGAAGATCTAAACATAAGATGCCCATTACCTGTTTCCTTCATTGCTTACAATCAGCTGGCATTCTTTATGGCTTCAGCTGTATTAGGATGGCTTTTATTAGGTTAACAGAAATAAAACAACCACATGTGTTGACTTTCGTATTCGAGAGAAAAGTGTATTCGTGAGCAGGTAGTCATGAAATGAAAAAGACGCTAGCACGGCCATTTACTATGAATGAGATGCTGCAAGAATCACAGGTACTGCATCTGGTCAAAAGCATGTCACTTCGACAGCAAATAACTTCCTTGTATCTCCCACTACTCTACTCTAGCAATGATGAACAGAGAGGGGAAAGGTCAACATGTAGGGTAAAAGAACCAGAAGTTTCACCAAAAGGTTGATTGCATTGCTTTAGAGGACAGCTGGACAACATAGCAAGGAAGTATTTATTAAGAGAGCACTCCTCCAGTACTCATGTGCAGAGTTACTAAGTGGATGAATACCACCACGAATGATGACGAAGGCAAGACTAGCACAAGAGAGAAATGCACACTGCAGTTTCCAAAGCAACATTTCATGCCAGATGGCACTGTAACTAGCAGCTTACTAATCTCTTACTGCACACTGAAATTAGACATACCATATATAATCGCGTAATGAACCCACTCGTATAATGAAGCCGCCCTCAGCTTTTGCCATCCAAATTTTACTTTTTTTTTTTTGCTTTTGGCCCTTTGTAAAAGGCCCTCAGTTTTCAAGCCATCTGCAGCGCAGACCCTGGCAATGCACCAAGATGCTGCCCGCCAATAACATCATCGCTTGTTTATCTTTTGAGGTTTTGAGGAGAGCTCCTGCCAGAGAGGGGGTGGGCGGGGGCCGCACTCGGTGAGCTTGGCAGAGCACCGAGACGTTGTGTGCTCTAAGCTAAGGCTTAAACATTTGCATTACACACTGGTAACCATCCTGTGTGTTTTTTTAACCTTGCATAAAAAAATGCATACGTTGCTTTCAGGGCCAGTGTTCAGCATGTTCGCGTTCTCACCACGATTGGCTGGCGCCGCCGGCTACCACAAAATTGTCGGATCGCATCAAAGTGAATGATGATAAACACCAGTGGCACAAACAAATTTAACCACGTGCGTTTGTTCATGACGGAAGGGCGGTCGGAGGTATGATGTGAAATTTATAACCTTCCAAAAAAACTGCTGAACCTTTTTTTCCCGCGTAATGAAAGCTCCCTTCAAATTGATGTCAACATTTCTGTAACATGGTCTGTGTTACTGCTAGAATCAATTCTGATTGCTCGGAGGATGCTGTTTTAAGGTGTTGTTACATGGCTGTCCCAGCACAAGGCATGAACGTGCCGAGGCAGCGAAAATTTTTCGCGTCGGGTTTTCCAAACAGTGCGATGTACAGCTGTCTGTTACCCATCATCAGTTTTTCCTAAACTTCTGCCATCCAAATCAGTAGAACCACACTTTTTGTCGGCTTCTGCATGATACCAAGTTATAGCATCTTTCAGTCACAACTGACATTAGTAAGCTTATAGTCGAATGCACAAATCCATTAACAATGGGGCAGTTGGTTGATATTGATTTACTGCCCTCAAAATTTTCTGCGAAGGCTCTGTTAAAGCCCTTTATATTCTTACAAGGTCTGAACAGTGCAAATGCTGCTGGAAAAGCTCACAACAATTTCATGCATGTGCCTGGCTTTATGTCATGCCACTGATGTTCACATGGATGCCATATCAAGGGGCTACTAACCTGAGTTTTAGCGTGATGCCCGAGGGAATACCAATGACCATTGTTGCCCCGACTGTGTTGTGCTGGGATATTTTTCTCTCACAACCATATTCCACAATGGCTCCAAAGGTGCCAATTCTGAAAAAAAAGAAGAAAAAAAAGAGACAAGAAAGAAATGTTAAACAGATGACAAAGCCTCTTTCATATAGCTCACTAAGAAGCAGGCTGAGCACAAAACACACAGCAGTAAACTCTGTTAAAAAGCTTCATGAAGGTAAGAAATTTTAAAGTGTATGAAGCCCACTGGCTCCTTATGAACAAAGTCGCACAATGATCTAGTTGAAGATAGTCATTCATTTCCTACACTATGACAGGTTGTCTTTCTTAAGAGAAGTGAGGCATGTGCAGTATGCAACAAAGAAATACACTGGAAGCATTTGTTTGGACACTGGTTGAAGCAACAGGCTGCAAAGCAAAGTTGAGGCACAGCAGTGCATTGCATATTAATGTGATAGTGTTAGAAACATCACAGAAAAAACACAGCGTGGTTAGTCACACAAAAAAAAGAAAGACACAGAAAGGTTAGTCATAAAATTCGCTGACTGGCCGAGACAGCGATGACATCATAGGGTTATGTGGAGAACGGGATACGTGGCACCATGACACAACGTGACAAGGCCAAGTCTGCAGGTGTGCTGGTCGCCAGACATGGGCGATAACTGTGACGGCATTGGCGGCAGTTGTCAGCTGCACTTGAAGTGTGCAGATGTGTCTAGACAGCTGCACATATCAGGCTGGAATGAAGCCAGAACAAACGCTGTGTGTCTACCTCAGGGGCAATCCCCACAACCAGAGAGGGCGACCACGGAAGATGGTGCTGAAGATGGTGCATCGGCGGCTGCACAGGCTCAGCGTATGTGGCCAACAGCCATGACGGAGGAGGAGCGGCAGGCCGAGCAGACTTCAGACTTTAATGCTATTAAATTCTCAACGCGCAACGTAATTAAGAGTCCCCTAAATTTTTATCAGTGTTCTGGCACCATGTGTCCAGCTTTTCCATATTCACAGCAGAATAGGCATAATGAAACATGTGATCTGACCAGGCAAATATTGCGGCACATCATGATCGGACTTCTTTCAGGCTTATTTTATATCTGCAGCCATAGAAAGCAGAGGGCAAATGAGAATTGACAAAAGTTTATGCAACACAGTAAGCGTACATGAGAAAGGTGTGCAATTCTGTATGTTCACAGTGTATTCTTGAAGGACAAGTGTAGTATTATATCCAAGTTTAAAGCACCAACATAACAACAAGAGTTATAGCCATTTTATGTGATTTCGCTTCTCACATAAAAGCTCGTGTATCAGACATCGCGGCATCCTGGCATTGTGGCAGTCATTAGCTAACTGCTGCACAATGTGCAATGACACTAGTAGTGGCATGAAGATATACTGAGAAGACTCATACCTCACTTTCATTAATGTACCTCCACTGGGACAACCTTTTCAAAGGAGGGCTCTTTCTGCGTGTACTGCTCTTGGAAAGTTTCGAGAAAACACACGGGTGGGGCGGGGGGAGTGTGCATACTTGAAACAGTGCGAATGAGACACAGATGCACAGATGCACAAGATGATGGGGGGGGGTTGTTGGATGCGAAGGGGCGTCGTTTGTTTCACATAAAAAAGTACTAGTGCATAAATGTATGCCCTTCTATAAACGAGCACACTCTTACACTGTCGAACAATGGCACCAAACTCTGTATCAGTACTGACACCTATTAAGGCAAAAGCCTTTAATGGCTCATGCTCGCGACAGTTTCCATCCGTGCGTCTTTCTGTTACACTCTTCAGCAGCTTGATATGAAAAAAAAAACCCTTTGTGCACAATTGGATTCAAACCACCATCCTTCTATTCCGCAGCCGAGCGTGCTAACGACTATGCTACTTCCTGCCAACGCATATGTAGTTCTCCTTGTCTAGGACGCTCGAGAGAGTTTGCAGAAAGGCGTCGAATCAGACGGATGCCTCCCAAATGCCCTCTAGTGTCTCCAGAATTTAAGATTAAAAAACAATTGTGTGCTTAATCAACATCTTAACCACACATCAGTGACACAAGCAGAAATACCGGGCTAAAGGCTTCCGCCTCACCAAACTTAAGGTCAACAAAGTGGCCCCCTGAATTTCTTAGGGCATTTTCTTATACTGCTCGGGCATTTTGTACCATTAGCCCACAGTGTTTGGAGGAATCCCTGAATGTGCTGTAGGCTTCAAACAAGGAAAAAATTACACTACTATAACACCCACTGGATCAGGATGAATAATTCTTAAACTAAAAAACTGATAATTTTTTGCACCTTTGCTTTGTAGCCATATCGATGTGGTCCATTGGGTGTAAACAGTAATTATTTCATTCGCACCAGATTTCCAATTAACAAAGCAGGTGGCCTAGACTTTTTAACAGCTTGCAGGGTCACAGATCAACCAAGAAATGAACACAAAGCGAAGGGAAGGTGTGCAGTAAAGATTCAAACCACAAACTGTCGTGAAACAAATATGTCAGTAGAGTTACAGGATTTTGATGTATCTGTGCAGAAACAGGAATATTAGTTTTTTTTTCCAGTTTGTGAAGTTCCAACTTCAAAACCGCATAACCCAACTTCTGTGATAGGCAGGACAGTAATTTTACCTTTATTGCATTGCTTGACGTTAAGAGAAACCAATGGTATGCATTCTAGCCAGTTCTTAGCAGTAAAATTTCATAAACGCTCTTGGTAAAAGTTACGTAACATAATACATAAGTGTGCAAAAGCTTGCCTTACATAAAACTAAATGACATATTTGGAATCGGCAAGCAAAAATAGATGTTCCCTGAAGGTTTCATAAATTGATTTCATTAGTAAATTTTTTTTCGGAAATCTACTTCCGCCCTTAAGAATTAGAACAAAGAATGAAAAGGAGAAGAAGCCCTTTAAAAATGCCCCCGAGTTCTTGAGCATTAACGTCAGTTTAATTCTATAGGTTAATATTATTAGGAAACAACAAGCGACAACATATTCCCAGAAAACTTGTCACAAACATTTCAAGATGACACACTTCTTGCCAACTTACTTGATGCTCCCTTTTAACCGGCCTTCATCAGGAAATTTGTATGTGTAGCTGACCATAGCAAATGTGTTTGGGATTCCAAACTGATTGGGAAAAAGAAGAAAAGTCAAGCAAGATAAATCACCAAGAAAGACAAAAAAAGCCATGGCACGAACAAGATTCTCACAGAAGAATTTAAACTTAAGTGCAGAGAAGACAATTTGGGTGGCCAAACTCTACCATGCATTGAAAAATGACACAGAATGTTACAAGCTATTGCCATTCCCTTTCTGCACTATACTCCGTTTCATACATCATGTGCAACGTGAAAGGTATGGAAGTAGTCCGCATGGAAAAATAAAGGGAGGCGTGTTACTCCGCGCTTGTTCTGTCGCCGAGTAGTCTAAGGCATGAGAAAGCGACAGCTTACCGTCAGCAGTAAGAGTGCATTTAATCAAGCTGATGACAAATGCGTCATGTATTAAGCCTGCAGGCAAAGCCTTTAATATGTTTCGCTCGCCACAAGGAGTGCACTACCTTTTGGTCACGGATGCAGGCAGCGCAAACAAGAGCGCTAGCTTTGACAGCGTTGCACCTGATGTATGAAATGGAGTATAAAAGTACTGTAAACTTGGCACTCTGGAGGATGCTCACTACAGCAAGATTACGGTATTTTTATTCAGTGTCACGATAATAAAACTTTCACACTGGTCACTGAGAAAGCGATTGCGAAGAACTCGCTGAATTTTCAATGCCTTCCAAGGCGAAAAAGTGACAGATACGGCTGTCTCACATTCTCACTGGTGAGCAAGTACTAGATGGCCATTTTTAAGCTATGCCCTACTACGATGCAACACCATTTACCTCCCAAGAATATATATGCATGTAGCCATCACTTTACAGAGATATTGAATAAAATATTCAGAAAGCATGACATTTTTATCACGAGATGTGACTACCGAGGTATGCAGTCAGCATTCTGGTTACTTTTGAGTGCATGGCTCTATTTTTGACGCTTCATGAGCAGCCGCTGGGGCAGCACTCCGCACGGTTCTGGCTAAGAGCTGGTGGACATGATGTCAAGCCCACCCTCAGCAGCGCCGTATGCAAGCTGGCTGGCACTGTGCAGTTCATGATTTCCAAAGTCAAGCCATGCTTGCAAAGGTTTATGCTGAACCTTGCATGAAAGCGCGATGACTTCGAAAGGTCAAACAGTGCTTTATGTGTGGTACCATGCATGGAAGCCAGATATAAATGCGGTTTCTGTGGGTCAGGCAATGCATCACAACCTCACCCCTGCCCAGAACTCCAAGACAGTGCCTGTTCCTCCTACGGGCGTGAGATGGCCCTACTGGTACCATCTTTACAAAATGCTGCTCTTTTGGTTTGCCACTGCTGTAGACGGTGGAAATTTCTGATCAATTCTGATTGAATCGGGCAAGTCGTCATCCAAAGTTTCCAACCATGAGATGCAGGCAGTGAATAAGAGTGGACATGAGGAAGCAGATTGTAATGGACTGTCCAATGACGCTAAACCATGATGGACATGTCCACTTTCATGCGGTCCAAGCTGGCAATTGCAGCAGGTAGGGTTAACATCACATCCCGTAATGTCGAAGCTTTCACAGGCGAGTGCTAGGTTCGGCGGTATGAGAGATATTCATCGAAATAATTACTTTCCGCTCATTTCTGTTTCAAATGCATGCTGTTTTCATCATTCTCGGTGCCACAACTATTTATTTGGGCCAGAAATGTTGGCGGCGAATTTACTGTTCATTATTCCATTAAAAGAAGTAACCTACTGTGCA
Source organism: Amblyomma americanum (assembly GCA_030143305.2). Lineage (NCBI taxonomy): Eukaryota > Metazoa > Arthropoda > Arachnida > Ixodida > Ixodidae > Amblyomma > Amblyomma americanum. The sequence continues at coordinate 16,809 of JARKHS020032295.1, read as the reverse complement.
TATGATATTATTACAAGATCTGAACACCATCACGAACGGCTATAAAAGTGTGCTATGCCATGCACCTAGGACAGTACATAACATAGTAAGCATTGACAAATGGACCTGATTCATCTCCTTGTCATTTATGTGCACGCATTCTGACAAAAAGGATAATGGATTCTCATTAATCTGAAGTCACTTAATTCAAACATCTAGTGTATTTGAACTGTCGATCTGATCCCATTAACATCAAGATGCTTAATTCAACAATAACTTTTCAGTTCTACAGTGTTTGATTATCAACAGATGAATGTAGATGAAGTGCAAGATAAATGAGGGGGAACACCTGGTTTGCACTAAAGAACCATCTATACTTCTGCACTCAAGCTGAATACTTGAGCGCAGTGTAAGGACCCATTTCTCCACACAAAGACCACACAGGAAAAGTTAAGGGCATGTTTTTCATTCATACTTGGGAGTAATCATTGACTAAGAGGAAACAAGGTGTTCCTTTTCATACAGCTTGAACCTGCGCATACCCCAAAAACCAATGAACTCAGGCTAGAACTGCTGACAAGAACAGCAACATCAATTTTACAACTAAAATAAAAAAACTATGCAAGCGATCATACAATGTGATGTGACAAATCTGTTAGCAGTAATGGTTGTACATTCGCTTCTACACTGATCAGCTTCCCACTGCACCCTTGAATTCAAGTTTGCCATCACTTTCTTGTTCTGCCACTGTGCGGGTTTCTATAGGGTGTGGGTGGGTGGAAGCTTGTAGGTGAGAGATGGATTTTTACTGCTGTGTGCCCAGATGTGCATCCATCGGATGATACTTCTGGGCACAGAAGGAACATGATTCACTCTACAGGTAGGTTGACACATGCACACAGTCCACGACTTTTGATTTCACCATCACTTTTTCATTCTGGTGCTACACGGGCTTCTGCTGGGTGGGGGTGTTGCGGGTGGTGGTGGGTGGACCTTCTGGAGGGTAGGGGTGGGTGAAGGCGCTAGATAGGAAGCACACTGCAGAAGGTGAAAGCTTTGCACAAATATAGGCAGCTGCTTGTTTTGCCAAAAGAGGACTATACTGCAAACCGCAAGTGAAGACGATACTCCTAACACAGTAAAAGAGGAAACAAGACTACCTATTGCAAGCCTGGCCACCGGAAACAGCAGCCACAGGTTTGACAATGGGCTAAAGTTTCAATACCTGAAGAACACCAATGAAGTGTCCATGGCTGGTGTCCCAAACGATGGATGTGTTCATTGCTGACTGCAAGCCAGCCTTCCATGTCAGGTATCCAACGGTGTGCTTGCCCAATTGCCGTGCAAAGACTGCAGTGCAAGTCGGAGAGTACAGCTATAGTCGCCAAAAGCTGCCAAAGAATGTGCTGCAACCCATCAATCAAGCTTTTCTTTAACATTACACTACAGCCAAAGAAAAGCAAAAAATTGCAGGTTTCTTGCCTCTCTTGTTATAATGGCAGGTGGCATAGTCAAAAGCGACACAGACTAATGTAGTCCCGGCAAATTAATTTTTTTTCTATCAGAATTGCCCCGGAATTATAAACTAACTTCAGTGCCTCCTGCTCCCTGCATGCCACTATCATCACTGCTTTTTTTATTCTTTGTTTCCATGGTCCTCATAACTTCTGTGAAATATGCGACTGTCACTCTGAGCACTACTATAAAAAAAAAGTGATCACTTCGTCTTCTATGCTGCATACTACAGATACCAGTACCAGACTTAGCACCGTGCACCCACAGCACTGACACAGTAGTTATGTATGCAGCATTTAGCAAACTTCGTGCAAGATATTGAAACAGGCAGATGGTAACCAAGCCTGCCTATGCCACGAGAAGACAAACAGAGACGATGAAGAAGATAGCTCCCTCCCCGGTTCCGCTGCGGCTTTGCTGGCTGCCGCTATCTTTGTTTGTTTGTAAATATCTATAAATAAATTCCTTCCGCAAAATAATTGGTAGAGCTGCGGAGTAGCTGTACATAAGATGGAGCTCTGCAGAGGACGCCACCTTCATCAAACAGTGAGGCCCCAAGACACTACCCAGCCTACAATGACAACAGCCATGTCATTGATCATCATTGCTCATTACCATGATCCTGAGACATTCCAGCCCAGACAGTGTAGATGAAGATTGACTGCACATGTAAGAAAGTACGAGTAAGCATAACAGATGGGACCCAAATTGTATGCTTGCCAACGTAATATGCTTCTACCTAGATGGCACAGGGCGTGTCTGGTACGAGACTCACGAAGATAAGTCAAGAGGCGACATGGCAAATAAGATGGTCAGTGTGGACAAATGTTCGATTTCTCAGTTTTTTTGTAATCTTCAGGTTTGTCTGCCTTGTGACTAAAAATTATACAGAAATATGCAGCATAAATTTCGGACATGACATTTTTTTTTATGTGTGGTCATTAAAAATTAAGAGCAAATCACGCTTCTGATGGCCATGGTGCATAACAAATTATGTGGGTTTCCCGCCACAGAGCACTGACATCAATGTATTACCATTAAGAGGAGAGATGAGAAGTTCATAGCCTCCATTGGTTGCAATGCCGTATTTCGCTGAGCAAAAGCAAAAGCATACCATAGATGAAAGGCGAGGCGAATTAGGAAACAAACGTCAAGACTGATTTTCTTGGTTTTTACTTTTTCAGCAACTGATATCACTCACCCCTTTGGCATTTTGTAACCAATGACAGTAGATTGTTTTCTGAGCATGAATCATTACATTAAGGAGTGCAAAAAGCTCTCGATTTTTCTATGCACACAGGAAATATTTTTGAAGGTTTTCTGTAAGAAACAATTTCGTGTAAATATGCCTGCTGGAGATTAACTTATATTTCCAATAGTATGCGGCATCCAAAGAAATAATGAAAAGTTTTAGAGCATAGAAGACAGCTTTGTGAACATGATGAGATAAAGAACTTGTGCAGTGTCTTTTTAATTATTTAATGCCCCAGGGATGACTTCATCAGGGTAGTAATCTCAATTACTCAACAACTGCCCTAGCTAGCATAAAATAAAATGCAGTTCTGAAATAAGTACAAAAGTTACCTAATCGTAACAAATCTGGTTATGTTTTATGCATAAATAAATTAAAGTAGTTTTAATTGCTGCCTTAACAAGCTGGGACATCTGCAAGGAGAAACCTTGTGGCCTCTCTGGAAATGCAATCGGTCGACAGTTTGCCTCCAACTGGAGCCTTACAATGTGCGCTCAGAAGTCGACAGTATCTTAAATTGCGTACATTCAGATTCAGTACATTCAGTGGACGACAAGATGTCTGAATGGGAAAAAGTTGGCCGTGTGTTGAAGGCAGCAGCAGATGATGCCTTCAACTTGCTGGTCTACAAAGCTGTGCAACAGTTGATGCCATCATAAAGAAATGCTGACAATTCGAAGACACCAAAAGCTGGCGCATTAGCCAGCAGTTACACAGCCTCCAAGACATGGCTGCAACTTCTTCCTGCCAGGACCTGCCACACTGACAACAGCCGTCATTGGCGAAAAACGTGGCCCACCTATCCTCTGAGAACATGACGCCATGTCTCTTGTTACCTTTAAAGGGCAACTGCACCACTTTTTGAGAATTCCGCAATATTAAAGGATTCAAATCTATATAGGCTGTAGGTAAGGCATGCGAAGCGTTTCCACACTGGCATTTAAAATAGTGATGTAATCAACGATTCAACTTTAGGCTTCTCCTCAGTGCACTAAAGGGGTGCAGTGAAGCTCGGTGTGATATCAGGGAAGGTAAGATTTCGAATTTACGCTGCCGTCATCCACACCAGGCCGTGCCTCGTTAGATGCTACGAAACATTGCTCAGCAGGCTTTGCTGTCAGTGGCACTGGCTTTTTTTCCTTTGAAGCAAGCATTGGAAATGTACCAGTACCATCGCTGACACCCTCATGTGCCTCCCACTTGGCGTTGTGCGCTGCGGAGAAGTTTGAAGGCCGTTGCAATTTTAATCAGCGATTACGTCAATATTTCAAATGCTAGCCCAAAACAACTTCGCATGCTTTGCTTGCAAATTTCACACATTCGACCCCTTTAAGCTCGTCAATTTCTAAAACCTATGCAGTTGCTATGCAGCTTGTTGCCACTGTCAATGCCCAACTCCCCGTCATTTCTTAGATCCCATGACATCATGCACCAAGAACTTGCTAACCTGGATCTTCATTCTGTGAGCCTTGTGCATCCTCCTCCAGTATTTGAAGTTTATCAATCCTGACACACCTGTTAGCAATGGTACTGTTTTCCCCACCTCTCGACGGTAATCACTCATGTAGCCGATTATCTGGTACCGCCCCAAACTGTGTTTCTTTATGTGTGTCTCTTCGTGTAGTGAAGAACTAGTTGGTGTCTAGCGGTTGTCCCGTGTACTACTTCTTCTTCCAAGTCTACATCCTGTTGGTGCTAAGCTTGAATGAGAAATATCCACCTGCTTCATGGCATTTACTGTAAAAGTCTCTGCAGTGTAGCTATTTACATACAGAATGTTCATGTGACACATACTTCATGCATCACGCATCATTACAATCACGCACCGTGCATGTGTGATGTATATGTCATGCGTTTTACTTTACTAATGAGAGGCACTGCCCCTATATGCCAAACTATGTTTTGACATTGTCACATCAGAAAGCCTCACAGAAGGTTATCCACATCATTCAATAATGTAGCAGAGGCTGTTTTTGAGATGCTTCTTAAAGAATGCTAAAAAGAAAGAAAAAAAATTGCTTTTTGGGGAAAGGAAATGGCGCAGTATCTGTCACATATCTGCAGGCTGACACCTGAACAGCCAATAATGGAAGGGATAAAGGAGGGAGTGAAAGAAGAAAGGAATAAAGAGGTGTTGTAGTGGAGGGCTCCGGAATAATTTCGACCACCTGGGCCCCTTAGGGTTTTGCCTCCAAGGACACAGCATCATATCAGCAAAAAAAGTTTATATTTGAAAACCACAAAAATTATGCAAAATTTTGAGCAGTTTTGAAACAACACAATTCAATTTTTGAATCAGACAGGAGGTTAGTCAATCTTCTACTTGAAAACAATTATACTCACACAGTAATGCATAGCACTACAAACCTTAAGAAAATGCTTGAGAACAGAGGGCTTACCAAGATTGCAACCAGGTCGCAAGCCAACTGGTGTTACTTGGAGCATTCCTTGAGCTGTTGCAAAACTGGAAGTAAGAGTTTGAGAAAGGAGTGTGAGGAGTGGCATATATATATATATGCGCGCACGCACGCGCGCACGCACACTTGCGCACGCGCGCACACACACACACACACTATTGCATGAGAAACATGGAATAACCACACAATTAACAGAAAACTATACACGTGGAGTATGCTGCTCTATACATAAGCTATAGACTGTACAGGTTCTTGCATGCATCGATTGAATCTACTGAAAAAAACATTCAAGCACAGTACAAAAACAAAATAGTATGAGCATTTGGCCAATGTAATAGGAAACTTTCACCAGTTGAAGTCCAGTAATCAAGGGTAACAGAGTACAATTACTGCAGAATGTGAGCCATAAAAGTGTCAGTTACTTGAACCACATGGAGAAATTTAAAAAAATTATACTCGCAATCTAAAAACACAAGTAATCCACATTTGCAGCTTCTTTCACTGATACCAAATGCCTAGCATTCAAGCGTTGACGAACTCAATAACAGCATAACTGCCTAATTTTTCTTTCCAAAGGCAGTTCAGTACTGTAATGAAATGTGCATGGTCAATGTGCTCACACCACCTATATGCAGGCCAGTTTCACCTGTCCTGCACAGAAACTGCCTAGAGAAGATGTAAACGAATGATTAAAAGGCATGAAAAAAAAAGACAATTAGAAGGCCATTCAGAGTCATTTAAAGAGTGTAATGCCTGTCTTACTAACCTTCTCTTGGAAATTGTCTTGAAGCCCTTGGCACCACACATCAGGCCATTTCCAGCGCCGATTTCAAACTGTGAATGTTGTTAAGACAGAAGAGAGAGGGATGTGAAGAACAGAAGGCGTAGGGACAAGAAAGGGTGAAGACCAAAAGCAGCGTAATAAAAATATTACAAGCAGAACAGAAAAAAAATAGGCACAAGGATACACAATCGTTTTTGTTAAATTTTTACAGGTTGAATATGGCAAAGCCGGAGTGAAAGCCCCAAGGAAATGGAACAAAAAGCACAATGGCACTAATATAACAGGAAATTAGCTTTGCGACAGGAGTGTGCAAATACTCAGGACTTCAGCTATGGACTGAATATTGACGCATGCCTTAGTAGAAGTTGAAGTGATGCATGCATTAGTAGGGAATAAAGTTGGTTTTCTTGCGCTCGGACCTCTGATGGTGCTCAGCAATTTTGATGGTTTTAGATGGTCCTTGTTTTGTCATCTACATCGCAATACTTCTGTGAAGGAAATGAATTCTGGTTACAGCGGTCAGATTTTGACGGAGGAAAAATGTGAAAACAATTTCGCCTTGTGAGAGTCAGTACACGTTACAGCAGCCTAGGTAATCTAAATTAAATAGGAGCTCTTTACTATGGCACCTCTTTCATAATGCTTTCTTTCACTACGTCTTCCATCCTTTCTATCACGGAGAGATTTGAGCGTCCACCAAGGGCAAGGCAGTTACAGCATCTTTTCTTTCCTTAAAGCAATATAGCATTTTTTTATATTTAAATTGTATTTGAAAAATAAACACCTGTACATTTCAAATGTCTGCTTATATTTGAATACCAAGGTGCGATAAGATTATCAAGCTCCCCTCTTTTGTAAAAACTCACCACTTTTGCATACTGAACATAATACAGTATAACCCCACTGAGATACACAAAAAGCTGCAAAAACCGAGAATGTAAGGGCCAGGAAGGTTGCATGGTGCCAGCTTTCCCTAAAGACAATGTGAATGCAATGCAGAAGCCAGATGCAATAGCTGAAAGTATCAGTATGGTTAAGCTATACGTGGTATTGCGGAATTTTCACCAGTTCCCTTTGAAGAGCTGTAACATAATTTTTGCTCATTTTATATTATATGAGATCAATCAAATGAACTTTTTAAGCGCACTGCACTTTCTGCACTGCTTTTGTCATATTAATGCTGCCATCATGAATACAAAAATAGCCTGCTGCTCAATTACATATAAGCTACACAGCTATGTGCAACTACCAAAATTTCGGCACAGCTTTATGCATTTGAAGGACATAGATTAGATCTGTCTATGCTTTCTTCCTCGTCACAACATTCTTTCTCTGATGTTTAGACGACAGCATTCTTTCGCTGATGTTTAGAAGGAGAAAAGATTTAGCAATCTATTTAACATTCAGAACTAATTTCTTTCTGCAAGCATTTGTCTCATTCAATTAGAAAATTTCGCTGTTTTCACATATTTTGCATATTCCTACTTAACATGCAACATGTAAAACAGTGGTGATAGTTATTTACCCACAGCATACTGTGTATGAGACACAATATTAACACTTTGATGCAGGCTGAAGGCCTTCTAAGATGGCATTTTTGTTGTGCTACTAAAAGAAATAAGGAAACCTAGCAACAACAAGATGCACTACCACGATAATCGATAACAGAAATGACAATTTCATGACTGCTCAGGCATGTTAAAGTAACAATAGCACATTTTACCTGCCTATATAATTACAAGACCAAAATTCAAAGTAAACAAGAGGAAAGAGGATGCACTTATCCGTACCTCTGACCACATTGACGGTGATACAACATGCCGCAAGGAACACACTATATTTCCGCTGCCATTTCCGTTTTGCGTCGACAGATTCCCACTTAGAGTGACGGTGTCATTTAAGCTCAGCGGTGCCTCAATGGACTGGTTGATGGCCATGCTGTTGATTTCCATTTGCGGAAAAAACCTGGCACAACACAGGCCAAGGAACAATTAGCACTGAAACAAAGAATATATAGACGCACTGCCAACCCGATAAACTTTGGACTTAATGGAACCATTCATAACAGAAATGCCAGTCTCTTTCATAGAGGAGAGTAGCTGTGAGCATGAAATCCAGTGCAGTGGGCCACTTGCTAAATAGGTAAACCAGTTACGTGATACCAGGCATGACTGGTATAACAAGGTATTGTGGGTAATAAAGAGGCACAGAGAACAAACCGAAGCTGGTCTGTTTCGGCATAATACCGCATCCTAGCGACAAGGACACTAATCTCGTTGAAAATAGAGCTTTTATAACATAGAAAAGGGTATAAACGGTTAGCAAACTGGTGCATCAAGACAGCTGATAGCGCACAGATCCCAGAGGGCAGGCTATACCGCCATTCACTTCCAAATGATGACCATGGAGCCTGTCTTGGTATCGAAGTTTCAGGTTTGAATAGAGAGGTGGGAAGATTTTCTCAGCAGCAAATGCACACTTTGCTGTCGGACAAACATTGACATAGTCAGAAAGTTCCACAGAGTTTTTTTTTACTAAGAAAGAAACTTGGATGGAGCTGTTCTCAGTGTTCCCTGAACTTTCCACAGCCGCACATGGGCTGTGAGAGACAGCGCAGCGGATGGCTCAGGACTAATTTAGACAACCTAGGGATCTTTAATGTGTACTCACAGCAGCGCCTGTAATTCAATCCCCCAATATCTGCCATCACTGGTATATGCCCTATCTAACGCTTTCAAACGTGCACTAATTGCTAGGTTAACTATTTGATACGGCAGGCTTCTGATATGCTATAAGTCTGACTTGACTGCCCTTTCCTCCTCACAAAGCCCCAGAAAGGGGCTCTCAATAAAGTTGCGATATATCTGGGATGTTAAAAGGCGCCGCTTCATAACTATCCTCTAGCAAGAATTATTTTAATGCGTTTTGTGGAACCAGAGTTATATGCAGATAAAATTTTAACTTCCGCATCTTGCCCTCTCCTCTCGCACGCCAAAACGGCGTGCGAGAGGAGACGAGCGCTTAGCTGGCTGCTCGTCCGGAAATGCTTGCAGCATGTGGCCATCCAAAAGTGTCGTGGCTCCAGTGGGTTCATTGCACACTGAAGGCCGTTTCACTGAATCAGTTTCGCCAAATATTATGCAGGAGAAAGATTAAACCCTCAGCGTCAGTTTTTGAGTTAGTCACAACAAAAAAATTCCACGAGTGCCAGCTGGTTTAAACAAACCGTTTGATTTCTACCTCTGACAGTCAGTTAAATATATTAAGAAGACAAAAAATCTGTAAGAAGGTACTGAACACATCAGCTAGACTTTACCTAGCCCAGATTAATTTAGCTAGGCCAGGCTAGGTGAGACAATGCATAATTTTAGGGACTCAAAATATAGACAAACCTAAGGGAAAAAGAAAGAAAGCAGAAATCTAACAAAAAGGAGGCAAGCAAAGATACCATTTGTGAGGACACAGATGCAAACAGTTCAATGAAATGGCTGTCAAGGAAACAAAGAAGTAGCAAACAGCATTTGATGAAACATGCCAGCAAGGTCAAGAATGAGAATGAAATTAGATTTTGTGCTTTAGAACCGGTGAGAGCGGTCTTTCGCTGCTGCTATTCAAGTACTGAAAAGCGGCATAGCTTCTTCCTATTTATTGATCAACATGGCCGAATGTGTAAATCCGGGGTTACTTGCATAAGTGAATTGTCAGTTTTGGGGTTAATGTCCCAAAGCAATATACAGGCTAACAAGGGGCACTGTAATGGAGGGCTCTGGATTAATTTAGGCAACCTGGGGTTCTTTAAAATCTGCTTATAACGCATCACACACAGGAGTTTTTCTATTTCAGCCCCATCGAAATATGGCCACCACCACCGGGATTGAATCCATGACCTTAGGACCAGCAGCTAAAAGCCAGACACATTGAGCCACCACAGTGGATTCGTGCACTGTGAGTGACGCTGCATAAACTGTTTAAAAATAAACAAATTTAGACTTTTCTCATTCCATTTCAAAGAAGCCCTTTCTGAAGAAAAGCCGGCCCCACAACTAAGGCCAGCTCCAGCCCAGGCACAGTGAAACAGTGTTTTCTGACCTCCCGGGCCTGGCTTTCAGCTAGGACCAAGCCCGTGCAGTGCTCTAGTCAGGAGTGAAAAAGACTCCACAATCATTATTTGGAAGTGAATGCAGTGCATCCTAGCCTTAAGGATCCATGCACAAAAACTGCCTTGATATCACCACAGTTTTTCTTGCAAAAACGGCTGGTGGCAGCGATACCTGTTTCAGTTTTTGACCTTTTCCCAGCTTATAAAATCTCTGTTTTCAGCAAAGTAGCCTGCTGGTCATTAGAATGGGGTAACCTATCGAAACAGGCTGACTTCAATTTATCCTCGGTGTCCCTTTAAGTTTTCATCCTATAGCAGGCTGTTTTCTCAGCATTCCACGCTTGAACAACAGCATAGAAGTAAACAGAAAAATAAGCGAGACCACTGAAGTTTCTTACCCTCTTGCATCATCATCATAGTAGGCTTCAAAAATGTCACTGGCGTCAACGCCTACACTTATGGTTCCCTGCAAGAAACAAAAACCAGAGTAAACATAAAGGCACTCTTACGTTTGCATGATGTGGCATTTTCGTGCATTCACACAGTCCTGGTGCAAAGCCTGAAAAATGTCATGTATTTCAATGTCACCTGATAGAAACCGCCATTTTTCCCCGATGTTCTTGCATCTTACATGGCATTTCCGATGAAGTGGTGATGTAAAGTTAGCAGCGTAGGAAGAATGCATAGTTTATTGCATAAACACAGTGCATCCAGATGGAAAATGCCCCTCATCTACAGGTGCGCAATGCAGCAGCATGGTGCAGATGTATGGAGGAGCTGGGCGTTCACTAATTTTTTTTACATCACAGATGGTAAGATTGATAAAATAAAGTTTCAAGACAAAACTATACACCCACCATTCATTTTGAGTTTCCTGTCTCTAATTCTACCTCGACGGTCTTGTGAGTAATGTACTGATAGACCTCTACATTGTTGTGAAACAGCTGCTATTTTCAAGATAGCATGCTTGAGCAAGTTGGTTGTTTGTCGTCAAGAAAGTAATTGTGCAAAAAATACATGGATGAGCTAAAGTATGAAACAGGTGCGGGCTTGCAACTGATTTTATTTGGAAGCAAACACATATATCTTCAAACCCATACCAACTACTACTACAAACCGCCGCTGTGGCTGAGTGGTTACGGCGCTCGGCTGCCAGCCCGAAAGACGCGGGTTCGATCCCGGCCACGGTGGTCGAAATTCGATGGAGGCGAAATTCTAGAGGCCCGTGTACTGTGCGATGTCAGTGCACGTTAAAGAACCCCAGGTGGTCGAAATTTCCGGAGCCCTTCACTACGGTGTCTCTCATAGCCTGAGTCACTTTGGGACGTTAAACCCCCATAAACCAAACCATACCAACTACTCATGCAATTCCCAGAAGCCTGATCAATTTTCTGTAAAAGATAATAAGCACCTTGTATAATCATTCTGTAGAGCAGGATTCTAAGCACTGCATGAATCACGAGTTGTCAGCACAGGTTTGAAGATATAAGTATGTGTTTGTTTCCAAAGATTGAGGGGGACACTCAAGCTCCGCCTTGAGGGTATGACGCGATAGCGTAATGGGTTAATTCCCATACATGCAGAAGGTTGTGGAGTGGCAAACCACGTAGAAGCGCTGCCAGGCACCTTGCCGAAACGCGTGGGACTCAAGTTGCAGTCGTAGTTCGTCGGAACAGCGTTCTCGACAAACCTGATGCCACGAACGCCAGCATAGCTTCCGCGCCGAACGAACGGGCAGCAAGCCGCAAGCTTCGTGGTGAATGCGCCTTGGATGTGCGCTGCGTTGTGCACCGCTCACCGCGTGATTCCTGCGTCCCCGCACGGCCCCACTGTGCCCGAACGAGACGAGCGGGAGGCGCTGCCGTCGCACGCTATCTGTTGGGGGAGTGGCGTACATAGCAAGGAGGAGGGAGTGGTTTTAGTGGATGTCATTTGATAAAGCTATGTCCGCACCAAGTGTTTAGCCAAGCGAAGAGGAAAAGTGGCGGTGGTTTAGCTCTGGTTAAACCTGGAGTGACGTGATAGCTACAGCTGGCCGAGTGGAACTTGCTCAGTTGAACTGCAAAGTCAGTCTTTCGCCACTCCGTTTTGCTGGGCGTTCCTTCATCTTCGTCCCACTGGACACGGCGCATGCGCACAGCTGTGGCAGCTCGGTTTTGCCGGCGCGCCTCGCTGCCGGCAGTAGCAGCTGCTCCGCACCATGTGGCTGGTCGCGTGACCAACAACGTGATCATCCACGGCGCCGCGCCGCCAGCAGCTGCTCCGCACCATGTCACCAACCACGTGAAAGCGTGACGGCGCCGCCACCGCCACGCTGAAGGCTCGAAATGCTACACTAATGTAGCTAAAGCTACAACAAGATCAGTTGTGAGCTTGCGCCTGTCCAGTACTCTGCCTCAATAGTATATCAGTATCACATTTTTTTTTTTTCGGTGGAAAAGGCAAGTACAGATCGGTAATCACGGCATATTTTAAGCAAACTAAGCGTCTATTTTGCTAGAACATTGAAATTTTGAGCATGTCCTTGGGTACAAACTGGCTTAGCATGTTAACCACGTCAAATTATCGAAAGCTGTCTATGCTCACCTTAGGATTTGTCCGCTGCTGCAGACGCCTTTCTTCCTGCTCCCTGGCCAATCGCTCATATTCTTCCCTGATTTCTTGTGGTGTCTTGGTGCGCTGAACAATCTGTTGAGGTGAACAACAGAAGTCTACATGTAACCATCTTGCACTAGCGAATCACTGGAAGCAACTGCCTCTGTGGCTTTAGACTTGCATAATGCATGAGATTGCCTGAAAAGTTCACTCTACCTGCCATCCGTCGGTGTCGAGTCCCTTTTCACCCAGAGTGTCATATATGGCTCTCTTGTGGGGATCCGCCAATACTGAAAGATTTAAAGACGAAAAAAAATTTCAGAATGACATACTATAGCGTGCAGCAGAACTATCTATGAAGCTCGTAGAAACACTGCTTCTGGTTAGCAGCAGAGTCCAGCTGAAAATTTCACTACGAAGAAAAGTGAGGCATGTTACACAATGCTGACAGGTAAGCGAAATTTTGATTACCATGTTGGGATGGCTACAAAGATGAAACAGAAACGTAAAGGAGAACGTTTGCTACTTGCTTTTGACATCCATCATTAGACCAAATGCCGAATACCTTTAACGAAGCTATTTCTACAAATGCTAGACCTATAAATGACGGAAATACACTAAGCCAAGAACCTTTTCAGTGCATACTTCACTAAACGACTGCTGCACGTTTCACGGTACAAAACCAAACCGTCTTGCACGCTTCCTCACCGGCAGCGAACGTCAATGGCGCGGCGCTAAACGCGGGTCCGCTTACAGCGGCGGAGCGCTCGCGCGGAGGCGGCGCGGCTAGACTTACAAGCGCGATCGAGCCATATGAAACAGGTAGACTAAGGGGAGGTGCCATAACTGCCACGGGTTATGGCTGGCATTGAGACGCGGCAAGAAATAGGCAAAGAGATTATACGCTTGTAAAAGGTGGAGAAAGAATGTCCTGAGCTTTTGATCTACACATATTGACTCACGTAAGCAGCCCGACAAATAAACCGCATTTAAAGGGGGGCGTGCGATGTTTCATCCTTGTTCAGAGCACGCCATTTCAATTACCAAACATGCGACGAACCACTCTAACTCGTCGACTAAGTTTCTAAGAACACTTTAGGTTAAGAAAACGCGTCACAGACAGTTCAGTTGCTTTACGTAAAAGTACAGAAAGCTCAGTGAAAGCCGAAAACACTGCAAAGCAAAGGAGACATACCATCGTACGCTTTTCGAGTCTTGTTGAAGAGCACCTCGGCGTCCCGCTTGCTGCCGGGATCCACATGTTTGTCGGGATGGTATATCTTACTCAGTCTTCTATAAGCGTTAGTTATTTCTTCGGGAGTGGCCTGTGCAAAAAAGAAAATATGAAACCATCGGAATGTGCTCATATGCACACATATGAGCAGACCGGCACTCGCCGACGCGGCGACATTTCGTCATCCCCGGCGCAAGCAACTTATCACGATCGCAGATATTATTATGCCCAGTGAAGTCGCAATAACCAAGCAGTGCATTCAACTTACATCTCTCGCAACGTTGAGGAAGGTATAATAATCGTCCTCTACTTGCAAGATATCATCGTCTGCCTCTCCGTCCATGTGCGCCGCCATAACTGCGACTAGCGGCCCCACACAGATAAACAAGAAACTTCTCCTAAATTTTAATAAACATCGCAACAAACATATAACATGTAAGCTGTGCAAATAAATTTATTAAGTTGAGAAACTTTTTGACATCATTATGAAGTTGCAGTCTTATAAAATTACTACAAAATTACCCGGTGGACAGAGTAGCGCGCACGCTTACTCTCGAACCCGTGTGTCGCGAGCGCTCCGGAAAGTTGCGTGCGGCCAGCCGGCGAAGGGTCTGTTTACATTCGATTCAAAGAGTTCGTGTTTCTGAAAAGCGTGAACCTTTCGTGGCAGCTCGTCGCTGGAGCTTCATATTCGTAAAAACATGTAGTTTCTAGCCATCTAGTGCATTGTGCGCGCTGCAAGCCGGCCCCGGCGAACGAAATAAACTGCCAAGGATGAATCTTCCAGACTGTTGAAGGCTGAAAGATGGAGAACTGCTGGGATGGCTCAAATAATTCACACAAAAAATGCAACCTCTCAGTCGAACGCTGGTAAGTTTTGCGCATTCTACGGCATGCGGAGAAGCATTTGTGTACCCTCTGCGCGGCGAGCGGAGCGTCTGCCTCCGAGATGCATGCGCTCTCGCAAGCGACCGTGTCCAGAAATGGGCGTTCCGATTCCGTCTTGATTTCGATCGTGCTAGCATCCGTGTTACCCACTACTCGTTAGCAAAAGCCTGTGCTTTCAGAACCCACTAAAAATAATTAAGAGGCAGCTGGGTGCGTTGCGTCTTACCGTGTCGTTTTTCGTAGCAAGCGAGGTCGATCGGTCCCGATGACGTTCTCTTGGGCATTGTGAAACTCACGCAGAATCGGACATGGGAGAAAAACCGCGACCAAAGGAGGAAATGTTTGCGCACCCAAACGCATCCACGGTTGTTGTTTGCCCTTGTGGTTTTGGCGCAACACTCGCTTTTTGCGCGTCTAATTGCTCGCGGTACGCGCGGTGGTGTGTAAGGTGCCGGGAGCTGTATATTGTCGCGCGCCTGGGTGTGCAGGAATCGATATTCACTCGTGCATGCCGAAAGCGACCCGGTTTGTCAGTCCCGCTCGATTGCTGGCCATCAGGAATGCGCGAAACGCCGCCAAAAAAGATTTATGGTCGGCACGAAGAGCAGAATTCCACATCGTGCCAGAACGTGATTCTCGCTTGGCATGCGACCCACATAACGTCGCCGTCGTCTTCTCCGATTCGCTGCGCGGTTCCAACTGCGCCGAGTGCCTGGATATTTGCTGTGTGGTGTCGTATATACCTCTACGAAATGTGTGCGTGGAGTTCAATATAAGCGGTTAACTTCATTCCAATAACCAGATGTTGCTAGAAATCAGGGGAGTGAACATTCCCCGTATGTGCTATAGGTAGCCGCACAGTGGTTTCGGTTTCTGTTACTAAAGTGGCTTTGCCCTTATGATTTTATTAACAATGTTTTCGCTTGTCTTCATTTGTTGTATTTGTTAATGTGTTACTCGAAGTGTCTGTTTTATTTCCGAAGCAGCATCTTTCATACCTGGGGACCTGAACGACGGCTGTCGTTTTGCCTTAATTGTGATGCTGATATGTGAGCGAACCTGGTTTCGGTTTTATTACATGCCGCCAAACAAGCGTTTTTGAGCTTGATATTGTCACTGATAACCATCTCTGTTGCCGAGGAAACTAGTGGTGTGTTTAAAGATTTCTTGTAATATTCCGGAGCAAATTCAAATATTTGCATGCGGTATACGTTGCAGCTTAAGCTAGAAAGGAAACCACAACCAGAAGAGTAAACACTCCTGGTCATGTTGCGTACAGCGCCAAAATTGGGACTTTTTTCACGACGTATATAAACGGTTGTGCGCGCAACATTAAGTTTATGATTCTATCTGCACATATGTTACACTTTTAGTGTTCTCACCATACGCACTGATTGAAACATTTAGTCTGGAAAAGTATGGGCCCGCACCGCACAGAAGGATCGTTTGTGAATTTTGTTGTTAGTGGTCATTTACTAATAAAATAGAAATAAAAACAACAATGGAAGAAAAAGATGTTCCTAGCCGCGGCCTCTGCCATCGAAACCTGAGCTGCGGCTAGCGGGAATAAAAGGACAGGGAGAGGGAAAGAGAGGATAGGGGTAGGGCGGCAACAAACACTGTGTACAAATACAGGGTGTGGCAATACAAATTGTGAATGCGGTGCATAGTTTTAAATGTATAGGTGGCTTGCGCGTGACATTTGGGACATGATGTTGAGCCATGCATAGCTTTCACGGGGCCTCCACGATAAGCCATGATAAGGCGCCGATAAGAGCATTAGACGCACCAACACGCTTTCGCCGCCCTTCGGGTCCATCAATATGGCGGTCAGTGTGACGCCGGTGCAAGCTGTCTGTACCTTTTTGCCGCTGTCCAAGACAATGCGCATCAACGCCACCTCTGTCCGCCACCACAGTATGCCAGTGCTTAGCACAGATGGTTCTTGATTTGCTTACTGCCGAAATGCGCAGGTTGATTCTACAAGGCAGTGTTTCTGTAAAGCGAGCAGGCAACTGCATGACGTCACGTAGGTGGCTTTTGGTA